>CM061551.1:53334252-53768083 GCA_030864225.1 Capsicum baccatum var. pendulum | reverse complement strand
ATATGGTTATGGCTGCCCCCACAAGTACACAGCCTTTCACACGAAGCCAAGCGCGGGAATTACAAACACTCCAAGCCTTATTCATGCAAATGGCCGTGTGTGAGTTGTTGGCCGAACCAAGCAAGGGCCTCAACGTCCTTATGTGTGAGGAGGGGCCTAAAGTGTAATAAATTAATTCCCCAAGGAGGCCACAACAAAGGCAAGGGCGGAAGGGTCTTTTGCTCCTTTTGTTGTAGTATAAATAGAACCTTATAGTGAGAAATCCCTTAGTTCATTTTGAAATCAGAATTTGTAACCTAAACACTTCAAAATATCTTCTCTCTTCCTCTCAAGGAAGCCGTCCCTAGATCTCACAAGTAGAGGAATACTTGTGTTGTCTCCTTGGCTAGAAACAAAGGTTTTGAGGTTGTTGAGAGCCTCTTGGTCTTTGTAAGAACTTGGTGTTAATATTCATTAGGCTTAGGGTCCTCTCATGTTGTTAGGGTTCTTAGTTTCTTGAATATTGTATGTCAAGTTATCTATCTTTCCTTATCTTGTTGTTATTGTGTTACTTTTGCTTATCTTGAAAGTCTAGTGAAGCCGTGTGGGGCTTGTTTTGATTCACTAGCATTGTTGCTTCTCTTGTTATTCTCGGATTGTGACCTAAAACCGAAACTATCTCTTGTGTTGCATTCTAAAAACCGAAAACTAAAAGTTGTAGTTCTTGTGGTTGTTGGTTGAAATCCGAACTCTTGTTGTTGTTGGTTTGATATTGTATCATTTGGTATCAAAGCAAGACCGGTTGTGTTCTCACATAACCCATCTTGGGCTAGTAGTTCTCGGCTTAGACCAAACTACACCAAGAAAAAAATTCTGAAATCTGAAATTTCTGTCCACTAAAGTTGAAACCGAGAAAGGTGTTGTATACTTAGATCTAGGAGTCATTTTGCTTGTTTAGTGAGTTTCTAGTGTTGGTTTCTTTCTCACCAACACTAAGGTGTCTAGATCCAAGGTTGAGCTTGAAAAGTTGCATGTTGTAAGGTGGCCGAAAGTTGAATGTTATTGATGACCAAAGAAAAATCGGTGGATGTGTGATAATGTGCTAAGGAAGTGTTGAAGTTGTGAAGTGTTCCTCTCTTGAACTTGTGCATATTGTTCCTCTTGTTGAGTGTTCATCTTGTTGTGTGTTCAAGTGGTAAACTTATAAGGTTGATTGTGAAAGACTTGCACTCATCACTTTGTAGACTTGTCAATCACTTCCCTTAAATCAAGGAACCTTGTTTTGTGGAAATTGTCAACCAAATCCACTTTCTTGAGTTGGAAAAGGAGTTCAAGACTTCAAATTTTAGTTTCCCACCAAAACACTTTCCAATTTCTTACTTGTTGTGTGAATATTAATTCAAGACAAAATATATATATATATATATATATATATACATCCAAACCCGAAGAGAAAAACGTGTGGGCCATTGCATGCTATCATGTCACTATAAGCTCAACTTAGGATATATTCTTTGTTGCTAATTGTTGATTCTTGGTTTCCCTTATTTGGACTTAGGACTAATTAACAAACTAGTAATTATCCACTAGGTTGTCAACTAGTTCCTTGAGCCGTCTATTCGTGTCATCGATTATTTGTGTGCTTTTATTCGTTTGAATGAGTTGCTGATTTTGGTTCTAGTCCGGCAAGAATTCTTTGAGTCTTCAAACAAGAATCCATTCCGGCTAAGAGCTTACTCAAACCTTGTAAATCTCACGGTTACTAGCCAATTATACAACACTTGTGAGACCCGAACTTGTGGTGACTAAGCGGCTAATATCTTGACGATGGAAGGAACAACATCTCATAATCCGGATACTAATGCACTTGATTCAATGAGGACCACTCTTGAGGCCGTTACTCGGACACTTGAAAGAATGAACTCGGAATTTGGGGCCGTGAGAGGGGATTTGGCAGCCATAAGGGGGGAAGTATCGACTATTAGTGGGAGACTAGATCAAGTGGAGAGTCAAAGGAACTCTCGACCATCGACTCCTCTACATGTCTCTACCAATGGCCATGATCGGACCTCCTCCGCAACCATCACTCCCGAAATGGTCCACCAAATGTTAAATGCACCTCAAGCTCCACAAAATACCACCAACCAATCTACCACTTTTCCTCCAACCCGAGACTCCACTAGACCACCACATTTCCAAACTCCTCCAATTCCACACGAAGGATTTGGGTGCCAAGCACCACCACTAAATCCGAACCCTCCTTTCCAAGCTCCACTAAACCAAAGACCACAAATTCCAATCCCTACGAATCAAAATGGCCAAGGCCGACCAGCTCACTATGACGGATACGGTAGAGAGGAGTATGATGGTGAGGGAGCCTATGATGACGCTTATATGAGGGAGGAGGAGTTAAGAGGGGGCCGGGGGGAACCAAGACGATACCGGGGGTATGGAGATAGGGGAAACCGACACCAAGAGAGAGACGTAGGCATCAACACCATCAAGTTGAGCCTACCTATCTTTAAGGGTGAAAGTGATCTCGAGGCCTACTTAACTTGGGAATCGGCTTGTGACAAGGTCTTCCAAGTTAATGACATCTCGGAAAAAAAGAAGAGTTGCTATGCTATAGCTCACCTCGAGGGCTATGCTAACACTTGGTGGGAGTATGTGAAGCGATTTGGTAATGAATTGGTTGATGGGCAGCCACCACCTTGGTTTCGGTTAAGATATTTGATGAGACAACGATACCTTCCCGAGAGATACCGGCATGAGTTGCTTGCTAGATTATATGGCTTGCGGCAAGGAGGCAAGAGCGTGATGGCCTATTTTGACGAGTTCCAACAACTCATGTTGAAACTTGATCACCGTGGGGAACAAATCAGCCACGACATCATCCGGTTCAAGTGTGGATTGAACAAAGAGATTTCCACTCACTTAACCCTTCATCGGTTTGAGACTATCGATGGTATATTCCAAGCGGCCCTAGAGATTGAGAGGTAACTTAAGGAGAGATCAACCTTCAAGGCAAGGGTCCAAACCCCCTCGGGTTGGACCAAAAACAAGGACCAACCCGGTCCTATGAAGCTGCCCGAACCCAAAATAGCTCCTAAGTTTCCTCCGAAGCCGGAGGCTCACAAGTACCCCAACCCAAAGGGGTTCCAATGTTTCAAGTGCCAAGGTTGGGGGCATAAGGCAAATGAATGTCCAAACCGGCGTAATGTGATCCTACGGGAAGGGAAGGTATACTACCTTGGTGAGGAGGTGGTGTCCGAAAGGGGGGAGATTGAGGCCGAGCCTCAAGATGGAGAGGAAGACGAACATGAACCGAATGAGGAAGGAGTAGATGATGGTGAAGATGTCTATCCTCAAGAAGGGGAATGTGTGGTTCCGAACTTTGTGGTTAGGCACGTTATGATTAGTAAGGCGGTAGATGACCCGAGCCAAAGGGAAAATCTATTCCATACTAAGTGCCTTGTAAAGGAGAGTGTGTGCACCTTGGTAATTGATAGTGGTAGTTGTACCAATGTTGCGAGCCATGCTATGGTGAATTTTCTGAAGCTACCGACTACACCACACACTAGTCCATACAAGCTACAATGGTTGAATGATTGTGGTGAGTTGAAGGTCACACGGCAATGTGTGATTAGATTTAAGGTGGGCAACTAACACGATGAAGTACTTTGTGACGTGATTCCAATGCAAGCATGTCACTTGTTGTTGGGTAGACCTTGGCAATATGATAGGTCTACTAAACAAGATGGGAGGACCAACCGGTACACGCTTGAGAAGGATGGCCGAAGGGTCACACTTCACCCTCTTTCACCCTCCCAAGTGAATGCGTGGTACCAAAAGATGAGAGAATTGAAAGGGAAAGGGGGAGAACCCGAGAAGGGAGAAAAAGGAAGGGAGGCCGTAGGTGAGGAGGTAGGCACCTCCGAGGCTATCTCAACGCCAATGGAAAGGGAAAACGTAGTGATGTTGGCTAGGAGGAAGGAACTTTTCATGGACCATGATGAAAACAAGCCGATGCTACTTTTGGCCCATTGCTTTAACACTAACCCCACTAATCCATGTATTTCTCCTTTGATTTCTCGTGTGTTGCAGGATTATGAGGATGTATTTCCTAAAGAACTTCCGCAAGGATTGCCCCCACTTCGGGGAATTGAGCATCAAATTGACTTTGTGCCGGGCTCACAATTGCCAAATAAGCCGGCTTACAGGAGCAACCCTACGGACACCAAAGAATTGCAACATCAAGTTGAGGAACTCCTCAACAAAGGTTACATCAAGGAGAGCATGAGTCCGTGCGCGGTTCCGGTGCTACTAGTGCCTAAGAAGGATGGAACTTGGCGTATGTGTGTGGACTGCCGAGCCATCAATAAGATTACGGTAAAATATCGTCACCCTATCCCTAGGTTAGATGATATGCTGGATGAATTGAATGGTCCGTGCTTATTTTCCAGGATTGATTTAAGGAGTGGCTATCACCAAATAAGAATGCAACCCGGTGATGAATGGAAAACCGCCTTCAAGACTAAATTTGGTCTCTATGAATGGATGGTTATGCCATTCGGCCTAACAAATGCTCCAAGTACTTTCATGCGGCTAATGAATCATGTGATGAAGCCATTTATTGGAAAGTTTGTGGTAGTTTACTTTGATGATGTGTTGGTATATAGTAAATCTATTGATGACCATACAATGCATTTAAGATGTGTGTTTGATGTACTCCGAAAGGAGAAGTTGTATGCCAACATGGAGAAGTGTTCTTTTGGTGTTGACAAAGTTGTGTTCTTGGGTTTTGTTGTTAGCTCAAAGGGCGTGGAAGTGGACGACTCCAAGATAGACTCTATACGAAGTTGGCCGACCCCTAAAACTATTGGAGAAATCCGAAGTTTCCACGGGTTGGCAAGCTTTTATAGGAGGTTTGTCAAAGGATTTAGTTCCATAGCAGCCCCCTTAACCGAGGTAATTAGAAAGGACGGACCCTTCAAGTGGGGTGAAGAGCAAGCTAAGGCTTTCGAGTCCTTGAAAGCTATGCTCGTCTCGGCGCCTTTATTGCAATTACTCGATTTTGATAAAATGTTTGAGGTAGAGTGTGATGCTAGTAAGGTCGGCATCGGGGCTGTTCTGATGCAAGAATGTAAGCCCGTTGCCTATTTCAGTGAAAAACTCAAAGGGGCAACTCTTAATTATTCGACTTACGATTTGGAGTTGTACGCCCTTGTTAGAGCTTTGGGAAATTGGCAACACTATTTTTGGCCTAAGGAGTTTGTGATACGAACGGATCATGAATCGTTGAAACACCTTAAGAGCCAAGACAAGCTGAATAGGCGTCATGCTAAGTGGATTGAGTTCATCGAAACTTTCCCCTATGTAATTCATTACAAAAGGGGAAAGGAAAATGTTGTTGCCGATGCCTTGTCCCGGAAGCATGTGCTTGTTGCTACCTTGTCGTCGAAGTTAATGGGTTTTGAGAGCTTGCGGATGTTGTATCCCGAGGATCCAACCTTTGCTCCTATTTTTAGGGAATGCGAAGAGTGGGGAAGGGACCGTTGGCTTAAGGAAAATAACCATTCCTCCTACTCTCGGTTCGAGGGATATTTGTTCAAAGGAAGGAGGTTATGTGTTCCTTCTAGTTCTTGGAGGGAATTGCTTGTGAGGGAGGCCCACGATGGGGGCCTCATGGGTCATTTTGGGGTAGACAAGACCCTCGGAATCCTAGAGGAGAACTTCTATTGGCCAAAAATGTGCAAAGATGTCACAAAAATTTGTAGTCAATGTGCGGCCTGCCGGAGTGCTAAATCCCGCCTCCGACCTCAAGGATTATACACTCCACTCCCTACTCCCCTTAGACCTTGGCTGGACATATCGATGGATTTTGTTTTGGGGCTGCCAAGGACTAGAAAGGGGTGAGATAGCATTTTTGTGGTTGTTGATAGGTTCTCTAAAATGGCTCACTTTATTCCATGTACTAAAACCGAGGACGCTCCTAGTGTGGCTTCATTATTTGTTGAACATGTTGTAAAGCTCCACGGGGCACCAAGGACCATTGTGAGTGATAGGGACTCCAAGTTCCTAAGTCTCTTTTGGAAGTCCATGTGGGGTAGGCTTGGGACGAAGTTACTTTTCTCCACGTCTTGCCACCCACAAACCGACGGCCAAACGGAGGTAGTAAATAGAACCTTAGGGTCTATGCTACGTTCTATGGTTAAAGGTAAGCTGACTTCATGGGAAGAACACCTACCCATGGTGGAATTTGCATACAATCGGGTAATACATTCGAGTACGGGAATGACTCCCTTTGAATGTGTTTACGGCCTAAACCCCCTTACCCCTTTAGATCTCACTCCTTTGTCTAGTGATCTCATGACCAGCTTAGATGGAAATAAAAGAGCCGAGGCCATGAAGAAAATGCATGAGGCGGTGCGGATTAAGCTTGAAAAGAAGAACCAAGAGGTTGCAAAATGGGCAAACAAAGGGAGAAGGAAGCTAGTGCTTGAACCCGGAGATTGGGTGTGGGTGCATCTTCGAAAAGATCGGTTCCCGGCTCAAAGGAAGTCCAAGTTGCTGCCAAGAGGTGATGGTCCTTTCCAAGTACTTGAGAGGATCAACAACAATGCCTACAAGATGACCTACCACCGGAATATCAAGTGCACAACACCTTCAACGTCGGGGATCTCTCCCTCGTAGATGCGGTTGAAGATGATCAAATGCCGAATTTGAGGTCAAATTCCTCTCAAGATGGAGAGGATGATATGGTTATGGCTGCCCCCACAAGTACACGGCCTTTCACACGAAGCCAAGCGCGGGAATTACAAACACTCCAAGCCTTATTCATGCAAATGGTCGTGTGTGAGTTGTTGGCCGAACCAAGCAAGGGCCTCAACGTCCTTATGTGTGAGGAGGGGCCTAAAGTGTAATAAATTAATTCCCCAAGGAGGCCACAACAAAGGCAAGGGCGGAAGGGTCTTTTGCTCCTTTTGTTGTAGTATAAATAGAACCTTATAGTGAGAAATCCCTTAGTTCATTTTGAAATCAGAATTTGTAACCTAAACACTTCAAAATATCTTCTCTCTTCCTCTCAAGGAAGCCGTCCCTAGATCTCACAAGTAGAGGAATACTTGTGTTGTCTCCTTGGCTAGAAACAAAGGTTTTGAGGTTGTTGAGAGCCTCTTGGTCTTTGTAAGAACTTGGTGTTAATATTCATTAGGCTTAGGGTCCTCTCATGTTGTTAGGGTTCTTAGTTTCTTGAATATTGTATGTCAAGTTATCTATCTTTCCTTATCTTGTTGTTATTGTGTTACTTTTGCTTATCTTGAAAGTCTAGTGAAGCCGTGTGGGGCTTGTTTCGATTCACTAGCATTGTTGGTTCTCTTGTTATTCTCGGATTGTGACCTAAAACCGAAACTATCTCTTGTGTTGCATTCTAAAAACCGAAAACTAAAAGTTGTAGTTCTTGTGGTTGTTGGTTGAAATCCGAACTCTTGTTGTTGTTGGTTTGATATTGTATCAGGCAATCCTTGCGGAAGTTCTTGAGGAAATACATCTTCATACTCCTGCAACACACAAGAAATCAAAGGGGAAATGGAAGAATTAGTGGGGTTAGTATTAAAACAATGGGCCAAAAGTAGCATCGGCTTGTTTTCATCATGGTCCACGAAGAGTTCTTTTCTCCTAGCCAACATCACTACGTTTTCTATCTCCCTTGGCATGGGGACAGCCTCGGATGTCCCTACCTCCTCACCTACGGCATCCCCCCCCTTTTCTCCCTTCTCGGGTTCCTTCCCCTTTCCCTTTAACTCTCTCATCTTTTGATGCCACTCATTTACTTGGGAGGGTGAAAGAGGGTGAAGTGTGACCTTTCGGCCATCCTTCTCAAGCGTATACCGATTGGACCTCCCATCGTGTTTAGTAGACCTATCATATTGCCATGGTCTACCTAACAACAAGTGACATGCTTGCATTGGGATCACGTCACAAAGCACTTCATCATGGTAGTTTCCCACCTTAAACCGAATCACACATTGCCTTGTGACCTTCAATTCACCACAATCGTTCAACCATTGTAGCTTGTAAGAACTAGTGTGTAGTGTAGTTGGTAGCTTCAAGAAATTTACCATAGCATGGCTCGCAACATTTGTACAACTACCACTATCAATCACCAAAGTGCACACACTCCCCTTTACGAGACACTTAGTATGGAATAGATTTTCCCTTTGACTCGGGTCATCCACCGCCTTACTAATCATGACACGTCTAACCACAAAGTTTGGTACCACACACTCCCCTTCTTGTGGATAGACATCTTCACTACCCTCTAATTCATCATCATTCGGCCCATTTTCAGCCCCCTCTCCATCTTGAGGCTCGGCCTCATCCTCCCCCCTTTCAGAAACCACCTCCTCACCAAGGTAGTACACTTTCCCTTCTCGTAGGATCACATTGCGCCGGTTCGGACATTCATTGGCCTTATGCCCCCAACCTTGGCACTTGAAGCATTGGAACCCCTTTGGGTTGGGATATTTGTGAGCCTCCGGTTTCGGAGGAAACTTAGGGACTGTTTTGGACTCGGGTAGCTTCGTAGGGCCGGGTTGGTCCTTGTTTTTGGGCCAACCCGAGGGGGTTTGTACCCTTGCCTTGAAGGTTGATCTCTCCTTACGTTCCCTTTCAATCTCTAGGGCCGCTTGGAATATACCGTCAATGGTTTCAAACCGGTGAAGGGTCAAGTGAGTGGAGATCTCTTTGTTCAATCCATACTTGAACCGGATGATGTCGTGACTGATTTGCTCCCCACGATGATCAAGTTTCAACATGAGTTGTTGGAAATCGTCAAAATAGGCCATCACACTCTTGCCTCCTTGCCGCAAGCCATACAATCTAGCGAGCAACTCATGACGAAATCTCTCGGGAAGGTACCGTTGTCTCATCAAATACCTCAACCGATACCAAGGTGGTGGCTGCCCATCCACTAATTCATTACCAAATCGTTTAACATACTCCCACCAAGTGTTAGCATAGCCCTCGAGGTGAGCTATAGCGTAGCAACTCTTCTTTTCTTCCGAGATGTCATTAACTTGGAAAACTTTGTCACAAATCCCACAAAACAAGGCTCCTTGAATTAGGGAAAGTGATTGACAAGACTAAAAGGTGATGGGTGCAAGTCTTTCACAACACTTTATAGCTTGTCTTCCACTTGAACACACAACAAGATGAACAAGTTCAAAAGATGAACACTTCAACAAACTTCATCAACTTCTTTAGCACATAAACACACAACCACCGATTTTCTTTTGGTTATCAACAACATACAACTTTCGGCCACTTCAAGTCACCACACAATGTTCAAGTTTTCAAGCTCAACTTTCGGATCTAGACACCTTAGTGTGGGTGAGAAAGAAACCAACACTAGAAACTCACTAAACAAGCAAAATAACACCTAGATCTAAACATACAACATCATTCTCGGTTTCAACTTTTAGTGGACAGATTTCAGAATTTCTTTGGTGTAGTTTGTTTAAGCCGTGAGCTAGCCCAAGATGGGTTATGTTGGAACACAACCGGTCTTGCTTTGATACCAAATGATACAAAAATCAAACCAACAACACCAAGAGAGAGCTTCAAGTAGGCTCGGATTTCAGTCCAACAATACAAGAACAACAAGTTTTAGTTTCGGTTTTTCAACCCACAACACAAGAACAACAAGATAGATAACAAGTGCTAGTGAATCGAAAAGAGCCCCACACGGCTTCACTAGACTTTCAAGATAACAAAATCAACACAACAACAACAAGATAAAGAAAGATAGATAACTTGACATATAACATTCAAGAAACTAAGAACCCTAACATCAAGAGAGGACCCTAAGTCTAATGAATATAAACACCAAGTTCTTACGAGGACCAAGAGGCACTCAACAACCTCAAAACCCTTGTTTCTAGCCAAAGAGACAACACAAGTATCCCTCTACTTGTGAGGATATAGTGGCGGCTTCTAGGAGTGGAAGAGAGAGGAAATGTTTTTGTGTTTTTTGGTTACAAAATCAGCATTCAAAAACTACCTCTAACTCTCTCTAACATGTTCTATTTATATTACAAACAAAGGGGTAAAATGACCCATCCGCCCTTGCTTCTTGTGCCAACCTTGGAGAGTAGTTTATTACACATTAGGACCTCTCTTCACACATAAAAACGTTTAGGTCCTTGGTTGGTTCGATCACCAACTCACACGCGGCCATTTGCATGAACAAAGCTTGGAGTTTTTGTAATTCCAGAGCTTGGCTTCGTGTGAAAGGCCGTGTACCTGTGTAGGCTGCCCTAACCGTATCAGTCATGACCTTTATAATATTGTGTTAAGTTTTATGAGGTGAAAACTATTCAGAGAAATCACTTAGAGCAAAATTGAGCTATAAGATCATTTGATTCGGCCAAATTTTTGTTCAATGCCTTTAAATGTGTATAACCTTTATATACGTGGAAATTTTGATATCAAGACCCACCAAATGATATACAATTGAATTACCTTTCTAACAATACCAATTTTGCCTTAATCTGATACTCGAGCAAAAAGTTATGGTTTTTTGTATGAAAGAAAGTAAGGGTTCGCGATTTGGCCGCAGCGCATTGCTCTCTCCATGCGATATGGGACGTGATGCATTGCTATCTCCATGGGATATGAGATGAGATACATAGCTTATTCTCTCTCTATTTTAGCATCTTAAGTATCAAGGGTAACTTTGGTCCTTTCCCCTCAGCCCTAATCGTCCAAGGCATGAATTAAAGCACCCAGAAGGGAATTATTTGCCCATCTTCTTTAAATCAACTCACGTAAAACCCCTCCATTTTTTCAAGAAAATAATTCAAGCATCAAATTCAAGAAATCCTCAAGAATTCATCTAATGAGGTATGTGTGATGTTCATCCATGGACCCTTTTCACCCATGGAGTCCTAGAATTCTCTTTTAGTTTAAATTATGAGTTTTTATGTGTTAAATTTGAACTAACACCATGAAATTTCTTGTTATTTTTAGTACATGACATGTTTACAAGTGTTTTCAAGTGGGATAAGCCATATTATGTGTTGAGTATTGATACTACCATGTCAATTCCCTAATTTATGATGTTAGTCATGCAATCATGTTGTCCCATCATGTTTTATCCATTCTTATATTTAAGTTCATGACTCTCATATGTTTGATGGAATGCTTATGTTTTGTGTTCTTGAACAATGATTCCCTACTATGTTTTTAAATCTTTCATAATGTATTATTATTGTAATTATTTCCATTCAGTGCTAGTAGGTTATAAACACCCGATACCTTTGTGTTTATTTTCATTTCAGATCTTTTAAGTGATGATTTTATTTAAACTATAAATATTACTATTTACTCAGTTGTTATGATCGTGATGAGTAATATCAGTTGTTATATTCAGTCAAACTTAAGTCAGTGTAAGTGTCAGTTTAGTTAGGAGTAGGATTTAGCAATGAGCAAACCCAAGGATGGGGGTTCACCTGCCAGTAGATGGTGTGACCCTTAGTAACAATCCCGGAGCTCTAGAACTACTTAGCCAGCGTAGGTTTGAGATGTCTTCCTGCCAGTTTAGGGTTGACACATATTTCATGAGAGCACCTACCATTAAAGGGTGAATCTTTAGTCTTTTGGGACACTAGTTTAGTGGATCCACACAGCAGGTGTTAGTACCTGTGGCATGGTACTGACACCCTTCCAACTGGGGTTACAGGTTGGACCCCAATTAGCTTAGATTAGGGTAAGCCGGTTAGATGATACCTCTCACAGTTTTAGTACTGTATTCAGTGTATTTTTAGTTCAGGTTTGCTTGACTGAGTGTATAGACTCTTTGATATTCAATTTTATAGCTTTCAGTCTTTCAAATTATAGATTATCTCAGTAACATAACAATATACACTTAGTCTTGAATTCTCAGATTTTACATGTTCATGCATTCATGTATAGTTTCCCCATGTATTTCAACCTTTCCTTATCTCATATACCAGTACATTAAAAGTATTGACTGCATACTTTTCTTTGCGCTATGATGTCTTATATCATAGGTTTGGATGCTCAATTTTTTGACCATACAGCATTATAGCAGCAGCAACAGTGGTGAGTCCTCATCCTTAAAAGACATGTTATCTCTCATTTAGTTACTTCAATATTTCATCATGTTCTATTAGTTGAAGTTAGTTGGGGACATGTCCCATCAACTCCTCAGTCAGTTTAGATGCTTTCAAACACTCAGACAGTCATTTAGACAGTTAGTCAGTTTGATCAATTTTATTAGTGATTTTCAGATAGACTATTCAATTTTCAGTATCTTTTTAGGTGTTTTTAAATTGTGATTAAGTCATACTTTTAGTATTCAGACTTGTAATAAGTTATTAGTTTATTTTCCCCATAGATGTTTTATTACTATTTTATTCAATACTCACAGCAGGTATGAGCTCATGGGTTAGCTTGTGGTCACTTATGATCATAAGCACCGTTGTTGTGACTAAGGGTAGTATCAAGTTATAACAAAAATTGGTATTTATAGCCTAAGGTTGTAAAGTATCCTAGGAAGTCTAAAAGTTCATTGAGTAGAGTATTGTGCATTGGTGTGAAGCGCATCACACTTATGGACGAGAGGCTATGAGTCCTTTTAGGAAAAGTTTCCTTTCTTTCAGTTTCATGTCATGCGAAAGCGAATGAGCTCTATTTAAATTCTCTTTCTAATTCATTCTTCATTCCATTTATAGATAATGCCTCCCAAGAGAAATAACGGAAGAAGGAATGGGGATCAGCCCATACCACTGCCTGTTCAAGAAGATCCCCTGAATGAACAGATTTCTCACGCTGAGTTCAAGGCTGCTTTCACTGCCTTAGCCCATTTGGTAGCTGTTCAGAACAATCAACAGGCTATTACTACAACCAATCTAGTCACCAATATAGCTATAACTAGGATTAGGGATTTTACTCGAATGAATCCTCCTTTATTTTCAGGATGCAAGTCTTAGAAGGATCCACAATAATTTTTAGATATGGTACAGAAGGTTACAAATATCAGGGGTGTCACTTTGAGTGAGACTGCAAAGTTGGTTGCATATCTTGCAAGTTGTATCTCATACTTATTTTAGGCAGTGGAAGGAGGATAAAGGTGTTTAGGTAGTGCTTAAGAGTGGGAGAAGTTTTCCATGGCTTTCTTAGATAATTTTTTGCCCTTAGAGTTGAGAGAAGCTAAGGTGTAGGAGTTTATTAATTTGAAACAAATTAATATGAGTGTGAAGGAGTACTCACTTAAGTTCACTCAGTTGTCAAGGTATGCTCCTTTAATGGTGTTTGATAATAGGTCTAGAATGAGTAAATTTGTATCTGGTGTATCTGATATTGAGGTCAAGGAGTGTAGGACCGCAATGTTGATTAAGGAGATGGACTTATCTAGACTTATGGTTCATGCTTAATAAATTAAGGAAGAGAATCTTAAGGATTAAGGAAGAGAATCTTAAGGAGAAAGAGAGAGAGAGAATAAGAGGGCCAAAATAGGTATTTTCAATACGATTAGAAGGTAGTCTCTGGTCGTGATAGTAATATGATCAGGTCTCTATCTTTTTGAGTGAATTTTCAACCTATATTTGCTTTAATTATTACCTTCCAGAGTTGTTCCCTTAGGTTTATACCTATAAAGGTATGATACTGAGTTAGATTAACATGCACCTACTTTATCATGGATACTTGTCTCCTTGACATAGCCAAATTTGAGGAATGACATTGACTCGGATATTGAGTCAGGGCATTTTGATCAAGCTCAGTCTCAATTTGCTCTTTAGTACAAATTCAAGGATTAGGTCCCAGACTTTGCTTCACTCATACTGCCTCATGTTTCTTCATATAAGATGAATTCCTTTGGGAACAGGTCCCTTGAAATAACCTTTGTTCAGTAATGAGACACTTCTACCTTAAAGCGTCTTAAGAAAGAATCTAGTCAGGTCTTCTAATATTGAGCTTAGAGCACATACTATTAATAGACCATTCCTGACTGCAATCCCTTTTCTCATTCCTTGAATCATGATCCAAGTTGGACTGGGGAATCCATTTAAATTTGAGTTCCCAGTAGGAAGATAATTGCGTGATCAAATCCTTTTTGGCCTATCCAGGTAGTGATGGTTTTCCCTTTACCTTTTTAAGTGACTTGAAGCCTATAGAAAGTACATTTTTTGCTAAATGTATTTAGTACTCCTTAATTTGGCCTTAAGCCAGAGCTGATATCTTTCTTTCAAATAGCCATCACTTCCCTAGTAAGTACACAGGAGTTCGTAACCTTTCCTTTCATCATAATGGGAAATCTTTCCTTTAGTCTTAACAAGTTGGAATTCTCCTTGATAGCCTAGACCTCTACCATTATTTACATCTTAACTAGTCAAATTAGAAAGGATCTATGAAGAAGCAGTTCATTTAAGGGATTTGTTTAACTCTTCTCTTAAGAAGATTAGGTCCCTCTCTAACTCTTCATTCTTGTGAAGTGCAGACATAAGATGTATTTAAGAATCCCTCAACCTTGTCTCAGGATCAACTTGAAGCCTTAAAGCTTCTTTCTTCCCTTTTCCATCTATTTTATATACTTTCTTTAGATTACTCACCAAACTCAGATTTTTAGATTTTATCTTTGTGAAAACTCTTCAGTTTCAAAAATATGGAGAATTAATGAAATCAACTCATGCTCTTGATTCTTTACTTTATCCTCTAAGGAATTTTTCTCAGTAGTTAGTTCATATACAGAGTTTATCAACATACTTGCAAGACTTTTTATCTTCCTAGGGTTGTAATTATTAATATTTTCCTTAATAACAGAAAAACTTACCTCTTTTTAAATTTCATCCTCTGTGTTTGCCATAAATGCAAACAATGAATCATAGATAACTGAATTTTTTTCCACTGCTAGTATAGAAACAGCTCCAGTCTTCTTATCTTCACCTGAATTATTGGAAGAGTCTTCCCATGTTGCCAGAGCTTGTTTTACAGCATCCTAAGTTACTACCTTCCTTATAGAATTTTCAAGGACCTGGGCCCTATTCTTTCCCTTGTCACCTCAAGTATTAAGATACTCCTGATAATCAAATTTGTACATTGGATAGTTTTTGATAAAGTGCTCAGGACTCCCACATTTGTGACACACCTCAATATTATTTCTCTTTTTACTGTTGCTTTCTTTTCTTTGGAACTGACCACTCTTCTTCATGGCTATAACAATCCTATTTTAAAAATAGGTAACATCAGTATCATCTTTACTTGAATCATGTTTTGAAGCCTTTAATTTTTATCTTTTAACTTCCTTCTTCTCTAGCTCTTGTTGCTTCTTGAGCTCATAGGTCTTTAGGTTAATGATCACTTCATCCATAGTGAGGGTTCTTCAGGTTTCTTGCTTTAACTATAGCATCCACATTGCTCTCCCAGAACTTAAAACAAACTCGAAAAATCTTTCTCACTTGTTTGCACAAAGGAATCACTTCTCCTAAGCAGTAAAGCTCATTAGTGATAGAAGTGAATCTTGTATGCATTTCTTGGATGATTTCTTCTTCTTTCATGGTGAAGGTTTCATACTGAGTGGTTAGCATGTCTACTTCAGGATCCTTTACATTAGTAGTTCCTTTATGAGAAGTCCTCAAGGTATCCCAGATCTCTTTGACATTCTCACAAGATGAGATCCTCTTATATTCATCAGGCCTTATACCACAAACTATCAATTTCTTGGCCTTGTAATTATTCTCAACTTCCTTCCTGTATTCATAACCATACTGTGTTATGATTTTAAGAATCATTTTAGTTATTTCTCCTTCTTTGACTTCTTTAAAAAGAATATGAGGACCATCAAGTATAAGTCCATCAGTTCGCTATCTTCAGGTATAATAAAGTCAAACACTTTAGTTTTCCACCACCCATAGTACTGCCCACTAAATCTTAGTAGTCTAGTGGTAGATTGCCCTTTTCTATATTAGGTGGGGTAGACATTCCAACCAAGACACTCTAGGTATGAACCTTTTAGAGTAAAATGACTCTGATACAAATTATTAAAACCCTGGGGGTTGCACCACGCAGTGAGGGACCAAGTCTCTCAAAGTCAAGTACAAGAAAAATACAGTAAAGCAACTAGGAAGTAAGAGACAGTGTAGAAAGAATAAAAGTAGAAGAATTTAACGTGGAAAATCTCTTGTTCAAGGGAGGAAAAACTGTGACTTGCACTTACTAGCATCTCAGAAATCCACTATAATCAAACTCTTAATTATAGATTTCAATGAACCTAACTCTAGGTTCCTTTGACTTGTAATAACTCTACTACAAGCTTATCTTGACAGCTCTACCAAGGATGCACCCTAATATTAATTAACTCTAACCAATATCCACCTTAAGTAACTCTACTTCAACTCACTCTAAACAAAAAGAAAAGTTCATTGCTCTTATAACATGAGTACTTTGCGTACAAATCAAAACTCACTCAAGAATAAATTCTATTTAAGCATACTCATAAAGCTAAAATATTGAGCAGAGTTGAATATGGAGTTTTTGTCTTTTTCCTTTCTTCACTCTTTGGATTTGCAAGAAAAATTGATGAAGAATCATCTTTTCCCTTTTATAGATGAGTGATGATTAGGTATGAAATGTCATTAGACCAGGTGTCCTAATTAGTACATGCATCACTTGTTATTTTGTTACACAAATGGACAAAGCTGTGTAGATGCGTGCCAGTTGTACTATTGCCCTGAACATCTAGGTACCTAGTCCTTTGTAGTCATCTGTTCGTCATCAAAACTATATATAGCATATTTTTTTGACCAAATCCAATAACTATTGCTTTTGTTAGTTTAAGTTAACACTTAGTTAAACAACTATTTATTTGTTGGTACTTATTGTATTTTTTATAGATTGTTGTTGTATATGTGTATTGGTATTATTGGGTGTGTGTTGGTGGTATTGTATTTGTAAATGCTGGTAAATATTTCTACTATTTTTCTTGGTATATTGATAAATATTGGTGTTGTTGGTTTTGTTTGTATGGTCGTATTTGTAAATATTGATAAATGTTGATGTTGTTAGTGTTAATGTATGAGTAAATATTGGTGTTGGTGGTGTGTATTGGTGTTTGTGGTGGTGGTGATTTATTTTTATTGGTGTATTGGTAAATGTTGTTGTTGTTGTATTGGTAAATATTGGTGTTGGTGATTGATAAATAGTGGTATTCTTATTGGTGTTCTTATGGATATATATGTGTATGTATGTATGTATGCCATAAAAACATTGTTAATGTTGATAAATCTTGATGTTGGTTTGATTTTTTAATAAATAACTCATCTGTTACAATATATGGTTCATCTATTGGAAAAGGCATAACAATTATTCCTATAGTTAACTCATCTATTGCAACAAATGTGTTATCTATTGGCCAAAATCATAATAGTTAATCCATCATATTAATGTCAAGACTATTTTGAATTCTTCCAATAGATGGTTAATTTGTTGCTAAAGATGGGTCATTTGTTGGAAGAAAATAAAACAACATTACTGGGTATGCTATTTTGATTTTATCCATAAATTACTCATCTATTACAACAAATGAGTGATTTGCTGGGAAAATAAAAATAGTTTCACTAGTGTTTTGATTTCTTGCAATAGATGACCTATCCGTTGCAATAGATTACCCATCTGTTTGAATAAACAAAATAGTATTTAAACTATTTTTATTTTTCCAACAAATCACTTATCGATTGCAACAGATGGATAATCTATTGGATGAAATCAAAGAAGTATACCTTACTATTTTGATTTCTTCCAAGAGATGATCTTTCTGTCTCAATAGATTTTCCATCCATTAGAAGAACTCAAAATAGTAGTGAAACTATTTTTATTTATTTCAAAAAGTCATTCATTTTTTGCAACAGATGAGTGATCTGCTTTAATAGATCACTAATCTATTATAATAGTTGACTCATTTGTTAAAACTTTTATTTTATTGTGTTGTACTTGTTAGATTTATTGTTAATCTTTTTGTAATGATGCATAAATCATTTATAATTTTTTCCTCTTATTTGTATATAGAATGGCTCCCAAAAGAAAGGAAAGTGAATTAAATCAAAATAAAGAAAGAGGTAAAGTAGACAGGATATATTCACCACTAGATGAGTTTGTTGTACAAGAAATTTCTCAATCAAAAAAATAAGTCCCTTCCCAGTCAGCTCTAAATATAGAAAAAGAGATGGAAAAGTGGATGAGAATAAAGTAGAAAAAAGTGAAGAATCTAGAGATTTAAATAAAGATAAACAAGGAGATGAGGAAAGTGGGGAAGATGAGAAAGATAATGAGGAAGGTGATTTGAATGAAAAAGAAGTAGATGTAGCTAGATAAGGTATGACGTCCCAGGTGTTAACCACTAAATATTTTGAGTTTTTGAACTCATTGTCCTAACTACGACTCATATTTTAAGTCATAACGTGTTATTGCGGGTTAGGGTGTCTAGTAAAGGTAGTCTAAGTTATTTTCCTGATTAGGAGTGGCTCCTAACGAGTTGTAAAGACACTAAATGAATCATATTGTCCAATCCTTAACCAGACCAGTGTGTGCCCCAAGTGTTTTGTTCTTGACTATGACTTAGACCCAATGAGTGATAGGGTCACCTGATGAGTCGTATGGTGTGAAATATTAGGTCACTAGAGAAAGGTCCTTCAGCTAGTTTCCTAACTACGATTCATAGGAACGAGCCATAACGTGTCCTTACAAGTCATATAGTGACTCGTAGTCACTGACGATAATTTTTCATCTTTTAATTAAAGGTATTTTGGGCATTTCCCCTTTTCCCTAAATTATGATCCATGACTTAAAGCCTCTTTAGGGTGTCATTGTCCTTCTAAAACAAATCTAAATAACTTCTAAAACACTTTTAATTCTCTAAGGTCAAGATACTTAGGGTTTCCAAGAAGCTGATCAATTTGAGCTCCCAAGGGCTAATCCTCTCCAAAACTCTTGATATTTCAGACATGTTACTCTTTCCTAACTATTACCTTGTAAAAGCATGTGTTTTAAATAGTTATGTATATGGTTTTGAGATTGGTTTTTGAGAAAGGATTGTGGGTTTTGAATGTTTGATTTTGAAATATGTTTTCCATGGTTTACATATGATTATTCATGCTTTATTTATGGTTTTAAACTTGTGGGGTGCATGGACATGGTGAATAAACTAAGGGATTATGACTTCTCCAAATTTTGTGATTATTGACAATTGAACTGGTAATAACCCCAACCCAAATTTTGTGGAAGTAGTTTTGAGTATGAGTAAAATTACATTGAACTACTTTTGGAACAATTGCATGATGTGAAGAGGTTATTGAAATATGACAGTTATGCTACACAACCTAGGTTAATATTTTAAAATGCATGTTAAGCCTTCTTCCCTATCCCAACATTTTATATAAGTGTATGTGTATGCACACGTGTATGTGAACATGTACACTGAGTTGAACTAGATTTTGAATTTTCATTACTTTATCCTTATCCTAGAGATGCGTGCTAGTGCTCAAACCACTAATCATCTCTGGATGTTGTATCCCCAAGTGAAATTGGATCTGAAGGCAATCCTATTTTTCCTGCACAGTGTTAGGTAGATCAACTCGATTCTTTAGTCATTTAAAGTGAAGTTGATACGGGACAAATGACCACCTTATCTTTGGACGACATTTTTGGAAGCCAACACATAGAGGCTCAAGACTTGGTCACCGCGATAATACAAGAACCTGCATGTAGAACCCGTTTTGAAGGTAACTTAAAGCGATCTCGCATATGGAAGATTGCTTGGATCATTTGAGAGTGAGGGTTCACGGTTTTGGGCCTTAACTAAGGGCGTTTTGGACATTACCATGGTGTATTTACACCCCATGGCCGCACCTAGATGGTACATGATACGGTTGGGGCAGCCTCCACAAGTACGCGACCCTTCACACGAAGCCAAGCTCGGGAACTACAAAAACTCCAAGCTTTGTTCATGCAAAATAGCCGTGTGTGAGTTGGAGATTGAACCAGCCAAGGACCTGAACGTTTTATGTGTGAAAAGGGGTGTTAATGGGCCATAAACTAGTCTCCAAGGTTGGCCCAAAAGGCAAGGGGCGGATGGGCCTTTTATGTGTAAAGAAGGGGTCTTAATGGGCCCTAAACTAGCCTCCAAGGCTGGCCCAATAGGCAAGGGTTGGATGGGCCTTTTAGCCCTTTTGTTTGTAGTATAAATAGGTGCCACTAGGGTATTTTTCAGCATTACTTTGATTACTTTGATTCTTGATATTTTCACAACAAAGACTTGTAACATTTAGAAACTCACTCTCTTCTTCTTCAAGAGGAGCCGGTTCTAGATCTCACAAGGAGAGGGATCCTTGGGTTGTCTCTTTGGCTAGAAACAAAGGTTTTGAGGTTGTGAGTACCTCTTGGTCTTTGTAAGAACTTGGTGTTAATATTCATTAGGCTTAGGGTCCTCTCATGTTGTTAGGGTTCTTAGTTTCTTGAATATTGTATGTCAAGTTAACTATCTTTACTTTCTTGTTGTTGTTGTTCTTGTGAAGTTGCTGAAAAATAGAAAACTATACAAAAACAGTTTGGTGTCTCGGATTGTTGTTGTTGTTCATCTTGTTATCTTAAAGTCTAGTGAAGCCGGGTGTGGCTCTTTCGATTCACTAGCATTTGTATCCATTGTTGTGTTCTTGTTGTTGTGCTGAAAATCTGGAAAATATAACAAAAACAGCTTGTGTTCTTGCTGAAAAACTGAAAAACAGAAAGCTGAAACAGTTTTGTAGCTCTCGGTTTCTTGCTGAAAACCGAAGCTGAAAGTTGTGATTTTTGGTGTTAACCCGAGATTCTTGTGTTGTGATTTTGATATTGCATCATTTGGTATCAAAGCAAGACCGGTTGTGTTCCAACATAACCCATCTTGGGCTAGTAGTTCTCGGCTTGAACAAAACTACACCAAGAACATTTTCTGAAAAATCTGTCCATTAAAGTTGAATCCGAGAATGGAGTTATATGTTTAGATCTAGTTGTTATTTTGCTTGTTTAGTGAGTTTCTAGTGTTGGTTTCTTTCTCACCAACACTAAGGAGTCTAGATCCGAAAGTTGAGCTTGAAAAATTGAAGATTGTGTAGTGACTTAAGGGTGGCCGAAAGTTGTATGTTGTTGAAGACCAAAGAAAAATCGGTGGTTGTGTTTATGTGTTAAAGAGGTGTTGAAGTTTGTGAAGTGTTCATCTCTTGAACTTGTGCATATTGTTCCTCTTGTTGAGTGTTAATCTTATTGAGTGCTCAAGAGGTAAACTTGTAAAGTTGATTGTGAAAGACTTGCACCTATCAATTTGTGGACTTGTCAATCACTTCCCTTAAATCAAGGAACCTTGTTTTGTGGAGATTGTCAACCTAACCCACTTTCTTGAGTTTAAAGGGGAGTTCAAGACTTCAAATTTTAGTTTTCCCACCAAAACACTTTTCAATTTCTTACAAGATGTGTGAATATTAATTCAAGGCAAAAAAAAAAAAAAAAAAAAATTATACAAATACATCCCAAACCCGAAGGTCAAAACGTGTGGGCCTTTGCATATTACCATGTCACTATAAGCTCAACTTAGGATATATTCTTTGTTACTAATTGTTGATTCTTGGTTTCCCTTATTTGGACTTAGGACTAATTAACAAACTAGTAATTTCCACTAGGTTGTCAATTAGTTCATTGAGCCGTCTATTCGTGTCAACGATTATTTGTGTGCTTTTTATTCGTTTGAATGAGTTGCTGATTTTTGACTCTAGTCCGGCAAGTATTCTTTGAGTCTTCAAACAAGAATCCATTCCGGACAAGAGCTTACTCCTACCTTAACATCTCACGGTTACTAGCCAATTATACAACACTTGTGGGACACTAACTTGTGGTGATTAAGCGGCTAATACCTTGACAATGGAAGGAGCTTTACTACTAATATTGTTTGTTCATTTTTGTAGGTTTGAAGGGTGACATAAGAGGAAAATGACTTCGGTAGCCGGGGATTATTGTGACTACAATATGGGAGACTATGATTGTAGTGAGGGTTTTTATGGCTACGAAGTTGAGGAGGATTGCGGAGGCTATGAAAATGGCCATGGTGAAAACATAGGCAGATTTGAAGATTTCGGTTTTGAGGGAGAAAATGAGGTGAATGAAGTGCCTAGTGCTTATGGTGACTTTGGAGATGATGTAGTACCTCGTGAGGGATCTTATGATGAAGTTGGGACATGTGAGGAGTCTTGCACTCCCCACTCCGAACCTAGACTTGGTGTTAGGAATAACCCTTTCATTCGCAAATCTTATGAGAGCTATGATGAGAGTACACGTGAGGAGTGTGACGATTCATATTCTCCACCTTGTAGTACTTCTTATCAAGGTCGATATGGTGTGAATGGTTATACTAGCTATAGTGTCGGCCGTCCAATGGGAAGAAGAGGATCTACATCTTCAAATTCGAGGGGTACCCGTGTGCCTTACAATGTTGATCCGAGAAGGAGTGTACACTCCGGAAAGGTGACCATTTGTGGGATACCGGGCTGCCTCATTGTGTTAAACGATAGGTACTATAAAAACTACATTGTTCCGTCCATGGTTGATTACTTGGGATTACTTTGTGAGCCTTTACTTGTTCCATACTTCTTGGACAGAATTAAGGTTACCGAGAGGGTAAAGGTTGTCTTCTCCCAATTTAATTACCTTGAGGACGTGTGGTGTGATGTTTTTCCCATAACTTATGGTCATGTGAGCTTAGGAGCCAATTGGTTTGCACAACATAAAGTTCCAAATATGCAAAATTGGCCTAATATGATAAGAGACCGATGGGGAAATCTCCTCGAGACGTGCATTCTGCCCGGGCCGCAAAAGGAAGTTCCTACCTACTCCTATCCGAATTATTATGAGAGACAAAAGATTGAGAGGAGTAAGGGAGTGAAAGGTGGTAATCCGAGAGTGGAAAAAGGAGAGGTTGTGTGGAGCGAAGTAAGAGGATTACCACCAAACCAAGCTAACGTTGTTTGTCCTTCTATTTCTAAGGACACTTGTGTAGGTAGCAACATGGAAAGCGAAGAAGAACCATGCCAAAAGAAAGTTGCTGCCCAAAATTTTGGAGGACCTTCACACCATGACAAAGAAGAATCTACTCAAGGACTTCAAGGTAAAATGGCAAACTCTTACACTTTTGTACGTGTGAATGATAATTGTGTGGCTAGTAGCCCATTGAGTGTGAGTTGTAGCTTGCCTATATGTGAGTGTGTTATTTCTTTGCCACTTGATGATGATGTACATGTTGTGAGTGTGGATACACTAGTTGATCCTATTGATGACCGGATAGACTCTTCTTGTAAGATCGATCCATGTCCACCTAGTGTTGAAACCATTATGATGAATGAAAATACATTATCTTCTGAAATTTGTGTTGATCAACTTATGCGTGAAAGTTATCTACCACTTGAGGATGTATATAATGTAATTAATGAACCTCAAGTGTATAGTGATGTTGAAAATGTTGATCAAGGGGAGCATGAACCCGAGAGCTCTCCTTGGGGTAATATTGTGTTTGAAGAGTCCTTAAAACTTGATATTGATCGTCTAGCGAGTGAGGAACTTGTTGGTTCCAAATCTGTCCGTGAGGTAGATCACACGCTTTTTAGGTACAATGTCTTGTTTGAAGATGGTTTAAACACTTCCAATGAACCTAGTGGTGAAAATAATGGTATAGCTTGCCTTGGAAGCTATAGCCTATATGCTAACCCACTATGGTGTGACAATATTCCTCCTAAAGAGGGAAATCTCTTCTTGGAAGATGAGAGTCCTCTTAAGGGTAAGGAATGTGTTGTTGCGAAAGCTACTTCTTCTTCTACTTTGTGTGATTTCATTGTTGAGAGTACTCATGGTGATTATTGGGAAACTAGTAGTGAGTACACACATGAGAGCACCTTAGGAGAAGTCGATTTGAGTGATACTTTTCTCTACTCTCTATTTGCTTTGGAACATATGTATGCTATTGTAGAGAGTATGTTACTTAGTTTGGGTATAGACCACGGGAAGGGGAAATGTTGTCGAGACCCGTGTCTATGGCCACTTTTCCCATTTGAACCCGGTGCCAAATTTAGAAATGGTGATGTTGGTGCCCCAAACTTGTTGCTTGGTCTACATGACAAGCAAAGTGTCACTATTGATGTATCCTATAACCAAATCCTTTGTACATCTTGTATTGAGTTTTTAATATTCCTTGCAAAGGATTCTTGGTTATATTGCAAATATGTGCAACCTTGGAATGTTGAGATGATTTGTTATGCTAACCCTAACCCTCATGCCATGAGGAGTTTGTATTTGTTTGTCCTCTCTTCGGTTTTGCAAGGTTTGGATTCGAGGTCGAATCCTTTTCAAGAAGGGGAGGATGATACGGGACAAATGACCACCTTATCTTTGGACGACATTTTTGGAAGCCAACACATAGAGGCTCAAGACTTGGTCACCGCGATAATACAAGAACCTGCATGTAGAACCCGTTTTGAAGGTAACTTAAAGCGATCTCGCATATGGAAGATTGCTTGGATCATTTGAGAGTGAGGGTTCACGGTTTTGGGCCTTAACTAAGGGCGTTTTGGACATTACCATGGTGTATTTACACCCCATGGCCGCACCTAGATGGTACATGATACGGTTGGGGCAGCCTCCACAAGTACGCGACCCTTCACACGAAGCCAAGCTCGGGAACTACAAAAACTCCAAGCTTTGTTCATGCAAAATAGCCGTGTGTGAGTTGGAGATTGAACCAGCCAAGGACCTGAACGTTTTATGTGTGAAAAGGGGTGTTAATGGGCCATAAACTAGTCTCCAAGGTTGGCCCAAAAGGCAAGGGGCGGATGGGCCTTTTATGTGTAAAGAAGGGGTCTTAATGGGCCCTAAACTAGCCTCCAAGGCTGGCCCAATAGGCAAGGGTTGGATGGGCCTTTTAGCCCTTTTGTTTGTAGTATAAATAGGTGCCACTAGGGTATTTTTCAGCATTACTTTGATTACTTTGATTCTTGATATTTTCACAACAAAGACTTGTAACATTTAGAAACTCACTCTCTTCTTCTTCAAGAGGAGCCGGTTCTAGATCTCACAAGGAGAGGGATCCTTGGGTTGTCTCTTTGGCTAGAAACAAAGGTTTTGAGGTTGTGAGTACCTCTTGGTCTTTGTAAGAACTTGGTGTTAATATTCATTAGGCTTAGGGTCCTCTCATGTTGTTAGGGTTCTTAGTTTCTTGAATATTGTATGTCAAGTTAACTATCTTTACTTTCTTGTTGTTGTTGTTCTTGTGAAGTTGCTGAAAAATAGAAAACTATACAAAAACAGTTTGGTGTCTCGGATTGTTGTTGTTGTTCATCTTGTTATCTTAAAGTCTAGTGAAGCCGGGTGTGGCTCTTTCGATTCACTAGCATTTGTATCCATTGTTGTGTTCTTGTTGTTGTGCTGAAAATCTGGAAAATATAACAAAAACAGCTTGTGTTCTTGCTGAAAAACTGAAAAACAGAAAGCTGAAACAGTTTTGTAGCTCTCGGTTTCTTGCTGAAAACCGAAGCTGAAAGTTGTGATTTTTGGTGTTAACCCGAGATTCTTGTGTTGTGATTTTGATATTGCATCAGAAGTGGTAAGGTTTCATTCTTTGATAAACTTGATCATTCCATCAATTTCCTTTCATAAACAAGAATTAAAGAGTTTACATAAACATTATCATTGTTAAGGTTAGAGTTAGGGGCATGTCCCAACGTTTGTTGTTTTCAAATTAGTTGAAGCTTTGTGGAGTCTTTGAGTTTATTACTTTCCTATCTTGTTATATGTTTGAAATCCACCTGCTGCTAGGTGTTATATTCTATATTAACTAGGCAAAAGGGTGGTCTCCAGTCCTCGGTGGCCTTAGAATACCCTTCATGGCCAGGTCCTGGTCGAATTCATGATAAAGATGGCATCAGAGTCTAGGTTTGATCTCATTGGGTGTCCATAAAGACATTTCAAGTTGAGTTTCTTTTATGGGTATGTAGCACACCACAATTATAAGAGAGAGGTTATGTGACACTTAGAAATATTTCCCTTTTCTTGTTGTTCTATTTTGGGCTATAGAGTCTAAGGTCTCTCCTCTAATCCCCATTTGTTCGCATTTTAGATCATGTCTCCAAGAAGATCTGATGCACATCGAAACTTTTATATCCCATCTGAGGATAATGTGAATAGAGTTTGTTCTACTTATGTTATTCAAACCCGGTCTAGGGATCCAACCCCTGATTGTACTACCCCACATGAAGTTCTATCGGTCCTTACCAGTCTTCCTCAGGCCTCTTAGGCTGATGGTGATCTTACCTTACCACCCCAAGGAGATATTTTTAATGCTAAGTTTTGCCGGTTTATTCACCTGTTGACCTAATTGGTGATATCTCAGTCACGTCAGTAGGGTCTACTGGTACTACTGTGAGTTCTTTTGAGGTTGCTCGAGTCAAGAAATTTATGAGTCTCAATCCTCCAACCTTTACTAATTCTAAGGTTGTAGAGTATTCTCAAGGATTCAATTGAAGGATATGGAGTATCAGTGGTATGAGCAGTGGAGTCAGTCGAGAGGTGATAATGCTGAGGTAGCCTTATGGGATAATTTCTCTGGTGCCTTCCTTGATCATTCCTTTCTTAGGAGCTGAGGGAATCAAAGGCCGGGGAGTTTGTTACTTTGACAAAAGGAAGGATGACTGTTAAGGAGTATGCCTTAAAGTTTCACCAGTTCTCATATTATACTTCTGAGCTAGTATTTTCCATGAGAGCGAGGATAAGAAAGTTTACTTCTGGGATATCCCATGACTTGGTGTTAGAATGCAAGGCCACCTTGTTGAACAATAACATAAATATTTCTAGTTTTGTAGAGTACATGCAACTCAAGTGGAGGATGACAAGAAAAAGCAAGCAAAAATTAGAGAGAGATAGAGTAAGAAGTTCTGGTACTCAGAACAGAGTGAAGGTCAAAAAATAGTGATGGTGATGGCAGGCAGTGGTCTAAGAAGAAGACCTTGGGAAATTCTAGCTCTTATTCTATGGCTAGTACTTCATATCCTAAGTTATCTGGTGACAATCATTTTAGAGCAATAGTGTATTCGGGCACAGGGTGTCCAATCTCAGGCTAGTAGAGCTCAGTCAACCCTATCTTTTCCCCTTTACCATTTCTATGGGTAGGTGTATCATGGATTTTGTGAGGAGGGGAGGGATAATTACTTTAAGTATGGTTAGTTGGGCCACCTGCAGGGGAGGAATAATTATATTTCTTTGGGTTGCTACTAGGGCTAATAAGGGTCCAGTTTCCATATCTTCAGCTCCTGAACCAAAGGGTGATACTTCTATCTCTGTCACTGGTTGGAATCGCCTCTATGCTCTTTCAACTCACCAGGAATCTGAGGCATCTCCGGATGTTGTCACTGGTATGTTACAATGCTTTTCTCGTGATGTGTATTATCTACTTGATCTGAGGTTTACCCTTTCTTATTTGACCCCTTATATGGTTATTCATTTTGGTTTTAGTCTCGAGTGTATTTTGAATCCCTTTTTTATGTCTACCTAGGTGGGTAACTATATTATGGCTAGAAGATTCTATAGGGGTTATGTGGTATTTATCCATGGTAGGGAGATGTTAGTAAATCTGATAGAGTTGGTCATGTTAGACTTTAGTGTGATTTTTGAGATCAATTGGTTGCACTCGTGTTACGTATCTCTTGACTGTAGGACATGAAGGGTCAGTTTCCAGTTCTTGAATGAACTGGTGATTGAGTGGGAAGGTATTTCCTTAGTGCCTTAGAGAAAGTTCATTTCTTATGTTAAAGCCCTGAAGTTGATTTAAAAGGGGTGTCTTTATCATTTGGTTTAAGTTAAAGATTCTAATTCAGAGGGACCTTCATTGTAGTCTATCCCTTTGGTCTGTGAGTTTCTCAAAGTGTTCCCTAATGATCTTTCTAGTGTTTCTCCCGATAGGGAGATTGATTCTAGGATTGATATTTTTTAGGCACTCGTCCTATCTCTATCCCTCCATATAGAATGGATCCAACTAAGTTGAAAGATCTTAAGGATTAGTTCAAAGATCTTCTTGTTAAAGGATTCATTCATCATAGTGTTTCCCCGTAGGGTGCTCCTTTGCTCTTTGTTCATAAGAAGGATGGGTACCTTCGAATGTGCATAGATTATCGCCAGTTGAATAAGGTGATGGTGAACAATAAGTGTCATCTTCCTTGAATTGATGACCTATTTGATTAGTTTCAGGGTTCTAAGTGCTTCTCTAAGATTGACCTTTGGTCGGGTTATCATCAGTTGAAGATTAGGGAGTGGGACATCCCTAAGACTGCTTTTCGAACCCTATGATGCAAGATCCAACAACAACAACAAGAGTCTCGGATTCCAACTCAACAACACAACAACAACAAGTTTTAAGTCTTGGTTTTTAGATTACAACACAAGAGATAGTCTTCGGTTTTTAGGTACAATCCGAGAACAACAAGAACACAATAATGCTAAGGGATCGAAACAAGCCCCACACGGCTCCCCTAGACTTCAAGATAAGAAAGATAAACAACACAACAACAACAACAAGATAATGAAGATAAACAACTTGACATACAATATTCAAGAAACTAAGAACCCTAACAAGATGAGAGGACCCTAAGCCTAATGAATATTAACACCAAGCTCTTACAAAGACCAAAAGGCACTCAAACTACCTTAAAACCTTTGTTTCTAGCCAAAGAGACAACACAAGGATTCCTCTCCTTGTGAGATCTAGATCCGGTTTCTTGGAGAAGAAAATGGAAGATATTTTGGTGTTGTTAGGTTACAATTTCAGCATTCAAAATAAACTAATGGATATCTCACTAACACCTTCTATTTATACTACAACAAAAATAAGCAAAAGACCAAGACACCCTTCCTTTGTTGTGGCCTCCTTGAAGACTTAAGTTATTACACTTTAGGCCCCATCTTCACACATAAGGACGTTGAGACCCTTGGTTGGTTCGGCCAACAACTCACACACGGCCATTTGCATGAACAAGGCTTGGAGTGTTTGTAACTCCCGCGCTTGGCTTCGTGTGAAAGGCCGTGTGCACGTTGGGGTAGTCATAACCGTATCATCCTCTCCATCTTGAGAGGAATTTGACCTCAAATTCGGCACTTGATCATCTTCAACCGCATCCACGAGGGTGAGATCTCCGACGTTGAAGGTGTTGTGCACTTGATATTCCGGTGGTAGGTCAATCTTGTAGGCGTTGTCATTGATCCTCTTGAGAACTTGGAAGGGACCATCGCCTCTTGGCAGCAATTTGGACTTCCTTTGAGCTGGAAACCTATCCTTTCGAAGGTGTACCCACACCCAATCGCCGGGTTCAAGCACTAGCTTCCTTCTCCCTTTGTTTGCCCGTTTTGCAACCTCTCGATTCTTCTTTTCAAGCTTGATTCGCACTGCCTCATGCACCTTCTTCATGGCCTCGGCTCTTTTAGCTCCATCTAAGCTGGTCATAAGATCACTAGGCAAAGGAGTGAGATCTAAAGGGGTAAGGGGATTTAGGTCGTAAACACATTCAAAGGGAGTCATTCCCGTACTCGAATGTATTACCCGATTGTAGGCAAATTCCACCAAGGGTAGGTGTTCTTCCCATGAAGCCAATTTACCTTTAACCATAGAGCGTAACATAGACCCTAAGGTCCTATTTACTACCTCCGTTTGGCCATCGGTTTGTGGGTGGCAAGACGTGGAGAAAAGTAACTTCGTGCCAAGCCTACCCCACATGGACTTCCAAAAGAGGCTTAGGAACTTGGAGTCCCTATCACTCACAATGGTCCTCGGTACCCCGTGAAGCTTTACAACATGCTCAACAAATAAGGAAGCTACACTAGGAGCGTCCTCGGTTTTAGTACATGAAATAAAATGAGCCATCTTGGAGAATCTATCAACAACGACAAAAATACTATCTCGACCCTTCCTAGTCCGTGGCAGTCCCAAGACGAAATCCATCGATATGTCCAGCCATGGTCTAAGGGGAGTAGGAAGTGGGGTGTATAACCCTTGTGGTTGGAGACGAGATTTTGCACTCCGGCAGGCCACGCATTGACTACAAATCTTAACGACATCCTTGCGCATTTTGGGCTAATAGAAATTTTCCTCTAGGATGCCGAGGGTCTTGTCTACCCCAAAGTGACCCATGAGGCCCCCGTCATGGGCCTCTCTCACGAATAATTCCCTCCAAGAACTGGTCGGGACACACAACCTCCTCCCCTTGAACAAATAGCCATCAAACCGAGAGTAGGAGGCGTGGGTACTTTCCTTGAGCCAACGGTCCCTTCCCCACTCTTCGCATTCCCTAAAAATAGGAGCAAAGATAGGATCCTCGGGATATAACATCCGCAAGCTCTCAAAACCCATTAACTTCGAAGACAAGGTAGCAACAAGCACATGCTTCCGGGACAATGCATCGGCAACAACATTTTCTTTTCCCTTTTTGTAATGAATTACATAAGGGAAAGTTTCGATGAATTCAATCCACTTAGCATGACGCCTATTCAACTTGTCTTGGCTTTTAAGGTGTTTCAACGACTCATGATCCGTCCGTATCACAAACTCCTTAGGCCACAAATAGTGCTGCCAATTTCCCAAAGCTCTAACAAGGGCGTACAACTCCAAATCATAAGTCGAATAATTAAGAGTTGCTCCTTTGAGCTTTTCACTGAAATAGGCAACGGGCTTACCTTCTTGCATCAAAACAGCCCCGATGCCGACCTTGCTAGCATCACACTCTACCTCAAACATTTTATCAAAATCGGGTAGTTGCAACAAAGGCGCCGAGACGAGCATAGCTTTCAAGGCCTCGAAAGCCCTAGCTTGCTCTTCACCCCATTTGAAGGGTCCGTCCTTTCGAATTACCTCGGTTAAGGGGGCTGCTATGGAACTAAATCCCTTGACAAACCTCCTATAAAAGCTTGCCAACCCGTGGAAACTCCGGATTTCTCCAATAGTTTTAGGGGTCGGCCAACTTCGTATAGAGTCTATCTTGGAGTCGTCCACTTCCACGCCCTTTGAGCTAACAACAAAACCTAAGAACACAACTTTATCAACACCAAAAGAGCACTTTTCCATGTTGGCATACAACTTCTCCTTTCGGAGCACATCAAACACACATCTTAAATGCATTGTATGGTCATCAATAGATTTACTATATACCAACACATCATCAAAGTAAACTACCACAAACTTTCCAATAAATGGCTTCATCACATGATTCATTAGCCGCATGAAAGTACTAGGAGCATTTGTTAGGCCGAATGGCATAACCATCCATTCATAGAGACCAAACTTAGTCTTGAAGGCGGTTTTCCATTCATCACCGGGTTGCATTCTTATTTGGTGATAGCCACTCCTTAGATCAATCTTGGAAAACAAACATGAACCATTCAATTCATCCAACATATCATCTAACCTAGGGATGGGGTGACGATATTTTACCGTAATTTTGTTGATGGCTCGGCAGTCCACACACATACGCCATGTTCCATCCTTCTTAGGCACTAGTAGCACCGGAACCGCGCACGGACTCATGCTCTCCTTGATGTAACCTTTGTTGAGGAGTTCCTCAACTTGGTGCTGCAATTCTTTGGTATCCGTAGGATTGCTCCGATAAGCCGGCTTATTTGGCAACTGAGAGCCCGGCACAAAGTCAATTTGATGCTCGATTCCCCGAAGTGGGGGCAACCCTTGCGGAAGTTCTCTAGGGAACACATCCTCATAATCCTGCAACACATGAGAAATCAAAGGAGAAATACAAGGATTAGCGGGGTTAGTGTTAAAGCAATGGGCCAAGAGTAGCATAGGCTTGTTCTCATCATAGTCCATGAAAAGTTCCTTCCTCCTAGCCAACATCACTACGTTTTCCCCTTCCCTCGGCGTTGAGATAGCCTCGGATGTGCCTACCTCTTCACCTACGGCTTCCCTTCCCTTTTCTCCCTTCTCGGGTTCTCCCCCTTTCCCTTTCAATTCTCTCATCTTTTGGTACCACGCATTCACTTGGGAGGGTGCAAGAGGGTGAAGTGTGACCCTTCGGCCATCCTTCTCAAGTGTGTACCGGTTGGTCCGTCCATCGTGTTTAGTAGACCTATCATATTGCCAAGGTCTTCCCAACAACAAATGACATGCTTGCATCGGAATCACGTCACAACGTACTTCGTCGTGGTAGTTGCCCACCTTAAATCGGATCACACATTGCCGTGTGACCTTCAACTCACCACAATCATTCAACCATTGTAGTTTGTATGGACTAGTGTGAGGTGTAGTCGTTAGTTTCAGAAAGTTCACCATAGCTTGGCTTGCGACATTGGTACAACTACCACTATCAATTACCAAGGTGCACACACTCTCCTTTACAAGGCACTTAGTATGGAATAGATTTTCCCTTTGGCTCGGGTCGTCTACCGCCTTACTAACCATAACGCGCCTACCTACAAAGTTCGGAACCACACATTCCCCTTCTTGAGGATAGACATCCTCACCATCATCTATTCCTTCTTCATTCGGTTCATGTTCGGCTTCCTCTCCATCTTGAGGCTCGGCCTCAATCTCCCCCCTTTCGGACACCACCTCCTCACCAAGGTAGTATACTTTCCCTTCCCGTAAGATCACATTACGCCGGTTCGGACATTCATTCGCCTTATGCCCCCAACCTTGGCATTTGAAACATTGGAACCCCTTCGGATTGGGGTATTTGTGAGCTTCCGGTTTAGGAGGAAACTTAGGAACCGTCTTGGGTTCGGGCAGCTTCATAGGACCGGGTTGGTCCTTGTTTTTGGTCCAACCCGAGGGGTTTTGGACCCTTGGCTTGAAAGTTGACCTCTCCTTAAGCTCCCGTTCAATCTCTAGGGCCGCTTGGAATATGCCGTCAATAGTTTCAAACCGATGAAGGGTCAAGTGAGTGGAAATCTCTTTGTTCAATCCACACTTGAACCGAATGATGTCGTGGCTGATTTGTTCCCCCCGGTGATCAAGTTTCAACATGAGTTGTTGGAACTCGTCAAAGTAAGCCATCACACTTTTGCTTCCTTGCCGTAGGCCATATAATCTAGCAAGCAATTCATGTCGGTATCTCTCGGGAAGGTACCGTTGCCTCATCAAATACCTTAGCCGAAACCAAGGTGGTGGCTGCCCTTCAATCAATTCGTTACCAAACCGTTTCACATACTCCCACCACGTGTTGGCATAGCCCTCAAGGTGAGCTATAGCATAGCAACTCTTCTTCTCTTCCGAGATATCATTGACTTGAAAGACCTTGTCACAAGCCGATTCCCAAGTCAAGTAAGCCTCGGGGTCACTTTCACCCTTAAAGATAGGTAGGCTCAACTTGATGGTGTTGATGCCTACGTCTCTCTCTTGGTGTCGGTTTCCCCTATCTCCATACCCACGGTATCGTCTCGGTTCCCCCCGGCCCCCTCTCAACTCCTCCTCCCTCATATAAGCATCATCATAAGTTCCCTCGCCATCATACTCCTCTCTACCGTACCCATCAAAGTGGGCTGGTCGGCCTTGGCCATTTTGGTTCGGAGGAATTGGAATTTGTGGTCTTTGGTTTAGTGGAGCTTGGAAAGGAGGGTTCGGATTTAGTGGTGGAGCTTGGCGTCTAAATCCTTCGTGTGGACTTGGAGGAGTTTGGAAATGTGGTGGTCTAGTGGAGTCTCGGGTTGTAGGAAAAGTGGTAGATTGGTTGGTGGCATTTTGTGGAGCTTGAGGTGCGTTTAACATTTGGTGGACCATTTCGGGAGTGATGGTTGCGGAGGATGTCCGGTCATGGCCATTGGTAGAGACATGTAGAGGAGTCGATGGTCGAGAGTTCCTTTGACTCTCCACTTGATCTAGCCTCCCACTAATAGTCGAAACTTCCCCCCTTATGGCTGCCAAATCCCCTCTCACGGCTCCAAACTCCGAGTTCATTCTTTCAAGTGTCCGAGTAACGGCCTCAAGAGTGGCCTTCATTGAGTCAAGTGCACTAGCATCCGGATTATGAGATGTTGTTCCTTCCATCGTCAAGGTATTAGCCGATTAGTCACCACAAGTTCGGGTCTCACAAGTGTTGTATAATTGGCTAGTAACCGTGAGATTTACAAGGTTTGAGTAAGCTCTTAGCCGGAATGGATTCTTGTTTGGAAGACTCAAAGAATTCTTGCCGGACTAGAACCAAAATTAGCAACTCATTCAAACGAATAAAAGGGCACACAAATAATCGTAGACACGAATAGACGGCTCAAGGAACTAGTTGACAACCTAGTGGAAATTACTAGTTTGTTAATTAGTTCTAAGTCCAAATAAGGGAAACCACGAATCAACAAGTAGCAACCAAAGAATATATCCTAAGTTGAGCTTATAGTGTTATGGTACATGCATCGGCCCACACATTTCTCTTCGGGTTTGGATATATATATATATGTATATCTTTTTTTTTTTTTTGTCTTGGTTTAATATTCACACAAATTGCAAGAAATTGAAAAGTGTTTTTGGTGGGAAAACTTGAAAATTTGAAGTCTTATCTTTTGTTCAATCTCAAGAAAGTGGAATGGGTTGACAATTTCCTCAAAACAAGGTTCCTTGATTTAAGGGAAATGATGGATAAGACTATAATGTGATGGGTGTAAGTCTTTCACAACAACTTTATAAGTTAACCACTTGAGCACTCAACAAGATGAACACTTCAACAAGAAAAATAAGATGAACACTTTCAACAATCTTCAACAACTTCTTTAACACATAAACATATCCACCGATTTTTCTTTGGTCATCAACAATATTCAACTTTCGGCTACTTCACAACATGCAACCTTTCAAGCTCAACCTTGGATTTAGACACCTTAGTGTGGTGAGAAAGAAACCAACACTAGAAACTCACTAAACAATCAAAATGACTCCTAGATCTAAGTATACAACTTCTTTCTCGGTTTTCAACTTTTGGACAGAAATTTCAGATTTCAGAATTCTTTTGCTTGGTGTAGTTTGGTCTAAACCGAGAACTACTAGCCCAAGATGGGTTATGTGAGAACACAACCGGTCTTGCTTTGATACCAAATGATGCAAGATCCAACAACAACAACAAGAGTCTCGGATTCCAACTCAACAACACAACAACAACAAGTTTTAAGTCTTGGTTTTTAGATTACAACACAAGAGATAGTCTTCGGTTTTTAGGTACAATCCGAGAACAACAAGAACACAATAATGCTAAGGGATCGAAACAAGCCCCACACGGCTCCCCTAGACTTCAAGATAAGAAAGATAAACAACACAACAACAACAACAAGATAATGAAGATAAACAACTTGACATACAATATTCAAGAAACTAAGAACCCTAACAAGATGAGAGGACCCTAAGCCTAATGAATATTAACACCAAGCTCTTACAAAGACCAAAAGGCACTCAAACTACCTTAAAACCTTTGTTTCTAGCCAAAGAGACAACACAAGGATTCCTCTCCTTGTGAGATCTAGATCCGGTTTCTTGGAGAAGAAAATGGAAGATATTTTGGTGTTGTTAGGTTACAATTTCAGCATTCAAAATAAACTAATGGATATCTCACTAACACCTTCTATTTATACTACAACAAAAATAAGCAAAAGACCAAGACACCCTTCCTTTGTTGTGGCCTCCTTGAAGACTTAAGTTATTACACTTTAGGCCCCATCTTCACACATAAGGACGTTGAGACCCTTGGTTGGTTCGGCCAACAACTCACACACGGCCATTTGCATGAACAAGGCTTGGAGTGTTTGTAACTCCCGCGCTTGGCTTCGTGTGAAAGGCCGTGTGCACGTTGGGGTAGTCATAACCGTATCACCCTATATAGTCATTTTGAGCTTTTGGTGATGTCTTTCGGTTTTGACTAATGTGGAAATAACATTTATGGATCTTATGAACTGAGTTTCATAGGTTTCTAGACTTTTTCATCATTATGTTCATTGATAATATTCTGGTATACTTGAAAAGTGAGGTGGATCATACCGATCACCTCCGTATAGTGTTGCAAACCCTTAAGGATCAATGGTTGTATGTTAAGTTCTCAAAGTGTGAGTTCTAGTTTAATGTTGTTACTTTTCTGGGTCATGTTGTTTCTAGTGAAGGGATCATAGTGGATTCACAGAAAGATGAGGCAGTAAAGAAGTGGCCTAGACCCACGTGTCTCATCAATATTTGGAGTTTCTTAGGTTTAGCTGGATATTATAGGAGGTTTGTGGAAAGTTTTTCTTATATTGTAGCCCTATTAACTATGCTAACTCAGAAAAAGGTGAAGTTTCTATGGTCTGATGCTTGTGAGGGTAGTTTTTAGAAGTTAAAGGGTAAGTTGACTTCAGCTCTAATTTTGACTTTACCCGAGGGTACTGATGTCTTTGTCATTTATTGTGATGCATCCCGTATGGGACTAGGCTGTATGTTTATGCAATATGGTAGGGTTCTGTCCTATGATTCCTAACAATTAAAAGTTCATGAGAAGAATTACCCGAGGCATGACTTAGAACTGTTGTTGCGGTATTTGCTTTGAAGATTTGGTGCCATTATTTGTATAGGGTTCCTGTTGACATTTATTTTGATCATAAGAGCTTGTAGTATGTGTTCACCCAAAAGGAGTTGAAACTCATACAAATAAGATGGCTTGAGTTGTTCAAGGGCTATGATATGAGTCTTCACTATCATCTAGGTAAAGCTAACATGGTTACGGATGATATTAGTAGGTTAATCTATGGGAATCTTTTCTCATGTTGAGGAGGAGAAACGAGAATTAGTGAAGGATATTCATCGGTTGGATAATATTGTTGTCCATCTCTTAGACTCTGAGGATGGAGGTGTGATAGTTAAGAGGTGGTAAAGTGATCCCTTAAGTGCTGAGGTGAAAGAGAAGCAGGATTTGGACCCTACCTTGATGCGAATTAAGGGTGATGTGGGACAATAGAAAGTGACGGTTTTTTATATTGGTTGTGATGGTATCTTGAGATACCAAGGTAGGTTGTGTGTCCCTGATGTTGATGGGATGCAAGAGAGAATCTAGAATGAGGCTCATGAGTCAAGGTACACTGTTCATCCTGGTTTGACGAAGATGTACCATGATTTGAAAGAGATCTATTAGTGGAATAACATAAATCGGGATGTGGCAAATTTTGTATTCAAGTGTATGGTTTGTCAACAATTGAAGGTGGAGCACTTGAAACCTAGTGGGTTATATTAAGAGGTTGATTTGCCCGAATGGAAGTGAGAAGTGATTAATATGGATTTCATTACTGGCCTTCTGCGGTCCCGCCATTAATTTAATTTAATTTGGTTCATCGTGGACAAGATGACTAAGTCTGCTCATTTCCTACCTACTGAGGATTATGCAAAGTTACTCGTTTAGGCAATCATCAGGTTGCATGTTACACCTGTTTCTATTATATCTAATTATGGTACTCAGTTCTTCTCGCACATTTGCCATTCTTTCCAAAGAGGTTTGGGAACTAAAGTGAACCCTAGCACCGCTTTCCACCCTCAGATGGATGAACAAGTGGAGAAGACAATTCTAACTTTGGAGGATATGAAAGGTCTTATGTGGTTGACTTTAGTGGTAGTTGGGTTGATCATTTTCCCCTCATAGAGTTTTTGTATAATAATATAATCACGCAAGTATTTGGATGGCTCCTTTTGAGGCTCTTTATGGTAAGAGGTGTACGTTTCCTGTTGGGTGGTTCGATTTTGGTGAGCATAGATTGTATGGTCCCAACTTTGTTCATCAAGCCATGGAGAAGGTGAAGATGATCAGTATAGGCTTAAGACTGCCCAGAGTTTCCAAAGGTCCTATGCAGATATAACTAGAAGGGACTTGGAATTTGAGATGAATGATTTGGTATTCTTGAAGGTGTTTCCCATTAAGGGAGTGATGCAGTTTGGAAGGAAGGGAAAACATAGTTCCTATTATATTGGTGACCCGACCCTACCCGAGCCCTTGTCGTAATAGGCATCCCAAGTTCAACTAGGACCAGGGATGATACGGTTATGACTACCCCTACGTGTACACGGCCTTTCACACGAAGCCAAGCGCGGGAGTTACAAACACTCCAAGCCTTGTTCATGCAATTGGCCGTGTGCGAGTTGTTGGCCGAACCAACCAAGGGTCTCAACGTCCTTATGTGTGGAGAGGGGACCTAAAGTGTAATAACTTAAGTCTTCAAGGAGGCCACAACAAAGGAAGGGTGTCTTGGTCTTTTGCTTATTTTTGTTGTAGTATAAATAGAAGGTGTTAGTGAGATATCCACTAGTTAATTTGAATGCTGAAATTGTAACCAAAAACACTCCAAAATATCTTCCATTTTCTTCTCCAAGAAACCGGATCTAGATCTCACAAGGAGAGGAATCCTTGTGTTGTCTATTTGGCTAGAAACAAAGGTTATAAGGTAGTTTGAGTGCCTTTTGGTCTTTGTAAGAGCTTGGTGTTAATATTCATTAGGCTTAGGGTCCTCTCATCTTGTTAGGGTTCTTAGTTTCTTGAATATTGTATGTCAAGTTGTTTATCTTCATTATCTTGTTATTGTTGTTGTGTTGTTTATCTTTCTTATCTTGAAGTCTAGGGAGCCGTGTGGGGCTTGTTTCGATCCCTAGCATTATTGTGTTCTTGTTGTTCTCGGATTGGATCTAAAAACCGAAGACTATCTCTTGTGTTGTAATCTAAAACCCGAAACTTAAAACTTGTTGTTGTTGTATTGTTGAGTTGGAATCCGAAACTCTAGTTGTTGTGGTTGGATCTTGTATCATTTGGTATCAAAGCAAGACCGGTTGTGTTCTTACATAACCCATCTTGGGCTAGTAGTTCTCGGTTTAGACCAAACTACACCAAGAAAAAGAATTCTGAAAATCTGAAATTTCTGTCCAAGAGTTGAAAACCGAGAAAGAAGTTGTATACTTAGATCTAGGAGTCATTTTGATTGTTTAGTGAGTTTCTAGTGTTGGTTTCTTTCTCACCACACTAAGGTGTCTAAATCCAAGGTTGAGCTTGAAAGGTTGCATGTTGTGAAGTAGCCGAAAGTTGAATATTGTTGATGACCAAAAGAAAATCGGTGGATATGTTCATGTGTCAAAGAAGTTGTTGAAGATTGTTGAAAGTGTTCATCTTATTCTCTTGTTGAAGTGTTCATCTTGTTGAGTGCTTAAGTGGTTAACTTATAAAGTTGTTGTGCAAGACTTACACTCATCACATTATAGTCTTATCCATCACTTCCCTTAAATCAAGGAACCTTGTTTTGAGGAAATTGTCAACCCATTCCACTTTCTTGAGATTGGACAAAAGATAAGACTTCAAATTTTCAAGTTTTCCCACCAAAAACACTTTTCAATTTCTTGCAAGTTGTGTGAATATTAAACCAAGACAAAAAAAAAAAAAAAAAGAGATATACATATATATATATCCCAAACCCGAAGAGAAGTGTGAACCGATGCATGTTACCATAACACTATAAGCTCAACTTAGGATATATTCTTTGGTTGCTACTTGTTGATTCGTGGTTTCCCTTATTTGGACATAGAACTAATTAACAAACTAGTAATTTCCACTAGGTTGTCAACTAGTTCCTTGAGCCGTCTATTCGTGTCATCGATTATTTGTGTGCTTTTATTCGTTTGAATGAGTTGTTGATTTTGGTTCTCGTCCGGCAAGTATTCTTTGAGTCTTCAAAACAAGAATCCATTCCGGCTAAGAGCTTACTCAAACCTTGTAAATCTCACGGTTACTAGCCAATTATACAACACTTGTGAGACCCGAACTTGTGGTGACTAAGCGGCTAATACCTTGACGATGGAAGGGACAACATCTCACAATCCGGATACTAGTGCACTTGATTCAATGAAGGCCACTCTTGAGGCCGTTACTAGGACACTTGAAAGAATGAACTCGGAATTTGGGGCCGTGAGGGGGGACTTGGCAGCCATAAGGGGGGAAGTTTCGACTATTAGTGGGAGGCTAGATCAAGTGGAGAGTCAAAGGAACTCTCGGCCATCGACTCCTCTACATGTCTCTACCAATGGCCATGACCGGACATCCTCCGCAACCATCACTCCCGAAATGGTCCACCAAATGTTAAACGCACCTCAAGCTCCACAAAATGCCACCAACCAATCTACCACTTTTCCTACAACCCGAGACTCCACTAGACCACCACATTTCCAAACTCCTCCAATTCCACACGAAGGATTTGGACGCCAAGCTCCACCACTAAATCCGAACCCTCCTTTCCAAGCTCCACTAAACCAAAGACCACAAATTCCAATTCCTCCGAACCAAAATGGCCAAGGCCGACCAGCCCACTTTGATGGGTACGGTAGAGAGGAGTATGATGGCGAGGGAACTTATGATGATGCTTATATGAGGGAGGAGGAGTTGAGAGGGGGCCGGGGGGAACCGAGACGATACCGTGGGTATGGAGATAGGGGAAACCGACACCAAGAGAGAGACGTAGGCATCAACACCATCAAGTTGAGCCTACCTATCTTTAAGGGTGAAAGTGACCCCGAGGCTTACTTGACTTGGGAATCGGCTTGTGACAAGGTCTTCCAAGTTAATGATATCTCGGAAGAGAAGAAGAGTTGCTATGCTATAGCTCACCTTGAGGGCTATGCTAACACGTGGTGGGAGTATGCGAAACGGTTTGGTAACGAATTGATTGAAGGGCAGCCACCACCTTGGTTTCGGCTAAGGTATTTGATGAGGCAACGGTACCTTCCCGAGAGATACCGACATGAATTGCTTGCTAGATTATATGGCCTACGGCAAGGAAGCAAAAGTGTGATGGCTTACTTTGACGAGTTCCAACAACTCATGTTGAAACTTGATCACCGGGGGGAACAAATCAGCCACGACATCATTCGGTTCAAGTGTGGATTGAACAAAGAGATTTCCACTCACTTGACCCTTCATCGGTTTGAAACTATTGACGGCATATTCCAAGCGGCCCTAGAGATTGAACGGGAGCTTAAGGAGAGGTCAACTTTCAAGCCAAGGGTCCAAAACCCCTCGGGTTGGACCAAAAACAAGGACCAACCCGGTCCTATGAAGCTGCCCGAACCCAAGACGGTTCCTAAGTTTCCTCCTAAACCGGAAGCTCACAAATACCCCAATCCGAAGGGGTTCCAATGTTTCAAATGTCAAGGTTGGGGGCATAAGGCGAATGAATGTCCGAACCGGCGTAATGTGATCTTACGGGAAGGGAAGGTATACTACCTTGGTGAGGAGGTGGTGTCCGAAAGGGGGGAGATTGAGGCCGAGCCTCAAGATGGAGAGGAAGCCGAACATGAACCGAATGAAGAAGGAATAGATGATGGTGAGGATGTCTATCCTCAAGAAGGGGAATGTGTGGTTCCGAACTTTGTAGTTAGGCGCGTTATGGTTAGTAAGGCGGTAGATGACCCGAGCCAAAGGGAAAATCTATTCCATACTAAGTGCCTTGTAAAGGAGAGTGTGTGCACCTTGGTAATTGATAGTGGTAGTTGTACCAATGTCGCAAGCCAAGCTATGGTGAATTTTCTGAAAATAACGACTACACCTCACACTAGTCCATACAAACTACAATGGTTGAATGATTGTGGTGAGTTGAAGGTCACACGGCAATGTGTGATCCGATTCAAGGTGGGCAACTACCACGACGAAGTACGTTGTGACGTGATTCCGATGCAAGCATGTCATTTGTTGTTGGGAAGACCTTGGCAATATGATAGGTCCACTAAACACGATGGACGGACCAACCGGTACACACTTGAGAAGGATGGCCGAAGGGTCACACTTCACCCTCTTGCACCCTCCCAAGTGAATGCGTGGTACCAAAAGATGAGGGAATTGAAAGGGAAAGGGGGAGAACCCGAGAGGGGAGAAAAGGGAAGGGAAGCCGTAGGTGAAGAGGTAGGCACATCCGAGACTATCTCAACGCCGAGGGAAAGGGAGAACGTAGTGATGTTGGCTAGGAGGAAGGAACTTTTCGTGGACTATGATGAGAACAAGCCTATGCTACTCTTGGCCCATTGCTTTAACACTAACCCCGCTAATCCTTGTATTTCTCCTTTGATTTCTCATGTGTTGCAGGATTATGAGGATGTGTTTCCTAAAGAACTTCCGCAAGGATTGCCCCCACTTCGGGGAATCGAGCATCAAATTGACTTTGTGCCGGGTTCACAGTTGCCAAATAAGCCGGCTTACCGGAGTAATCCTACGGATACCAAAGAATTGCAGCACCAAGTTGAGGAACTCCTCAACAAAGGTTACATCAAGGAGAGCATGAGTCCGTGCGCGGTTCCGGTACTACTAGTGCCTAAGAAGGATGGAACGTGGCGTATGTGTGTGGACTGCCGAGCCATCAACAAGATTACGGTAAAGTATCGTCACCCTATTCCTAGGTTAGATGATATGTTGGATGAATTGAGTGGTTCGTGTTTGTTTTCCAAGATTGATCTAAGGAGTGGCTATCACCAAATAAGAATGCAACCCGGTGATGAATGGAAAACCGCCTTCAAGACTAAATTTGGTCTCTATGAATGGATGGTTATGCCATTCGGCCTAACGAATGCTCCTAGCACTTTCATGCGGCTAATGAATCATGTGATGAAGCCATTTATCGGAAAGTTTGTGGTAGTTTACTTTGATGATGTGTTGGTATATAGTAAATCTATTGATGACCATACAATGCATTTGAGATGTGTGTTTGATGTGCTCCGAAAGGAGAAGTTGTATGCCAACATGGAAAAGTGCTCTTTTGGTGTTGATAAAGTTGTGTTCTTGGGTTTTGTTGTTAGCTCAAAGGGCGTGGAAGTGGACGACTCCAAGATAGACTCTATACGAAGTTGGCCGACCCCTAAAACTATTGGAGAAATCCGGAGTTTCCACGGGTTGGCAAGCTTTTATAGGAGGTTTGTCAAGGGATTTAGTTCCATAGCAGCCCCCTTAACTGAGGTAATTCGAAAGGACGGACCCTTTAAATGGGGTGAAGAGCAAGCTAGGGCTTTCGAGGCCTTGAAAGCTATGCTCGTCTCGGCGCCTTTGTTGCAATTACCCGATTTTGATAAAATGTTTGAGGTAGAGTGTGATGCTAGTAAGGTCGGCATCGGGGCTGTTTTGATGCAAGAAGGTAAGCCCGTTGCCTATTTCAGTGAAAAGCTCAAAGGAGCAACTCTTAATTATTCGACTTACGATTTGGAGTTGTACGCCCTTGTTAGAGCTTTGGGAAATTGGCAACACTATTTGTGGCCTAAGGAGTTTGTGATACGAACGGATCATGAGTCGTTGAAACACCTTAAAAGCCAAGACAAGTTGAATAGGCGTCATGCTAAGTGGATTGAGTTCATCGAAACTTTCCCTTATGTAATTCATTACAAAAAGGGAAAAGAAAATGTTGTGGCCGATGCATTGTCCCGGAAGCATGTGCTTGTTGCTACCTTGTCTTCAAAGTTAATGGGTTTTGAGAGCTTGCGGATGTTATATCCCGAGGATCCTATCTTTGCTCCTATTTTTAGGGAATGCGAAGAGTGGGGAAGGGACCGTTGGCTCAAGGAAAGTACCCACTCCTCCTACTCTCGGTTTGATGGCTATTTGTTCAAGGGGAGGAGGTTGTGTGTCCCGACCAGTTCTTGGAGGGAATTGTTCGTGAGAGAGGCCCATGACGGGGGCCTCATGGGTCACTTTGGGGTAGACAAGACCCTCGGCATCCTAGAGGAAAATTTCTATTGGCCCAAAATGCGCAAGGATGTCGTTAAGATTTGTAGTCAATGCGCGGCCTGCCGGAGTGCAAAATCTCGTCTCCAACCACAAGGGTTATACACCCCACTCCCTACTCCCCTTAGACCATGGCTGGACATATCGATGGATTTCGTCTTGGGGCTGCCACGGACTAGGAAGGGTCGAGATAGTATTTTTGTCGTTGTTGATAGATTCTCCAAGATGGCTCACTTTATTCCATGTGCTAAAACCGAGGACGCTCCTAGTGTAGCTTCATTGTTTGTTGAGCATGTTGTAAAGCTTCACGGAGTACCGAGGACCATTGTGAGTGATAGGGACTCCAAGTTCCTAAGCCTCTTTTGGAAGTCCATGTGGGGTAGGCTTGGCACGAAGTTACTTTTCTCCACGTCTTGCCACCCACAAACCGATGGCCAAACGGAGGTAGTAAATAGGACCTTAGGGTCTATGTTACGCTCTATGGTTAAAGGTAAATTGGCTTCATGGGAAGAACACCTACCCTTGGTGGAATTTGCCTACAATCGGGTAATACATTCGAGTACGGGAATGACTCCCTTTGAATGTGTTTACGGCCTAAACCCCCTTACCCCTTTAGATCTCACTCCTTTGTCAAGTGATCTTATGACCAGCTTAGATGGAGCTAAAAGAGCCGAGGCCATGAAGAAGATGCATGAGGCCGTGCGAATCAAGCTTGAAAAGAAGAATCACGAGGTTGCAAAGCGGGCAAACAAAGGGAGGAGGAAGCTAGTGCTTGAACCCGGAGATTGGGTGTGGGTACACCTTCGAAAGGATAGGTTTCCAGCTCAAAGGAAGTCCAAGTTGCTGCCAAGAGGCGATGGTCCCTTCCAAGTTCTTGAGAGGATCAATGACAACGCCTACAAGATTGACCTACCACCGGAATATCAAGTGCACAACACCTTCAACGTCGGAGATCTCACCCTCGTGGATGCGGTTGAAGATGATCAAGTGCCGAATTTGAGGTCAAATTCCTCTCAAGATGGAGAGGATGATACGGTTATGACTACCCCTACGTGTACACGGCCTTTCACACGAAGCCAAGCGCGGGAGTTACAAACACTCCAAGCCTTGTTCATGCAATTGGCCGTGTGCGAGTTGTTGGCCGAACCAACCAAGGGTCTCAACGTCCTTATGTGTGGAGAGGGGACCTAAAGTGTAATAACTTAAGTCTTCAAGGAGGCCACAACAAAGGAAGGGTGTCTTGGTCTTTTGCTTATTTTTGTTGTAGTATAAATAGAAGGTGTTAGTGAGATATCCACTAGTTAATTTGAATGCTGAAATTGTAACCAAAAACACTCCAAAATATCTTCCATTTTCTTCTCCAAGAAACCGGATCTAGATCTCACAAGGAGAGGAATCCTTGTGTTGTCTATTTGGCTAGAAACAAAGGTTATAAGGTAGTTTGAGTGCCTTTTGGTCTTTGTAAGAGCTTGGTGTTAATATTCATTAGGCTTAGGGTCCTCTCATCTTGTTAGGGTTCTTAGTTTCTTGAATATTGTATGTCAAGTTGTTTATCTTCATTATCTTGTTATTGTTGTTGTGTTGTTTATCTTTCTTATCTTGAAGTCTAGGGAGCCGTGTGGGGCTTGTTTCGATCCCTAGCATTATTGTGTTCTTGTTGTTCTCGGATTGGATCTAAAAACCGAAGACTATCTCTTGTGTTGTAATCTAAAACCCGAAACTTAAAACTTGTTGTTGTTGTATTGTTGAGTTGGAATCCGAAACTCTAGTTGTTGTGGTTGGATCTTGTATCAAGGGACCATCTCCGATATCCAACCCAACCATACAAGCGTATACCCTGAATTGGATGATTTTCGAATATATAACAAGATAGTTCATTTGCACAAATCCAGAGCCTGGAATAGGTCTATGACCCTGACCAACCCAAACGAGTCCAACCTTCCGAAACCCAACCAATAACCATAACCAAACCAATATTAAAACCAAGTTCCTTTCCATAATGTAACATAATAGAATGGAACAATCATAAATCCAGTTTAACGGCATCAACAACAGTACCAATGCCAATACTAAGGCTAAAACCAATATCGATCCCGCCCATTCCAACCTATAGTAGTTCCATAAAAGCCTCTAACCAAAAGAAAAATAATTTCCGATTGGACATGACCCCAACTATATCCAAAACAAATATCCATAAAATAACCAAAATATGAAAAGATGTCAATGATATGAAATGGAGCCTTTCGAACTATGGAATCTCACAACTTCAATCCAATCGTGTTGATCCTAAGATCCAATCACTAAGTTGGAGGAGTATAATGGCTAATTCCAGCATTGCATGGAGATACAGCTGCCTGAAGATGGGTTAGAGGGTAAATGCTAGCATGAACTCAGAATAAGGATAAAATAATGCCATCCAGTTAAACCACGTGATACAAGATCAAAACCAACAACAACAATAACTTCAAAGGAGTCTCGGATTTCAGTTTAACAACTCAAAAATCAGCAAGTTTCAGTTTCTGTTTTTCAGCAACAACAACACAACAACAACCAGTTTTTGTTTTTCGGTTTTTCAGCTTAACAATACAAGAACAATAAGATGGATAACAATGCTAGTGAATCGAAAAGAGCCCCACACGGCTTCACTAGACTTGAAGATAACAAAATCAGTAACAACAACAAGATAATGAAAGATAGATAACTTGACATAAAACATTCAAGAAAACTAAGAACCCTACTTCAAGAGAAGGACCCGAAATCTGCTGAATGTAAACACCAAGTTCTTACGAGGACCAAGAGGTACTTACCAACCTCAAAACCCTTGTTTCTAGCCAAAGATACAACACAAGTATCCCTCTACTTGTGAGCTGTTGGAGGCGGCTCCAAAGAGTGGAAAAGAGAAAGAAATGTTATGTGTTTTAGGTTACAATTTCTGAAATCTGAAAAATCTGCTGACCAACTCTCTAATATGTCCTATTTATAGTACAAACAAAAAGGCTAAAAGGCCCATCCGCCCCTTGCCTATTGGGCCAGCCTTGGAGGCTAGTTTATTGTCCATTAAGACCCCTTCTTCACACATAAAAGGCCCATCCGCCCCTTGCCTTTTGGGCCAACCTTGGAGACTAGTTTATGGCCCATTAAGACCCCTCTTCACACATAAAACGTTCAGGTCCTTGGCTGGTTCAATCACCAACTCACACACGGCCATTTGCATGAACAAAGCTTGGAGTTTTTGTAATTCCCGAGCTTGGCTTCGTGTGAAGGATCGTGTACTTGTGGAGGCTGCCCCAACCGTATCATGTATCATCTAGGTGCGGCCATGGTGTGTAAATACACCATGGTAATGTCCAAAATGCCCCGTGAGTCCTCACTCTTAAATGCTCCAAGCAACCTTCCATACGCGAGATTGCTTTAAGTTACGCTCAAAACGGGTCCTCCATGCATGTCCTTGTATTATCGAGGAGTCCAATTCTTGAGCCTCTATGTGTTGGCCTCCAAAGATGTCATCGAAAGATAAGATGGCCATTTGTCCCGTATCATCCTCCCCTTCTTGAAAAGGATTCGACCTCGAATCCAAACCTTGCAAAACCGAAGATGATACAAGATCAAAATCACCACAACAAGATCTCGGAACAACACAAGAATCACAAGTTTCTGTTTCGGTTTTCCTCTTGAACCCGAGAGCTATAAAACTGTTTTTCAGCTTTCTGTTTTCAGTTTTCAGCAAGAACACAAGCTGTTTTTGTTATATTTTCCAGATTTTCAGCACAACAACAAGAAGAACAAGATGGATACAAATGCTAGTGAATCGAAAGAGCCACACCCGGCTTCACTAGACTTTAAGATAACAAGAAGAACAACAACAACAATCCGAGAGAACAAACTGTTTTGGTATTTTCGGTTTTTTTTTCAGCAACAAGATGAACAATAACAACAAGAAAGTAAGATAGTTAACTTGACATACAATATTCAAGAAACTAAGAACCCTAACAACATGAAAGGACCCTAAGCCTAATGAATATTAACACCAAGCTCTTACAAAGACCAAGAGGCACTCAAACTACCTCAAAACCTTTGTTTCTAGCCAAAGAGACAACCCAAGGATTCCTCTCCTTGTGAGATCTAGAACCGGCTCCTCTTGGAGAAGAAGAGAGTGAAATGTTATCTTTAGGGTTACAAATTTCAGATTTCCAAATAGACTAAGGGATGTCTCACTATCATGTTATATTTATACTACAACAAAATGAGTAAAAAGACCCATCCGCCCTTGCCTTTGTTGTGGCCTCCTTGGGGAATTAATTTATTACACTTTAGACCCCTCCTTACACATAAGGACGTTGAGGCCCCTTGCTTGGTTCGGCCAACACTCACACACGGCCATTTGCATGAATAAGGCTTGGGGTTTTTGTACTTCCCGAGCTCGGCTTCGTGTGAAGGGTCGTGTACTTGTGGAGGCTGCCCCAACCGCAGCATGTATCATCTAGGTGCGGCCATGGTGTGTAAATACACCATGGTAATGTCCAAAATGCCCTTAGTTAAGGCCCAAAACCGTGAACCCTCACTCTCAAATGCTCCAAGCAATCTTCCATATGCGAGATCGCTTTAAGTTACGCTCAAAATGGGCCCGCCATGCATGTTCTTGTATCATCGAGGAGACCAATTCTTGAGCCTCTATGTGTTGGCCTCCAAAGATGTCACCGAAAGATAAGATGGCCATTTGTCCCGTATCATCCTCCCCTTCTTGGAAAGGATTCGACCTCGAATCCAAACCTTGCAAAATCAAACAAAAGAAAGACAAGTACACATCCTCATGACATGAGGGTTAGGGTTAGTGCCACAAAAATCAATCTAACAAATAACATCATCATGCCAAGGTTGCACATATTTGCAATATAACAAGGAATCCTTTGGGTTGATCGTGGAAAGCTTAGTACAAATGTCACAAAGGAAGTGGCTATGATGAACATTAATAAATAATGAGCATGGACCGAGACAACTCCTACCATGCCCTAAGATGGTACCGGGATCAAACGGGCGAAGTAGCCATGGACATGGGTTTCGGCCAAGCTCACTTTTCCCTAAGGTGCCGTCCTCAAAATTAGGCATACCCCCTAGCCCATTAGGGGAAATGTCATGAGCACAAAGATGGTAGAGAAAGGTGTCACACAAGCTAACTTCAGCTATGGTGTCCTTATGTATGTACTCACTAGCTTCAAGTCCATCACCACTAGTATGCTCAACATAGGAAACACATAAAGAAGAAGTAGATGGAATTTCTAAGCATGCACCACCTTTTATTTCAAGAGAATAATCCCCACATAGATATAAATCACCATGGGCAGCAAAGGAATTATTCACAAAAATATTTTTACAAGAATAACCATATCTCGGGTTTCCCAAGTAATCAAGCAAATCATGGTCATCTTCACCCGAGTGACTATCCCCTTTCAAGACTACACATTCCCTACCCTTAAGAGTACTTTCATCTTCCGAGAAGAGATTTCCATCTTGAGGAGAAATGTTGTCACACCATAGTGGGTTAGCATATAGGCTATAGCTTCCAAGGCAAACTATACCATTATTTTCACCACTAGGTTCATTAGAAGTGTTTAAATCATCTTCAAACAAGACATTGTACCTAAAAAGCGTGTGATTTACCTCACGGACAGATTTGGAACCAACAAGTTCCTCACTCGCTAAACGATCAATATCAAGTTTTAAGGGTTCTTCAAACACAATATTACCCCAAGAAGAGCTCTCGGGTTCATGCTCACTTTGATCAACATTTTCCACATCATCATTCACTTGAGGTTCGTTAATTACATCAAACACATCCTCAAGTGGTGGATAACTTTCACGCCTAAGTTGATCAACACAAATTTCAGAAGATAATGTATTTTCATTCATCATAATGGTTTCAACACTAGGTGGACATGGATCGATCTTACAAGAAGAGTCTATCCGGTCATCAATAGGATCAACTAGTGTATCCACACTCACAACATGTACATCATCATCAAGTGGCAAAGAAATAATACACTCACATATAGGCAAGCTACAACTCACACTCAATGGGCTACTAGCCACACAATTATCATTCACATGTACAAGAGTGTAAGAGTTTGCCATTTTACCTTGAAGTCCTTGAGTAGATTTTTCTTTGTCATGGCGTGAAGGTCCTCCAAAAGTTTGGGCAGCAACTTTCTTTTGGCATGGTTCTTCTTCGCTTTCCATGTTGCTACCTACACAAATGTCCTTAGAAATAGAAGGACAAACAATGTTAGCATGGTTTGGTGGTAATCCTCTTACTTCGCTCCACACAACCTCTCCTTTTTCCACTCTCGGATTACCACCTTTCACTCCCTTACTCCTCTCAATCTTTTGTCTCTCATAATAATTCGGATTGGAGTAGGTAGGAACTTCTTTTTGCGGCCCGGGCAGAATGTAAGTCTCGAGGCAATTTCCCCATCGGTCTCTCACAATATTAGGCCAATTTTGCACATTTGGAACCTTATGTTGTGCAAACCAATCGGCGCCTAGACTCACATGACCATAGGTTATGGGAAAAACATCACACCACACCTCCTCATGGTAATTAAATTGGGAGAAGACAACCTTTACCCTCTCGGTAACCTTAAACCTGTCCAAGAAGTATGGAACAAGTAAAGGCTCACAAAATAACCCCAAGTAATCAACCATGGACGAAACAATGTAGTTTCTATAGTACTTATCGTCTAACACCACGAGGCAGCCCGGTATCCCACAAATGGTCACCTTTCCGGAGTGTACACTCCTTCTCGGACCAACATTGTAAGGCACATGAGTACCCCTCGATTTCGGAGATGTAGATCCTCTTCTTCCCATTGGACAACCTACACTATAGCTAGTATAACCATTCACACCATATCGACCTTGATAAGAAGTACTACAAGGTGGAGAATATGAATCTTCACACTCCTCACGTGTACTCTCATCATAACTCTCATAAGGTTTGCAAATGAAAGGGTTATACCTAACACCAAATCTAGGTTCGGAGTGGAGAGTGCAAGACTCCTCACATGTCCCAACTTCGTCATAAGATCCATCACGAGGTACTACATCATCTCCAAAGTCACCATAAGTACTAGGCACTTCATTCACCTCATTTTCTCCCTCAAAACCGAAAGTTTCAAATCTGCCTATGTTTTGGCCATGGCCATTTTCATAGCCTCCGCAATCCTCCTCAACTTCGTAGCCATAAAAACCCTCACTACAATCATAGTCTCCCATATTGTAGTCACTATAATCTCCGGCTACCGAAGTCATTTTCCTCTTATGTCACCCTTCAAACCTACAAAAATGAACAAACAATATTAGTAGTAAAGCTCCTTCCATTGTCAAGGTATTAGCCGCTTAATCACCACAAGTTAGTGTCCCACAAGTGTTGTATAATTGGCTAGTAACCGTGAGATTTACAAGGTTTGAGTAAGCTCTTAGCCGGAATGGATTCTTGTTTGGAAGACTCAAAGAATTCTTGCCGGACTAGAACCAAAATTAGCAACTCATTCAAACGAATAAAAGGCACACAAATAATCGTAGACACGAATAGACGGCTCAAGGAACTAATTGACAACCTAGTGGAAGTTACTAGTTTGTTAATTAGTTCTAAGTCCAAATAAAGGAAACCAAGAATCAACAATTAGTAACAAAGAATATATCCTAAATTGAGCTTATAGTGACATGGTAACATGCAATGGCCCACACGTTTTGGACCTTCGGGTTTGGGATGTATTTGTATAATTTTTTTTTTTTTTTTGCCTTGAATTAATATTCACACATCTTGTAAGAAATTGAAAAGTGTTTTGGTGGGAAAAACTAAAATTTGAAGTCTTGAACTCCCCTTCAAACTCAAGAAAGTGGGTTAGGTTGACAATCTCCACAAAACAAGGTTCCTTGATTTAAGGGAAGTGATTGACAAGTCCACAAATTGATAGGTGCAAGTCTTTCACAATCAACTTTATAATTTCACCACTTGAACACACAACAAGATGAACACTCAACAAGAAACAATATGCACAAGTTCAAGAGATGAACACTCACAAACTTCAACACTTCTTCAACACAATAGCACACACCCACCGATTTTCTTTTGGTCATCAATAACACTCAACTTTCGGCCCTCTTTACAACATGCAACCTTTCAAGCTCAACCTTGGATCTAGACACCTTAGTGTTGGTGAGAAAGAAACCAACACTAGGAACTTACTAAACAAACAAAACAACACTTAGATCTAAGTATACAACACTATTCTCGGATTCACTTTCTAGTGGACAGATTTTTCAGAAAGTTGTCTTGGTGTAGTTTGGTTTTGGCCGAGAACTACTAGCCCAAGATGGGTTATGTTGGAACACAACCGGTCTTGCTTTGATACCAAATGATACAAGATCAAAATCACCACAACAAGATCTCGGAACAACACAAGAATCACAAGTTTCTGTTTCGGTTTTCCTCTTGAACCCGAGAGCTATAAAACTGTTTTTCAGCTTTCTGTTTTCAGTTTTCAGCAAGAACACAAGCTGTTTTTGTTATATTTTCCAGATTTTCAGCACAACAACAAGAAGAACAAGATGGATACAAATGCTAGTGAATCGAAAGAGCCACACCCGGCTTCACTAGACTTTAAGATAACAAGAAGAACAACAACAACAATCCGAGAGAACAAACTGTTTTGGTATTTTCAGTTTTTTTTTCAGCAACAAGATGAACAATAACAACAAGAAAGTAAGATAGTTAACTTGACATACAATATTCAAGAAACTAAGAACCCTAACAACATGAAAGGACCCTAAGCCTAATGAATATTAACACCAAGCTCTTACAAAGACCAAGAGGCACTCAAACTACCTCAAAACCTTTGTTTCTAGCCAAAGAGACAACCCAAGGATTCCTCTCCTTGTGAGATCTAGAACCGGCTCCTCTTGGAGAAGAAGAGAGTGAAATGTTATCTTTAGGGTTACAAATTTCAGATTTCCAAATAGACTAAGGGATGTCTCACTATCATGTTATATTTATACTACAACAAAATGAGTAAAAAGACCCATCCGCCCTTGCCTTTGTTGTGGCCTCCTTGGGGAATTAATTTATTACACTTTAGACCCCTCCTTACACATAAGGACGTTGAGGCCCCTTGCTTGGTTCGGCCAACACTCACACACGGCCATTTGCATGAATAAGGCTTGGGGTTTTTGTACTTCCCGAGCTCGGCTTCGTGTGAAGGGTCGTGTACTTGTGGAGGCTGCCCCAACCGCAGCATGTATCATCTAGGTGCGGCCATGGTGTGTAAATACACCATGGTAATGTCCAAAATGCCCTTAGTTAAGGCCCAAAACCGTGAACCCTCACTCTCAAATGCTCCAAGCAATCTTCCATATGCGAGATCGCTTTAAGTTACGCTCAAAACGGGCCCGCCATGCATGTTCTTGTATCATCGAGGAGACCAATTCTTGAGCCTCTATGTGTTGGCCTCCAAAGATGTCACCGAAAGATAAGATGGCCATTTGTCCCGTATCAGAAGAGAGGACAAACAAATACAAACTCCTCATGGCATGAGGGTTAGGGTTAGCATAACAAATCATCTCAACATGCCAAGGTTGCACATATTTGCAATATAACCAAGAATCCTTTGCAAGGAATATTAAAAGCTCAACAAAAGGTGTACAAAGGATTTGGTTATTGGATACATTAAGAGTGACACTTTGCTTGTCATGTAGACCAAGCAACAAGTTTGGTGCACCAACATCACCGGGTTCAAATGGGAAAAGTAGCCATAGACACGGGTCTCGACAACACTTCCCTTTCCCGTGGTCTACATCCAAACTAAATGACATACTCTCTTCAATAACATACATATGAGAGCAAATAGAGAGTAGAGAAAAGTATTACTCAAATCAACTTCTACTAAGGTTCTCTCATGGGTGTACTCAATAATAGTTTCCCAATAATCACCATGAGTACTCTCAACAATGAAGTCACACAAAGTAGAAGAAGTAGTAGCTTCTGCAACTACACATTCCTTACCCTTAAGAGGACTCTCATCTTCCAAGAAGAGATTTCCCTCTTTAGGAGGAATATTGTCGCACCATAGTGGGTTAACATATAGGCTATAGCTCTCAAGGCAAGCTATACCATCATTCTCACCACTAGGTTCATTAGGACGGTTTAAATCATCTTCAAACAAGACATTATACCAAAAAAGAGTGGGATCTACCTCACGGACAGATTTGGAACAAGCAAGTTCCTCACTCTCTAAATGATCAATATCAAGTTTCAAGGATGTTTTAAACACAATATTACCCCAAGAAGAGCTCTCGGGTTCATGCTCACCTTGATAAACATTTTCAACATCATCACACACTTGAGGTTCGTTAATTACATCATACACATCCTCAAGTGGTAGATAACTTTCACACATAAGTTGATCAACACAAATTTCAGAAGATAATGTACTTTCATTCAACATAATGCTTTCAACACTAGGGGAACATAGATCGATCTTACAAGAAGAGTCTATTCGGTCATCAATAGGATCAACTAGTGTATCCACACTCATAACATGTACATCATCATCAAGTGGCAAAGAAATAATACACTCACATATAGGTAAACTACAACTCACACTCAATGGGCTACTAGCCACACAATTATCATTCACATGTACAAAAGTGTAAGAATTTGCCATTTTACCTTGAAGTCCTTGAGTAGATTCTTCTTTGTCATGGTGTGAAGGTCCTCCAAACGTTTGGGCAGCAACTTTCTTTTGGCATTGTTCTTCTTCGCTTCCCATGTTGCGACCTACACAAATGTCCTTAGAAATAGAAGGACAAACAATGTTAGCATGGTTTGGTGGTAATCCTCTTACTTTGCTCCACACAACCTCTCCTTTTTCCACTCTCGGATTACCACCTTTCACTTCCTTACTCCTCTCAATCTTTTGTCTCTCATAATAATTCGAATTGGAGTAGGTAGGAACTTCTTTTTGCGGCCCGGGCAGAATGTACGTCTCGAGGCAATTTCCCCATCGGTCTCTTACAATATTAGGCCAATTTTGCATATTTGGAACTTTATGTTGTGCAAACCAATCAGCGCCTAAGCTCATATGACCATAGGTTATGGGAAAAACATCACACCACACCTCCTCATGGTAATTAAATTGGGAGAAGACAACCTTTACCCTCTCGGTAACCTTAAACCTGTCCAAGAAGTATGGAACAAGTAAAGGCTCACAAAACAACCCCAAGTAATCAACCATGGATGGAACAATGTAGTTTCTATAGTACTTATCATCTAACACAATGAGGCAGCCCGGTATCCCACAAATGGTCACCTTTCCGGAGTGTACACTCCTTCTCGGATCAACATTGTAAAGCACATGAGTACCCCTCGATTTTGGAGATGTATATCCTCTTCTTCCCATTGGACAACCTACACTATAGCTAGCATAACCATTCACACTATATCGACCTTGATAAGAAGTACTACAAGGTGGAGAATATGAATCTTCACACTCCTCACGTGTACTCTCATCATAAGATCCATCACGAGGTCCTACGTCATCTCCAAAGTCGCCATAAGCACTAGGCATTTCATTCACCTCATTTTCCCCCTCAAAACAGTAAATTTCAAATCTGCCTATGTTTTGGCCATGGCTATTTTCATCGCCTCCGCAATCTTCCTCAACTTCGTAGCCATAAAAACCCTCACTACAAGCATAGTCTCCCCTATTGTAGTCACAATAATCCCCGGCTGTCAAGGTCATGTTCCTCTTATATCACCCCTTAAACCTACAAAAGGAACAACAAGATTAGTAGTAAAGCTCCTTCCATCGTCAAGGTATTAGCCGTTTTAGTTCACCACAAGTTCGTGTTCCACAAGTGTTGTATAATTGGCTAGTATCCGTGAGATTTTAAGGTGTGAGTAAGCTCTTATCCGGAATGGATTCTTGTTTGAAGACTCAAAGAATTCTTGCCGGACTAGAGTCAAAATCAGCAACTCGTTCAAACGAATAAAAGCACACAAATAATCGTTGACACGAACAAACGGCTCAAGGAACTAGTTAACAACCTAGTAGGAAAGTACTAGTTTGTTAATTAATTCTAAGACCAAGTAAAGGAAACCAAGAATCAACAATTAGCAACAAGGAATATATCCTAAGTTGAGCTTTAGTGACGTGGCAGCAAGCAATGGTTCCACACGTTTTTCTTCTCTTTTTTTTTTTTTTTGTATTAATATTCACACAACTTGTTATAGTTTGAAAAGTGTTTTGGTGGGAAAAACTAAAACCTTGTAGTCTTTCACTCTTTTTCAAACTCAAAAAATGGGGTTTGGTTGACAAAATCCCACAAAACAAGGCTCCTTGATTTAGGGAAAGTGGTTGACAAGACTAAAAGGGGATGGGTGCAAGTCTTTCACAACACTTTATAGCTTGTCTTCCACTTGAACACACAACAAGATGAACAAGATGAACAAGTTCAAAAGATGAACACTTCAACCAACTTCATCAACTTCTTTAGCACATAACATACAACCACCGATTTTTTTTTTTTTGGTCTTTAACAATATGCAACTTTCGGCCACTTCAAGTCACCACACAATGTCCAAATTTTCAAGCTCAACTTTCGGATCTAGACACCTTAGTGTTGGTGAGAAAGAAACCAACACTAGAAACTCACTAAACAAGCAAAATAACACTTAGATCTAAACATATAACATCATTCTCGGTTTTCAACTTTTAGTGGACAGATTTCAGAATTTTTTTTTTTTTGTAGTTTGTCCAACCCGAGAACTAGCCCAAGATGGGTTATGTTGGAACACAACCGGTCTTGCTTTGATACCAAATGATACAAGATCAAAACCAACAACAACAATAACTTCAAAGGAGTCTCGGATTTCAGTTTAACAACTCAAAAATCAGCAAGTTTCAGTTTCTGTTTTTCAGCAACAACAACACAACAACAACCAGTTTTTGTTTTTCGGTTTTTCAGCTTAACAATACAAGAACAATAAGATGGATAACAATGCTAGTGAATCGAAAAGAGCCCCACACGGCTTCACTAGACTTGAAGATAAAAAAATCAGTAACAACAACAAGATAATGAAAGATAGATAACTTGACATAAAACATTCAAGAAAACTAAGAACCCTACTTCAAGAGAAGGACCCGAAATCTGCTGAATGTAAACACCAAGTTCTTACGAGGACCAAGAGGTACTTACCAACCTCAAAACCCTTGTTTCTAGCCAAAGATACAACACAAGTATCCCTCTACTTGTGAGCTGTTGGAGGCGGCTCCAAAGAGTGGAAAAGAGAAAGAAATGTTATGTGTTTTAGGTTACAATTTCTGAAATCTGAAAAATCTGCTGACCAACTCTCTAATATGTCCTATTTATAGTACAAACAAAAAGGCTAAAAGGCCCATCCGCCCCTTGCCTATTGGGCCAGCCTTGGAGGCTAGTTTATTGTCCATTAAGACCCCTTCTTCACACATAAAAGGCCCATCTGCCCCTTGCCTTTTGGGCCAGCCTTGGAGACTAGTTTATGGCCCATTAAGACCCCTCTTCACACATAAAACGTTCAGGTCCTTGGCTGGTTCAATCACCAACTCACACACGGCCATTTGCATGAACAAAGCTTGGAGTTTTTGTAATTCCCGAGCTTGGCTTCGTGTGAAGGGTCGTGTACTTGTGGAGGCTGCCCCAACCGTATCATGTATCATCTAGGTGCGGCCATGGTGTGTAAATACACCATGGTAATGTCCAAAATGCCCTGTGAGTCCTCACTCTCAAATGCTCCAAGCAACCTTCCATACGCGAGATTGCTTTAAGTTACGCTCAAAACGGGTCCTCCATGCATGTCCTTGTATTATCGAGGAGTCCAATTCTTGAGCCTCTATGTGTTGGCCTCCAAAGATGTCATCGAAAGATAAGATGGCCATTTGTCCCGTATCACCACGTAAACCAACAATATGTACACAGCCATACATATATATAGATATATATAACTATGTCGATAAAGGGAGTCGAGTTTAGCATTAATTTCAACCATTAACCTGGGTATGTGTAACTTAACTGTCCTAGAACCACCCATTCGTTATATGGGTCCTGTGTAACCCCTTGAATGGCCCCTGATGCGTGTAGCCTCATGAACCGAGATACCATAAGCTTAGGGGATTCCCAAGTACCCTTCGCTCTCCATGATACATATGTACAGTGTACTTAGAGGATTCCCATGTACCTCATAGTATCATATAAGGTCGCTATGACCAACCCTCATGTCGAAAAACATGAGTTTCCAATGTCTATCCATTAGTCTCGTACCTTCATGATTAACTATCACACCCTGCCATTATTTCCCAATTAAAACCATTACTATCCAACCAAACCATTATGTCATTATTATTAACCAAGGCTATAAGTTGTTGCATCGTCATACCGTTTATAGCTTGTAAGCAATGTCCTTAGCCACACTTTTTATGTAAATGGATTCCCAAGTACCCTTAGATTGCATTATTAAGTTAACTTAAGGGAATCCCGTGTACCCCATTAGTATTCTATTATTAAGTCTGCTTGGGGAAATCCCATGTACCCAACGAGTTATTCATTAACATTTTTACTCGGGGGATTCCCTTGTATCGCACAAGGAAGTTTAATTAACCATAACCATGACCACTAAACCTTACTATTTAACTATTCCAAACTATTTAAACCATTTAGAGTTCCATTACCAAACCCTACCATGCAATAGTTCCATTAAAAGTCTAATAATATAGTAAAAGCATCATCATTGGCATTTTATCAAACATGTTGGGGGCATAGTGTTTCCAAAACCAATTCTAATTACCAATTACTATTCCAATGCAACCAATTGTCCAAACCACCATTAAAGCATGTAATTACATAATTAAAACATGGGAAAACCATAACAAAACAATTTACACCAAAACCCCAATATATAATTGAAAGCCCCAAAACCATACAATAATCATGCCATGAATACATCATATAAAATATGCCTTTAGTTGGAACTAACAATGAAGGAGAGTGCATTCCTTAGATTAGAGCCCTAAATTGATTCTCTAAATGAAACCCTAGCCTTCCTTTACCCAAGAGCCTCAGAAAGGATTAGAGAGAGTTTCTAAGTTTTTAAAATTAGAACAATAGGGTAAATGATGTCCAAATAATGATATAAGTCGTGGGCCCTTATGTGGCTAAGTGGGGAAATGTCCAGATTACCCCAACTTAACTGCTTAAAATTTCTATCAAATGGTATTGCTCTCCTATACCATTCATACCCTCCAATATGAGTGGTACCCACTACTCGTACCCTAGGCCTCCTCTTTTGACCTAACACTATCTACCATATGACTTGCTCAAACTAAGTTGTACCAACCATATGATTAGTACCCCTAAATCGTATCCCCGGTAGAATTGATTCAAAAGAGGTTTGATCACTGTATTCCATACAAGTTAGTGGTACAACTAGTTCCCTATCTTACTACTCACGATTAGCCACTCGTACTCAAATCCAATTTAAGTTACTAAGTCTCGAATTAAGTGAAGGAAAAACCCAAACCATACGACCCGTCACCAATTATATGAATCGTACCAACCAAGTTGTATCCATTCCAAAAACCAATCCAACCCACAAACCATCATTGGTTAACATACGACCAAGGCATACTACTCATACCCCATCATACAACTGGTACTCGAAAGTCATATATAGCCTAGAATATAGAAATCTAGGAAATTTTCTAAGGGTCCCAAACCCAAGGTGTTTCACTTTCCCTCACTAGAATCATTCATCCCCGAATAAAGGAAAACGTAGGTCAAACACAAGCACAATTCATTTGCATTATCAAATATCAATCCAACCTTTAACCAAGTTAGAAAACAAAGATGTGATTAAGAACACATACCTTTCGTATGAATATCTGGACTAGAAAACGAATGTGGATATTTGGACTTTATGACTGCTTCTGCTTTCCATGTAGCCTCTTCCACCTTATGGTTACGCCATCAAACCTTAACCGAGGCTATATCCTTGATTCGTAACCAAAGAATCTGCTGATCCAAGATCTCAAGTGAGACCTCTTCATAAGATGAGACTTTGAGATACCCAATCCTTCCAAAGGAACAACCGAAGAAGGATCACCAAGACACTTTCTCAACATTGACATATGAAATACCGGATGAACGGAGCTCAAACTAGAAGGCAACTCCAATTCATATGCCATATTACCAACCCCCTGTAAAACCACATAAGGACCAACATACCGGGGACTGAGCTTGTCCTTTTAACCAAACCGCATCACTCCCTTCATAGGAGATACCTTTAGGAATACCTTATCCCCAACCTTGAATTCCAAGTCTTTGCGCCTCACATCCACATAGGACTTTTGGGAACTTTAAAGACCCAGGGCCTTATCGTAATGGGTATCCCAAGTCCAACCAGGATCGGGGACCACCCCCAATACCCAATCCAACTATACAAGAATATATCCTGAATTAGATAATTTTCGAACATATAACAAGATAGCATATTTGCACAAATCTAAACTCTGTGATAGGTCTATGATCCTAATCAACCCAAACGAGTCTAACCGTCCAAAACCAAACAAATAACTATAACAATACCAATATAAAAACCAAGTTTCTTTCCATAGCATAACCTAAAAGGATGAAACAATCATAAATATAGTTTAATGGTATCAGCCCCAATACCAATGCCAATACAAAGGTTGACACCAATATCGATCTCACTAATTCCAACCTATAGTAGTTATACAAAATCCTTAAACAAAAAGAAAAATAATATCCGTTTGGGACACGCCCCCAACCATAGCCAAAACCAATATCCATAAAATAACCAAAATATGAAAAACTATCCATGATATCAAATAGATCTTTCCAGAGTATGAAGCTCACCACTTCAATCCAGATGTGTTGATCCAATGATCCGATCGCTAAGTAGGAGGAGTAGAATGGTCGGTTCCTGCATCGTATGGTGATACAGCTGCCTGAAGATGGGTTAGAGGGTGAATGCTTGTATAAACTCAGGATAAGGACAAAATAATGCCATCAAGTAAAACCAAGTAAACCAATAATATGCATACAACCATATATATATATATATTTATATATATATTTATATATAAATAACCATGGCGAGAAAAGGAGTTGGGTTTAGCATGCATTTAAACCATTAACTTGGGATGTATAGCTTAACCATTTTAGAACCACCCATAGGCTATATGGGTCTAGCGTAACTCCCTGAACGGGCCTCGATGCATGTAGCTATACGAACTGGAGATACCATAAGAGTAGGGGATTCCCTAGTATCCTTCACTCTCCATGATACGTATGTACAATGTACTTAGAGGATTCTCATGTACCTCATAGTATCATATCTAGTTGCTATGACCAACCCTCATGTTAGCAAACATGAGCTTACAGTGTCCGTCTATTGGACTCGCACCTTCAAGGTTAGCTATCACACCCCACCATTATTTCCCAATTAAAACCACTACTATCCAACCAAACCATTATGCCATAATTATTAACCAAGGCTATAAGTAGTGGTATCGTCATACCGAATATAACTTGTAAGCAATGTTGATACAAAATCAAACCAACAACACCAAGAGCTTCAAGTAGGCTCGGATTTCAGTCCAACAACACAAGAACAACAAGTTTAAGTTTCGATTTTTCAGCCCACAATACAAGAACAACAAGATAGATAACAATGCTAGTGAATCGAAAAGATCCCCACACGACTTCACTAGACTTTAAGATAACAAAATCAACAACAACAACAAGATAAAGAAAGATAGATAACTTGACATATAACATTCAAGAAACTAAGAAACCTAACATCAAGAGAGGACCCTAAGTCTAATGAATATAAACACCAAGTTCTTACGAGGACCAAGAGGCACTCAACGACCTCAAAACCCTTGTTTCTAGCCAAAGAGACAACACAAGTATCCCTCTACTTGTGAGATAATAGGGGCGGCTCCTATGAGTGGAAGAGAGAGGAAAGGTTTAGTGTTTTTAGGTTACAAAAATCAGCATTCAAAAACTAAGGAATAACTCTCTAACATGTTCTATTTATACTACAAACAATAGGGGTAAAATGACCCATCCGCCCTTGCTTCTTGTGCCAACCTTGGAGAGTAGTTTATTACACATTAGGACCTCTCTTCACACATAAAAACGTTTAGGTCCTTGGTTGGTTCAATCACCAACTCACACACGGCCATTTGCATGAACAAAGCTTGGAGTTTTTGTAATTCCCGAGCTTGGCTTCGTGTGAAAGGCCGTGTACCTGTGGAGGCTGCCCTAACCGTATCATCCTCTCCATCTTGAGAGGAATTTGACCTCAAATTCAGCATTTGGTCATCTTCAACCGCATCCACAAGGGAGAGATCACCAACGTTGAAAGTGTTGTGCACTTGATATTCCGGTGGAAGGTCAATCTTGTAGGCGTTGTCATTGATTCTCTCAAGTACTTGGAAAGGACCATCACCCCTTGGCAGAAATTTGGACTTCCTTTGAGCTGGAAACCGATCCTTTCAAAGATGCACCCACACCCAATCTCCGGGTTCAAGCACAAGCCTTCTTCTCCCTTTGTTTACCCTTTTTGCAATCTCTTGGTTCTTCTTTTCAAGCTTAATCCGCACCGTCTCATGCATTTTCTTCATTGCCTCGGCTCTTTTATTTCCATCTAAGCTGGTCATGAGATCACTAGACAAAGGAGTGAGATCTAAAGGGGTAAGGGGATTCAGGCCGTAAACACATTCAAAGGGAGTCATTCCCGTGCTCGAATGTATTACCCGGTTGTATGCAAATTCCACCAAGGGTAGGTGATCTTCCCATGAAGTCAGTTTACCTTTAACCATAGAACGTAGCATAGACCCCAAGGTTCTATTTACTACCTCCGTTTGGCCATCGGTTTGTGGGTGACAAGACGTGGAGAAAAGTAACTTCGTTCCAAGCCTACCCAACATGGACTTCCAAAAGAGACTTAGGAACTTGGAGTCCCTATCGCTCACAATAGTCCTCGGTGCCCCGTGAAGCTTTACAACATGTGCAACAAATAATGAAGCTACACTACGAGCATCCTCGGTTTTAGCACGTGGAATAAAATGAGCCATTTTAGAGAATCTATCAACAATAACAAAAATGTTATCTCGGCCCTTTCTAGTTCTTGGCAGCCCCAAAACAAAATCCATCGAAATGTCCAACCAAGGCCTAAGGGGAGTAGGGAGTGGGGTGTATAATCCTTGAGGTAGGAGACGAGATTTCGCACTCCGGCAGGCCACGCATTGACTACAAATTATAGTGACGTCTTTGCGCATTTTGGGACAATAGAAGTTCTCCTCTAAGATTCCGAGGGTCTTTTATACCCCAAAGTGACCCATGAGGCCCCCGTCATGGGCCTCCCTCACAAATAATTCCCTCCAAGAACTAGAAGGAACACACAACCTCCTCCCCTTGAACAAATACCCATCGACCGAGAGTAGGAGGAATGGTCATTCTCCTTAATCCAACGGTCCCTTCCCCACTCTTCGCATTCCCTAAAAATAGGAGCAAAGGTAGGATCCTCGGGATACAACAACCGCAAGCTCTCAAAACCCATCAATTTCGAAGACAAGGTAGCAACAAGCACATGCTTCCTAGACAAGGCATCGGCAACAACATTTTCCTTTCCCCTTTTGTAATGAATTACATAAGGGAAAGTCTCGATGAACTCAATCCACTTAGCATGACGCCTATTCAACTTGTCTTGGCTCTTAAGGTGTTTCAACGACTAATGATCCGTTCGTATCACAAACTCCTTAGGCCACAAATAATGTTGACAATTTCCCAAGGCTCTAACAAGGGCGTACAACTCCAAATCATAAGTTAAGTAATTAAGAGTTGCCCCTTTGAGCTTTTCACTGAAATAAGCAACGGGCTTAGCTTCTTGCATCAAAACAGCCCCGATGCCAACCTTACTAGCATCACACTCTACTTCAAACATCTTATCAAAATCGGGCAATTGCAATAAAGGCGCCGAGATGAGCGTAGCTTTCAAGGCCTCAAAAGCCCTAGCCTGCTCATCACCCCATTTAAAGGGTCCGTCCTTTCTAATTGCCTCGGTCAAGGGGGCTGCTATGGAACTAAATCCTTTGACAAACCTCCTATAAAAGCTTGCCAACCCGTGGAAACTTCGGATTTCTCCAATAGCTTTAGGGGTCGGTCAACTTTGAATAGAGTCTATCTTGGAATCGTCCACTTCCACACCCCTTGAGCTCACGACAAAACCCAAGAATATAACTTTATCAACACCAAAAGAACACTTCTCCATGTTGGCATACAGCTTCTCCTTTCGGAGCACATCAAACACACATCTCAAATGCATTACATGATCATCAATAGATTTACTATACACCAACACATCATCAAAGTAAACCACCACAAACTTTCCAATATAAGGCTTCATTACATGATTCATTAGCCTCATAAATGTGCTAGGAGCATTGGTAAGGCCGAAGGGCATGACCAGCCACTCATATAGACCGAATTTGGTCTTGAATGCGGTCTTCCACTCATCACCGGGTTGCATGCGAATTTGGTGATAGCCGCTCCTAAGGTCCACTTTAGAAAACAAACAAGATCCGTGGAGCTCATCTAACATATCATCTAGTCTAGGGATTGGATGGCGATACCTTATCGTGATTTTGTTGATGGCTCTACAATCGACGCACATGCGCCAAGTTCCGTCCTTCTTTGGTACCAAAAGCACCGGAACAGCACACGGACTCATGCTTTCCTTGATGTATCCCTTGTTGAGAAGCTCCTCAACTTGTCTTTCAAGCTCCTTAGTGTCCATGGGATTGCTCCTATAGGCTGGTTTGTTTGGAAGTTGTGAACCCGACACCAAATCAATTTGGTGCTCAATTCCCCGAAGTGGGGGCAATCCTTGTGGAAGTTCTTGAGGAAATACCTCTTCATACTCCTACAACACACAAGAAATCAAAGGGGAAATGGAAGAATTAATGGGGTTAGTATTAAAACAATGGGCCAAAAGTAACATCGGCTTATTTTCATCATGGTCCACGAAGAGTTCTTTCCTCCTAGCCAACATCACTACGTTTTCCATCTCCCTTGTCGTTGGGACAGCCTCGGATGTCCCTACTTCCTCACCTACGGCATCCTCCCCCTTTTCCCCTTTCCGGATTCCTTCCCCTTTCCCCTTAACTCTCTCATCTTTTGATGCCACTCATTTACTTGGGAGGGTGAAAGAGGGTGAAGTGTGACCTTTCGGCCATCCTTCTCAAGCGTATATCGGTTGGACCTCCCATCGTGTTTAGTAGACCTATAATATTGCCATGGTCTACCTAACAACAAGTGACATGCTTGCATAGGGATCACGTCACAAAGCACTTCATCGTGGTAGTTTCCCACCTTAAACCGAATCACACATTGCCTTGTGACCTTTAATTCACCACAATCGTTCAACCATTGTAGCTTGTAAGGACTAGTGTGTAGTGTAGTTGGTAGCTTCAAGAAATTTACCATAGCATGGCTCGCAACATTTGTACAACTACCACTATCAATCACCAAGGTGCACACACTCCCCTTTACAAGACACTTAGTATGGAATAGATTTTCCCTTTGACTCGGGTCATCCATCGCCTTACTAATCATGACACGTCTAACCATAAAGTTTGGAACCACACACTCCCCTTCTTGTGGATAGACATCTTCACTACCATCTAATTCATCATCATTTGGCCCATTTTCAGCTCCCTCTCCATCTTGAGGCTCGGCCTCATCCTCCCCCCTTTCGGAAACCACCTCCTCACCAAGGTAGTACACTTTCCCTTCTCGTAGGATCACATTGCGCCGGTTCGGACATTCATTGGCCTTATGCCCCCAACCTTGGCACTTGAAGCATTGGAACCCCTTTGGGTTGGGATATTTGTGAGCCTCCGGTTTCGGAGGGAACTTAGGGACTGTTTTGGACTCGGGCAGCTTCGTAGGGGCGGGTTGGTCCTTGTTTTTGGGCCAACCCGAGGGGGTTTGTACCCTTGCCTTTAAGGCTGATCTCTCCTTAAGTTCCCTTTCAATCTCTAGGGCCGCTTGGAATATACCGTCAATGGTTTCAAACCGGTGAAGGGTCAAATGAGTGGCGATCTCTTTGTTCAACCCACACTTGAACCGGATGATGTCATGACTGATTTGCTCCCCACGGTGATCAAGTTTCAACATGAGTTGTTGGAACTCGTCAAAATAGGCCATCACACTCTTGCCTCCTTGCCGCAAGCCATATAATCTAGCGAGCAACTCATGACGATATCTCTCGGGAAGGTATCGTTGTCTCATCAAATACCTCAACCGATACCAAGGTGGTGGCTGCCCATCCACTAATTCATTACCAAATCGTTTAACATACTCCCACCAAGTGTTAGCATAGCCCTCGAGGTGAGCTATAGTGTAGCAACTCTTCTTTTCTTCCGAGATGTCATTAACTTGGAAAACTTTGTCACAAGCCGATTCCCAAGTTAAGTAGGTCTCGGGGTCACTTTCACCCTTAAAGATGGGTAGGCTCAACTTGATGGTGTTGATGCCTACGTCTCTCTCTTGGTGTCGGTTTCCCCTATCTCCATACCCCCGGTATCTCCTAGGTTCTCCTCGACCCCCTCTTAACTCCTCCTCCCTCATATAAGCATCATCAAAGGTTCCATCTCCTTCATACTCCTCTCCACCGTATCCTTCAAAGTGGGCTGGCCGGCCTTGGCCGTTTTGATTCGGAGGATTTGGAATTTGCGGTCTTTGGGTTAATGGAGCTTGGAATGGAGGGTTCGGATTTAGTGGAGGTACTTGGCGTCCAAATCCCTCTTGTGGAATTGGAGGGGCTTGGAAATGTAGTGGTCTAGTGGAGTCTTGGTTTGGAGAAAAATAGGTAGTTTGGCTTGCGGTATTTAGTGGAGCTTGGGGTGCATTTAGCATTTGGTGGACTGTTTCGGGGGTGATGGTTACGGAGGAGGTCCTATCATGACCATTGGTAGATACATGTAGAGGAGTAGAAGGACGAGAGTTCCTTTGACTCTCCACTTGTTCTAATCTCCCACTAATAGTCGACACTTCCCCCTTTATTGCTGCCAAGTCCCCTCTCACGGCCCCAAATTCCGAATTCAACCTTTCAAGTGTCCTTGTAATGCCCTCAAGAGTGACCCTCATAGAATCAAGGGCATTAGTATCCACATTATGAGACGTAGCTCCTTCCATTGTCAAGATATTATCCGCTTTAGTTCACCACAAGTTCGTGTTCCACAAGTGTTGTATAATTGGCTAGTAACCGTGAGATTTTTAAGGTATGAGTAAGCTCTTATCCGGAATGGATTCTTGTTTGAAGACTCAAAGAATTCTTGCCGGACTAGAGTCAAAAATCAGCAATTCGTTCAAACGAATAAAAGCACTCAAATAATCGTTGACACGAACAAACGGTTCAAGGAACTAGTTGACAACCTAGTAGAAAGGTACTAGTTTGTTAATTAGTTCTAGGACCAAGTAAGGGAAACCAAGGATCAACAATTAGCAACCAAAAAATATCCTAATCTGAGCTTATAGCGACGTGGCAGCATGCAATGGTCCCACACGTTCTTCTTCTCTTTTTTTTTTTTTTTGTTTTGTGTTAATATTCACACAACTTGTTATAGTTTGCAAAGTGTTTTGGTGGGAAAAATAAAATCTTGTAGTATTTCACCCTTTTCAAACTCAAGAAAGTGGGGTTTGGTTGACTAATCCCACAAAACAAGGCTCCTTGAATTAGGGAAAAGTGATTGACAAGACTAAAAGGTGATGGGTGCAAGTCTTTCACAACAACTTTATAGCTTGTCTTACAACTTGAGCACACAACAAGATGAACAAGGTGAACAAGTTCAAAAGATGAACACCTCAACAAACTTCATCAACTTCTTTAGCACATAAACACACAACCACCGATTTTTTTTTTTTTTGGTTATCAACAACATACAACTTTCGGCCACTTCAAGTCACTACACAATGTTCAAGTTTTCAAGATCAACTTTTGGATCTAGACACCTTAGTGTTGGTGAGAAAGAAACCAACACTAGAAACTCACTAAACAAGCAAAATAACACCTAGATCTAAACATACAACATCATTCTTGGTTTCAACTTTTAATGGACAGATTTTCGGAATTTCTTTTTGGTGTAGTTTGTTTAAGTCGTGAACTAGACCAAGATGGGTTATGTTGGAACACAACCGGTCTTGCTTTGATACCAAATGATACAAAATCAAACCAACAACACCAAGAGCTTCAAGTAGGCTCGGATTTCAGTCCAACAACACAAGAACAACAAGTTTAAGTTTCGGTTTTTCAGCCCACAACACAAGAACAACAAGATAGATAACAGTGCTAGTGAATCGAAAAGAGCCCCACACGGCTTCACTAGACTTTAAGATAACAAAATCAACAACAACAACAAGATAAAGAAAGATAGATAACTTGACATATAACATTCAAGAAACTAAGAACCCTAACATCAAGAGAGGACCCTAAGTCTAATGAATATAAACACCAAGTTCTTACGAGGACCAAGAGGCACTCAACGACCTCAAAACCCTTGTTTCTAGCCAAAGAGACAACACAAGTAACCCTCTACTTGTGAGATAATAGGGGCGGCTCCTATGAGTGGAAGAGAGAGGAAAGGTTTAGTGTTTTTAGGTTACAAAAATCAGCATTCAAAAACTAAGGAATAACTCTCTAACATGTTCTATTTATACTACAAACAAAAGGGGTAAAATGACCCATCCACCCTTGCTTCTTGTGCCAACCTTGGAGAGTAGTTTATTACACATTAGGACCTCTCTTCACACATAAAAACGTTTAGGTCCTTGGTTGGTTCAATCACCAACTCACACACGGCCATTTGCATGAACAAAGCTTGGAGTTTTTGTAATTCCCGAGCTTGGCTTCGTGTGAAAGGCCGTGTACCTGTGGAGGCTGCCCTAACCGTATCACACAATTTGGAGCGGCGAATATTGAAAGTTGCTTATATTCCGGTAGTCAATAAGATCTCAATTCTACTTGGCGGCCGGAATAGATTCTTGTTTGATCGACTCAAGACACAAAACAAAATCTACTTACGAACTTGAAACAAAGAAGTTACGACGAGTTAAAAAATAAGAAAAGCACATAAATAACGAAGACACGAAAGAAACGGACTCAACAACTAATCTACAACTAAGTAGGTGATTACTAGTTGCTAATTAGTATTAGAACCAACAACGAAACTAAGAGACAGTAAAAATGAAACTAAGAATCTAAATTGAGCTCGAAAATATTGTGTGAACAGTAGCAGTGATGATGTGGCAGCCACATATTGGTTCGGTTTTATCAAGTTTTAATCACCATTCTTGAAATTTTTATTCCTTATAATTTTGGAATGGAAGACAATTGGTATTTGGAGGGAAAGAACAAGTCTTGTAACTCTTGTCAAATTCAACTCAAAAGGTAAGATTTGACTTGTACTAGTTCCACAAAACAAGGCTCCTTGAAATATGGAAAAATGGTTGAAAAGTTGATGTCAAGTCTATGAGTGATGTGAACTAGTCCTTTCACCAACAACTACTACAACTTTTCTTTCACCTTTTGTAGATTTAAAGTTCACTTTTCTTGTGTTAACAAAAGATGAAAGGGTGAAAAACAACAAGAACACAACAACAATGTTTCATGAACGAAAACAACAAGTCCAACACTCAACTACAAGGTCACCTTCGGCCAAGCTATAGCAACAACATCAACACGGCCAACTTCAAATCCATAACAACAAGAACAACAACAATTGGCCAAGCTTATGTTCACAACAACTTTCAACAAGTTCAAGTTCAAGTTTAGATCTAGACTCAAAGTGTTAGTGGACAAGAAAACTAACACTAGAAACAACAAAACAAACAAGAACACTACTAGATCTAGACATACAACTAACAAATCTCGGCCAATACACAACAAGAACACAATTTTGGCCAAGAACACAAACACGGACAGATTGCTATTTTCTGGAAATTTCAGTTTTCAGTTTTTTTGTTTTTTTTTTGTAGTTTTCAAGTCTCAAGCCCAAGATTGATCTTGTTAGAACAAATCAACGATGGCTTTGATACCAAATGATACGCGAAAGACAAGGGAAACACGAAACAACTCCAAAACAGTCCGCAAATCTTAAGGATCCGAGGACCCTTTTGGAGACCACTCTCGGATTCACTACAACAACAACAATACGAGATAACAATGGTGTATTTGACACCCAAAACAGCCACAAAATGTGTAGAACAAGATGACAACAAGAACATAAATTTTTGGATTCAAAAAGGACCCAAAAATAGTCCACTACACAAGATAACAACAAGAAACGTAAAGGATAGATAGTGAGGCCAATATTATGACAAGAATCAAAAACCAAGTGTATATCATACACTAAACCCCTAATAAATGTAATAATAAAAACCACACTCTTACAGTGACCACCAAGGGAATGAACTCACCTCAAGATCTACCGTTTCCAAGCAAAGATCAATATTGGCTTTTCCAAGCCCTATGCTAAGGATGACTTTTCCAAGCCCTACAACTAAGGGTGTTACACTCTCGAAAAAGAGAAAATATGTCTTTCAATTCTTCATCATTCAAAATCTGCAAAGAAATGAGCTAAAATGACCTATTTATAGTGTATTACAAAAGAGGACAAAAAGACCACTTTGCCCTTAATGATCACCGGCCATGGTGTGTAAATACATCATGTGTAATGTCCAAAATGCCCTTAATTAAGGTCCAAAACCGTGAGTCCTCAATCTTAAATGCTCCCAGAAATCTTCCACACGCGAGATTGCTTTAAGTTATGCTAAAAACGGGTCCTCCATGCATGTTCTTGTATTCTCGAGGTGACCAAGTCTTGAGCCTTTATATGTTGGCCTCCAAAGATGTCATCAAAAGATAAGATGACCATTTGTCCCGCATCACCTGTGCACCGTGATAAGGTATGGATGGAAATTTAAAGTATATAGGAATGATAGTTGTGCTCCATAGACCCTAGGCCACGCGATAAGGGAATGGCACAGCCCTATGTCAAAAACAGCAAATATTGTTTTACTAAAAAAAAGGACACTTAAACTACTATGTATACACCTTGGACGACCTTAGGAATTGGAAAAATGATTGAGAAGGCTGAAAATAGGGGTTTTACGCATTTACTTTAGTTTATTTATGAATTTTAATATGGGTTCATCTATTGTGATTACGTGTATGCCCATGAGGACTAAAGACACTTATTTAGGGGTTAAGGCCAAGAACATGATTACTATTGTTGTATACTGACTTGGTTTTGATTATTTATAATTTGTTTTCATTTTTTATCCCTTTGATCATTATTTTAAGGATCCACGACAATTAGATACGTGCATAACTCTATATGAACCCAAAAGGATGAATGATAGTATAGAACATGGGATAAATAGAATAAGATCATAATCTCAATTGAATGATGTTATGATTTGTATTTGGGATAGGAATTGGTTAAATTATGGGATAGAATATAAATGCATTTAACTCAATTCTTGTATCCCATCTCAACAAATAGTTGTGGGGCTAAGTTAGATAAGTCATTAGAGGTTTGGAAGGCTATAGTCATTATATCGACCCTGTGGACCAACAACCAAGATAAGTAACCTAACCAATGAAGTTTCCTAGCTTTCCATGCTTGTTCATAGATCCTTAAACCTGGGTTTTCTCTCCATTGAGTGTCCAAGAACCTTTAATTTACAGTATTGTTTAGTTTACATTTAGTTTATAACTCTCAAACTCTTTTAGTTACCTTTGCACTTGTCTAATCTTAATAGTTGAACTAGTCTTGAATAGTTGCTTAACTCTAGTCCCTATGGGATCAACACTTGGCTTTCTTTGAGGCCACTATATTACTTGGGTGGACCATGTACACTTGCGTGTGCGCTTGGGTATAACAAGTTTTTAGCACTGCTGTCGGGGACATATCAATTAGCAACCATTGTGGTTTTAGTTTTTATTTTTTATTTCTTAAGTGATAATTATTAATATTATCTTTTGAATTTCCAAGCACAAGTTAAAAAAGATAGTACACTGGGAAGGGATAGGTAGTTAGCTAAACCATACCCTAAGACCAAGCAACATTTACACCAATGAAGAAAAGAAGTAGTACTTCTCTATAGAATCCATCTAACACAACAAGAGGAAGATCATCTTGGACCTATAGCTAAAGATGCACTAGCCTACACGATAGTTCCCAAAGTGGCAATCCCACTTGTAACTAATGTTACCTCTGCCACCCAAAGACTCGCTGCAGAAGGGTAGATTTGAGTTGAAACATGTTATAGCTTTAAGATAGCAGCGAGCAATTCACCAACTTGTCACATAAAGATCCACAGGTTCAATTGCAAAATTTTTTAGATATCAGTGATACGTTCATACCCACAGGGGTATCTAATAATTATGTAAGGCTGACACTATTTTCCTTCTCACTTTTAGGGGAATCAAAGAAGTAGTTGAACACAGAGATGGCAGGGTCTATCACTACATGGGATTATTTGGCACAGAAATTCCTCATCCATCTCTTTCTACTCGACAAGACTACAAGTCTAATTAGTGATATTTTAAGCTTCAAGTAGAAGCTGGATGAGAACTTCTATTATGGTTGGGAGAGATTCAAGTCTCCTCTTCAGGACTGTCCAAATCCTGAGTAGTCTAATGTGGTATTAGCTCACATCTTTGATAAACCCCTTAATCATAACATAAAAATTTTATTGATTTAGCTCAGGCTCTGGAGAAAACTTATGATGAGCTCTATACCTTGTTGAACCACATTGGTCAAAGGAATCTTGACTGGCATAGTGACATATCCAGAAGCTTAGTGAAAAAAGTTGCAGGCATGATCGAATTTTATACTATCACATCCTTAGCCGCCCAATTATCATTTATGTTGAATAAAATTATGACTCAATTTAACAACTTGGGTATAAATCAATCTCCGACTCAAGTGAATACAGTGTAGGAGACCCCAGGTTGGTGTGAGATTTATAGAAATACTGGCCACTGTGCAGTCTTATGTTGTGAAAATCCTAAATCCTTGAAATTTGTGGGAAATACACATAAGCTAACTTATGTACATGTCTACAGCCAAAAGTGGCAGACTCAGCCCAATTATGCATAGGGCAATAATCAAAACTAGCAGTTGTAGCAGCAGCACAACACACAAGCCAGTAACATTGAGGAAGCTTTGAAGAAGATCCTGGCCAAACAAAAAACAAATAGTTATTGAAATAAAATATTAGCAAGTGTCTTAGAAGCAGCTAGAGAAACACTTAAGGTAACTAGCCGAAGCTAAAAATACTAGGCCTGAAGGTGGTTTTCCAAGTGATAATAACCTACAAAGTAATTTATGGAAATTACTTTAAGAAATGATAAGGAGTTTAATGATAGGCCTCCAAAGGAAAATAAGGACACAGATGTAGAGTTAGTTCTACAATAGGTTACAAGTAAAGATGCTGAAAATTCAAGGAAGTTCGAGTTCCCAAAAACTAAGGTTTTTGGGCCATTGATTTGAAGACCACCACCACCATTTTGGTAGAGGCTTAAAAATTCTAAAAAAGATTCTTGCTTTAATAAGTTCCTCAACACGTTCAGAGAACTTCACATTAACCTTCCTTCGTTAGATGTTTTTAGAGTGAATGCCTAAGCATGCTAAGTACTTGAAGGACGTGGTAACTAATAAGATTAAGTTGTAGGACTTTGTAATAGTAGCACTCACTGAAGAGTGTAGTTTTGTAGCGATGAAAAAGATGCCCAAGAAGCTTATGAACCCAAGGAGTTTTACCCTCTCCATACAAATTGGTAACAATGCTATGGTATATGATCTAAGTGATTTGGGGGCAAGTATAAACTTAATGCCCTTATCAGTGTTCAACACTCTTAGGTTAGGGAAGTTGAGACCATGCTTTGTGGTGCTTTAAATGGAAAACAAAACCCAAGTTCATCCCAAAGAAATCATTGAGGATATGTTAACAAAGATTGGTAAGTTTATTATCCCTACTGACTTTATTGCTTTGGATATGATGCAGATGACAAGGTACCAATTATTTTAGGACATCCATTCTTGGAAATAAAAGAAGCATTGATAGATGTGAGAGAGTACAATCTTAAAATGAGATTTGATGATGAGGTAGTTTTCAAAGTTTATAAGACATTTTATCCACCTTTTCACGGACAAAGAATTGTATATAATTACCGTGATAAAACTGGATAAGGGTGGGGTCATAGAGTACAAACTATCAAAGACGCTTTGGACTATCTTATTGAGTTGTCCATTTCACCACCAAAGCCCAAAGGAATGATAATTGATGATCTTGAAAAGGCTAGTGTTGAGGAATTTGTTGATCTTGAGATTTCACACTCCAGACGTCAAAAAATAGTGAGAAGATGGCTTCCAAGTAAGAGGAAAATAATGAAGGAGTGTGGATGAGATTTAGTGATATTGGGTCATGTCGTGATACTAAATTAAGTGCTTCTTTGGAGGCAAACCAAGTTAAGGTAGGCATTTATTATCTATTGTTAGTTTTCTTACTTCTCATAGTTTTTGTTTTGTTGAGTCACAAGTTGATGGAAAGTTTGAGTACTGGAGACCCGAGATAAGAAGTATGTCAAAGACTGAGTATGGGGTCCCCAGAACTTCTTGATGATAAGAATACTGTTAGCAGGACCTAAAGACCTCAAAGAGTATTCCTATCCTTACTTTTGAGGACAAAGTGAATTTTTAAGGGTGGGGTGGGGACATTCCCATGGTTTTGGGTGAAGTAATATTGTAGGATCTTAATTTTTAGTTGTTTTCTAAGTTTGTTTTGGGATAAATTTGAAAATTTTGAAAAAACTAGAAAAAGATTTTTGTTTGTTAGTTCTTAGTTGTTGGTGTCAGCTAGTAGGTGCACACTTCATCTACCCCATGGTTGTTTTTTTTCTTTTCTATGGGGGATCCTTTTAAACCCATTATACCTTTTTGGATTAAATTTTAAAAAACTTGTGTTAGGTAAGTGAGATGCTCTTGTTGGTTCTATGTATGATTACATAATGCAAGTGGTTTTGTTTATGAAAGAATGATTGTAGTTTTAATTACTACTTTTAAGACTCCTAGGCTCTTGTTTATGACTCTTGAACATTTTTGGCTTATGTTGAATTCGTGTTATTGATTGGCTAAGAGTTTATGATGATCCTACTAGATTTGAGCATATGCCATATGTGAGTGAGATTTTTGTATATGCCTTATTGCCTGTGAAGTCTAAAACTTACCTTATGTGTGTGAAAAGCAAAATAAAGAGTATGGATTTAGGAGATGATATAGGCATTTCTTTGGAAACAATGTTTTATACCCTCTTTTATCTACCCTCATGCGTAATTTTAGTTAGCCCTGTTGAGCCTTTAGCCTATTCTTTGATAGCATCAAATGTAGCTTGTTCCCATTATTTGGTTTGACTTTAACTTGATCCAAAGATCCTAATCATTTTAGTTAAGAAATTAATGACATTAAAGAGTGTAAAAATAAGAAGGTAAAAGGTGAAAGTGAAGCCCTAAGATATTAACTATTGGTGTTGAAAAAGTTATAAGTTGTGATAAGGAGTTGTGTAATAAAAAAGAAAGAAATGTGCATAAGAATCTAAGCATGTGTGATAGAGCATACTCCCTTGATACGGTTATGACTACCCCTACATGTACACGGCCTTTCACACGAAGCCAAGCGCGGGAGTTACAAACACTCCAAGCCTTGTTCATGCAAATGGCCGTGTGTGAGTTGTTGGCCGAACCAACCAAGGGTCTCAACGTCCTTATGTGTGAAGAGGGGCCTAAAGTGTAATAAATTAAGTCTTCAAGGAGGCCACAACAAAGCAAGGGCGTCTTGGTCTTTTTGCTCATTTTGTTGTAGTATAAATAGAAGGTGATAGTGAGATATCCATTAGTTTATTTTTGAATGCTGAAATTGTAACCTAAAACACCAAAATATCTTCTCTCTTCTTCTCCAAGAAGCCGGTTCTAGATCTCACAAGGAGAGGAATCCTTGTGTTGTCTCTTTGGCTAGAAACAAAGGTTTTGAGGTAGTTTGAGTGCCTCTTGGTCTTTGTAAGAGCTTGGTGTTAATATTCATTAGGCTTAGGGTCCTCTCATGTTGTTAGGGTTCTTAGTTTCTTGAATATTGTATGTCAAGTTATTTATCTTCATATCTTGTTGTTGTTGTGTTGTTTTCGATTATCTTGAAAGTCTAGTGAAGCCGTGTGGGGCTTGTTTCGATTCACTAGCATTGTTGTGTTCTTGTTGTTCTCGGATTGTGCCTTAAAACCGAAAACTATCTCTTGTGTTGTAATCTGAAAACCGAGACTTAAAACTTGTTATTGTTGTGTTGTTGAGGTGGAATCCGAAACTCTTGTTGTTGTTGTTGGATCTTGCATCATTTGGTATCAAAGCAAGACCGGTTGTGTTCTCACATAACCCATCTTGGGCTAGTAGTTCTCGGTTTAAAACCAAACTACACCAAGAAAAAGAATTCTAAAATCTGAAAATTCTGTCCATTCAAGTTGAAGACCGAGAAAGGTGTTGCATACTTAGATCTAGTTGTCATTTTGCTTGTGTAGTGAGTTTCTAGTGTTGGTTTCTTTCTCACCAACACTAAGGTGTCTAGATCCAAGGTTGAGCTTGAAAAGTTGCATGTTGTAAGGTGGCCGAAAGTTGAATGTTATTGATGACCAAAAGAAAAATCGGTGGATGTGTGATATTGTGCTAAGAAGGTGTTGAAGTTTGTGAAGTGTTCATCTCTTGAACTTGTGCACATTGTTCCTCTTGTTGAGTGTTAATCTTGTTGTGTGCTCAAGTGGTAAACTTGTAAAGTTGATTGTGAAAGACTTGCACCTATCAATTTGTAGACTTGTCAATCACTTCCCTTAAATCAAGGAACCTTGTTTTGTGGAAATTGTCAACCAAATCCATTTTCTTGAGTTGGAAAAGGAGTTCAAGACTTCAAATTTTAGTTTTCCCACCAAATCACTTTTCAATTTCTTACAAGTTGTGTGAATATTGATTCAAGACAAAAAAAAAAAAAATTTATATAAATACATCCCAAACCCGAAGATAAAAACGTGTGGGCCATTGCATGTTATCATGTCACTATAAGCTCAACTTAGGATATATTCTTTGTTGCTAATTGTTGATTCTTGGTTTCCCTTATTTGGACTTAGAACTAATTAACAAACTAGTAAATTTCCACTAGGTTGTCCATTAGTTCCTTGAGCCGTCTATTCGTGTCATCGATTAATTGTGTGCTTTTTATTCGTTTGAATGAGTTGCTGATTTTGGTTCTAGTCCGGCAAGAATTCTTTGAGTCTTCAAACAAGAATCCATTCCGGCTAAGAGCTTACTCAAACCTTGTAAATCTCACGGTTACTAGCCAATTATACAACACTTGTGAGACCCGAACTTGTGGTGACTAAGCGGCTAATACCTTGACGATGGAAGGAACAACATCTCATAATCCGGATACTAATGCACTTGATTCCATGAGGGCCACTCTTGAGGCCGTTACTCGGACACTTGAAAGAATGAACTCGGAGTTTGGGGCCGTGAGGGGGGATTTGGCAGCCATAAGGGGGGAAGTATCGACTATTAGTGGGAGACTAGATCAAGTGGAGAGTCAAAGGAACTCTCGACCATCGACTCCTCTACATGTCTCTACCAATGGCCATGATCGGACATCCTCCGCAACCATCACTCCCGAAATGGTCCACCAAATGTTAAACGCACCTCAAGCTCCACAAAATACCACCAACCAATCTACCACTTTTCCTCCAACCCGAGACTCCACTAGACCACCATATTTCCAAACTCCTCCAATTCCACACGAAGGATTTGGACGCCAAGCACCACCACTAAATCCGAACCCTCTTTTCCAAGCTCCACTAAACCAAAGGCCACAAATTCCAATTCCTACGAATCAAAATGGCCAAGGCCGACCAGCCCACTTTGATGGATACGGTAGAGAGGAGTATGATGGCGAGGGAGCCTATGATGATGCTTATATGAGGGAGGAGGAGTTGAGAGGGGGCTGGGGGGAACCGAGACGATACCGGGGGTATGGAGATAGGGGAAACCGACACCAAGAGAGAGACGTAGGCATCAACACCATCAAGTTGAGCCTACCTATCTTTAAGGGTGAAAGTGATCCCGAGGCCTACTTAACTTGGGAATCGGCTTGTGACAAGGTCTTCCAAGTTAATGACATCTCGGAAGAAAAGAAGAGTTGCTATGCTATAGCTCACCTCGAGGGCTATGCTAACACTTGGTGGGAGTATGTGAAGCGATTTGGTAATGAATTGGTTGATGGGCAGCCACCACCTTAGTTTCGGCTAAGGTATTTGATGAGACAACGATATCTTCCCGAGAGATACCGGCATGAGTTGCTTGCTAGATTATATGGCTTGCGGCAAGGAGGCAAGAGTGTGATGGCTTACTTTGACGAGTTCCAACAACTCATGTTGAAACTTGATCACCGTGGGGAACAAATCAGCCACGACATCATCCGGTTCAAGTGTGGGTTGAACAAAGAAATTTCCACTCACTTAACCCTTCATCGATTTGAGACTATTGATGGTATATTCCAAGAGGCCCTAGAGATTGAGAGGGAACTTAAGGAGAGATCAACCTTCAAGGCGAGGATCCAAACCCCCTCGGGTTGGACCAAAAACAAGGACCAAGCCGGTCCTATGAAGCTGCCCGAAGCCAAAATAGCTCCTAAGTTTCCTCCGAAGCCGGAGGCTCACAAGTACCCCAACCCAAAGGGGTTCCAATGTTTCAAGTGCCAAGGTTGGGGGCATAAGGCAAATGAATGTCCGAACCGGCGTAATGTGATCCTACGGGAAGGGAAGGTATACTACCTTGGTGAGGAGGTGGTGACCGAAAGGGGGGAGATTGAGGCCGAGCCTCAAGATGGAGAGGAAGCCGAACATGAACCGAATGAGGAAGGGGTAGATGATGGTGAAGATGTCTATCCTCAAGAAGGGGAATGTGTGGTTCCGAACTTTGTAGTTAGGCGCGTTATGATTAGTAAGGCGGTAGATGACCCGAGCCAAAGGGAAAATCTATTCCATACTAAGTGCCTTGTAAAGGAGAGTGTGTGTACCTTGGTAATTGATAGTGGTAGTTGTACCAATGTTGCAAGCCATGCTATGGTGAATTTTCTGAAACTACCGACTACACCACACACTAGTCCATACAAGCTACAATGGTTGAATGATTGTGGTGAGTTGAAGGTCACTCGGCAATGTGTTATTAGATTTAAGGTGGGCAACTACCACGATGAAGTACTTTGTGACATGATCCCAATGCAAGCATGTCACTTGTTGTTGGGTAGGCCTTGGCAATATGATAGGTCTACTAAACACGATGGGAGGACCAACCGGTACACACTTGAGAAGGATGGCCGAAGGGTCACACTTCACCCTCTTTCACCCTCCCAAGTGAATGCGTGGTACCAAAAGATGAGAGAATTGAAAGGGAAAGGGGGAGAACCCGAGAAGGGAGAAAAAGGGAGGGAAGCCGTAGGTGAGGAGGTAGGCACATCCGAGGCTATCTCAACGCCAAGGGAAAGGGAAAACGTAGTGATGTTGGCTAGGAGGAAGGAACTTTTCGTGGACCATGATGAAAACAAGCCGATGCTACTTTTGGCCCATTGCTTTAACACTAACCCCACTAATCCTTGTATTTCTCCTTTGATTTCTCGTGTGTTGCAGGATTATGAGGATGTATTTCCTAAAGAGCTTCCGCAAGGATTGCCCCCACTTCGGGGAATTGAGCATCAAATTGACTTTGTGCCGGGCTCACAATTGCCGAATAAGCCGGCTTACAGGAGCAACCCTACGGACACCAAAGAATTGCAACATCAAGTTGAGGAACTCCTCAACAAAGGTTACATCAAGGAGAGCATGAGTCCGTGCGCGGTTCCGGTGCTACTAGTGCCTAAGAAGGACGGAACTTGGCGTATGTGTGTGGACTGCCGAGCCATCAATAAGATTACGGTAAAATATCGTCACCCTATCCCTAGGTTAGATGATATGCTGGATGAATTGAATGGTTCGTGTTTATTTTCCAAAATTGATTTAAGGAGCGGCTATCACCAAATAAGAATGCAACCCGGTGATGAATGGAAAACCGCCTTCAAGACTAAATTTGGTCTCTATGAATGGATGGTTATGCCATTCGGCCTAACGAATGCTCCAAGTACTTTCATGCGGCTAATGAATCATGTGATGAAGCCATTTATTGGAAAGTTTGTGGTAGTTTACTTTGATGATGTGTTGGTATATAGTAAATCTATTGATGACCATACAATGCATTTAAGATGTGTGTTTGATGTACTCCGAAAGGAGAAGTTGTATGCCAACATGGAGAAGTGTTCTTTTGGTGTTGATAAAGTTGTGTTCTTGGGTTTTGTTGTTAGCTCAAAGGGCGTGGAAGTGGACGACTCCAAGATAGACTCTATACGAAGTTGGCCGACCCCTAAAACTATTGGAGAAATCCGAAGTTTCCACGGGTTGGCAAGCTTTTATAGGAGGTTTGTCAAAGGATTTAGCTCCATAGCAGCCCCCTTAACCGAGGTAATTAGAAAGGACGGACCCTTCAAATGGGGTGAAGAGCAAGCTAAGGCTTTCGAGTCCTTGAAAGCTATGCTCGTCTCGGCGCCTTTGTTGCAATTACCCGATTTTGGTACGCATATCTGACTCTGTTGCCCAAGTGGCTCTCTCAATGGACTGATTACTCCAAAGAACTTTGACCAAGGAAACTTTTTGGTTCCTTAGTCTACGAATCTGACTATCAAGAATCTTGATTGGGATTTCTTCATAAGAAAGGCTATCCTGAACAACCATGCTTTCTAAAGGGACTAAAATAGTTGGATCACTGATACACTTTTTTAATAGAGAAACATGAAACATTAGATGCACCAATGTCAAATCTACAGGCAACTCAAGCTCATAAGCTACCTTCCCAAAATAACTCAAGATTTTATATGGGCCAATCTATCAGGGATTGAGTTTCCCATTCTTTCCAATTCTCTTCACTCCCTTAATGGGAGAGATTTTCAAATACACTAAATTCTTAACTTCAAACTCAAGATCTCTTCTCTTCATATCTGTATAGGATTTCTGACAACTTTGGGCTGTCTTAAGCCTTTCCCAAATCAACTAAACCTTTTCTATTGCGTTAAACACCAAATCTAGTCCTATCAAATTAGCCTTACCTTCCTCAAACCAACGAGTAGGAGATCTACATCTCCTCCCATAAAGAGCTTCAAACGAAGCCATTGAATACTAGAATAAAAACTGTTATTTTAGGCAAACTTAATCAAAGATAAGTGATCACTCCAACTACCCTTGAAATCAAGAACACATGCCCTCAATATATCCTCTAGGATCTAAATGGTCCTCTCTGCCTGACCATCTATCTGAGGATGAAAAGCTATATTGAGATGAACTTAGGTACCAAGACCCTTCTAAAAAGCTTTACAAAAGTGAGAGGTAAACTGAGTACCTCTATTTGAAATAATAGACAACAGGACTCCATGCAACCTAACCAACTCTTTTATATAGATCTTGGTGTGATCCTCAGTTGAATATGAAGTATGAACGGGCAAAAAATGGGTTGATTCGGCCTTTCTGTCTACAATGACACATATCAAATCATGCTACAGCGTGCACGAGGCAAACCCATAACAAAATCTATGTTCACTTCTTCCCACTTCTAAGTGGGAATACTAAACTCCTATAATGTACCACTAGGCCTTTGGTGTTCAACTTTAACCTACTGATAATTGGAATACTTAGCTACAAACTCTGTAATATCCCCTCTTTCTACCACCCCACCAATAGATTTTCCATAAATCGTGGTACATCTTAGTGGCTCCTGGATGAATGGAGTAACGCGAACCATACACTTCTGCTAAAATTATTGTCTCAAATAATCAACATAAGACATACATAGTCTACCCTAATATTGCAACACACTATATCCCCTTTGGGAGAAAACCTCTATCTTCTCATCTCTAATTGATTCCTTTAACTTAACCAAACTGAAATCCCTATCTTGCTTCTCCTTTACTTCGACAACCAAAGAAGATTTTGAACCATTCTAAACCCATACACTACCCTCAGCTAAATCAGCCAACCTAACACCTAGTTTAGAAAGCTGATGATCCTCTTGAGCTAACCTTTTCTTATTATTCTTAATATGAGCTCTACTACCCATAGACAATCTACTAAGGACATCTTCCACTACATTGGCCTTGCTCGAATGATACACCACACTCATATCATAATTTTTCAACAACTCTAACCACCTTCTCTGACAAAAATTTAAATATTTCTACGAGAACATATACTATAAACTTTGGTGATCCATGAAAATATCAACATGAACCCCATACAAATAGTGCCTCCAAATTTTCAAAGAAAAAACAACAGCTGCTAACTCAAGATCATGGGTAGGATAATCCTTTTCATAGGGTTTAAGCTGTCTAGAGGCATAGGCTGTGACCTTACCTCTCTGTATCAACACAAAACCAAGGCCAACTCTGGAAGCATCATAGTAAACAACAAACCCATTTGAACCATCTAGCAAAGTTAAGACTGGGTTGAGGTGAGTCGAGTCTTCAACTCCTAAAAACTTTTCTCGCAAGAATCTGACCACTAAAATTTAACTTTTTTTTAGTCAATCAAGACATAGGGATACAATATATAAGAAGCCCTCAACAAGTTATCTTTAATAGCCAGCCAAACCTAAGAAACTCCTAATATCTAATAAAGAGATGGGTTTGTCCCAATTTCTCATTCCTTCGGTCTTTTAAGGGTCAACTCTAATGCCATCACCAAAAATAATATGGCTAAGAGAAGCTACTAATCTTATCCAAAGCTCGCACTTACTGAATTTGATGAATAACTTATGGGCTCTATGAGTCTACAATATGATTTTAAGATGGTCTGCATGATCATTTTTACTACGAGAATAGATGAGAATATTATAATGAAGACTATGACGAACATGTCCAAGTACTGCTTGAACACTCTATTCATCAAATCCATGAAAGCTACTAGGGCAACGTCCAAAAGATATAACTAGAAATTAGAAGTGACCATACCGATTTTTGAAAGCTATTTTCAGAATGTCACATTCTCTGACTTTGAGTTGATGATAGCCGAATCTGAGGTTTATATATTAGAGAAATAAATGGCACCCTGAAGTTGGTCAAATAAGTCATCAATCTTGGGGAGTGGGAATTTATTCCTGATTGTGACTTTTTTCAACTGATGGTAATCGATGCACATTCTGAGAGAACCATATTTCTTACATATGAAAAGGACTGGAATGCCCTATAGGGAAACACTGGGCCTGATGAATCCCTTATCTAAGAGATATTTCAACTATTCTTTTAACTCCTTGAGCTCAGATAAAGCCATTTTGTATGGCAGAATAGAGATAGGCTGGGTATCTTGAAAGAGATCTATTCCAAAATCAATTTTCCTTTTGTTAGGAACTCCAGGAATATCTTCAAGGAACACATCTAGAAACTCCGTTACTACTGAAACTGACTTAAGACTGGGAGTCACAGAATTAGAGTCTTTGACTCAAACAAGATGGTACATCGCCCCTTAGAAATCATTTTTCTTAGCTTAAGATATGAAAAAATTTGACCCCTAAGAACTGAGGTACTACTCCTCTATTCAATACCTGGTTCATTGGGAAAATGAAACTGAATGGCTCTATTTCTATAGTCAACTGAAGATAGCATGAGTGGAACCAATCCATGCCAAGAATGACATCAAAATCAGCCATCTCTAACTCTATAAGATAAACTGAGGTGACTTATGGGATACTATGATCGGATAGTTCTTGTATACCTGCCTGGCTATAATAGAGACATCTACTAGGGTAGATACTGAGAAGGGTTCTGCTAAAGATTCAAAACTAATACCAAAATTTACTGCTATATAGGGGTTACAAAGAAGAGCGAAGCTATGGGGTCTAATAAAGCATAAATATGAATGTGAAAGACCTACAACATACCTGTAACCACATCAGGAGAAATTTCCTGATCTTTACGGGACTAAAATACATAAAGCTTGTTCTGGCGTTGTCCACTAGTAGCACTGGAAGTAGCGCCCTACTGAGTTGGATGACCTGCTGGCGCTTGACTTCTAAATGGTGCATAAGACATAAGCAAGCCTAAGATGTGAATTCCACCTAGAACATGAACAAGTAAGTCAACTCCACCTGACTTACGATTTCAAGATCACTAAAATAGCCCAAATAAAGTTAACCATGCTAACTAGGCTTCCAACACTTACACTACATCCCAAATCTAGCATATCATATCATCCTATTAATTAGCTTAATCCATGAAGAAGACTATTAGGATTCAAGAAATATAATAAGTATTTCACCGTACGGGTCCAATCCCTCATCTTATCCCCAACTTAAATAACCAAGACTAAGTCATGATGTTCTACCCCTAATCAATCTCAACATTCTCATTCATATGTAATATATAAAACACATCATCTTGAGAGAAAGAGTAGATAGAAGCTTACCTCGATACCGAACTATAAATCCTTATATCATTCACCAAACGTTCGTATTTACTCCATGATTCAAAATTCCACAAAGCAATCAAAATCATAATCTATGTGTCATTAGGAGTCAAATGAGATCTATATTGCCATATAATGGGTCGGATCAAATTTTGGGTCAAGAACGAAACTTAGGGCCCATAAAAAGAATCAAAAATTGAACCTGCCACCAGGTCCCTCATAGGAAAAGGAAGTTATGCTCAAATGTTGAGTACAAACAGAACATAAATCGGTCCTTAAATAAATCCTTAAACTTTAAGAATTCAAAGCCCTAATTTCTAAGAATTTATCAAGAAATTAAAGAAATCTTTCCATATATTCAAAGGGAAATCATGGAATAATAGATAGGAAAGCTCCCAAAATCATCTACAAGATTCAATCCCACTTAATAGCACTCTATAGGATTTAAGATATCAAGAAATGGGTGGAGAATGGCCAATTTTATGACATAAGTGGTATTTATACCCATACCAGGAACTCAGGTCCCACAATCGTGGCCTAAGAATTGCGATCACAACTTCTGAGGCTACACATGGTAGCCGCAATCACAACCCACTCAACACAATTACACTATCTCCCTACAAAGGGTACCGTAATCGCGGCCCTTAGCTTGCGATAGTAATGGCACCAAATGACAGCTGAACTTGGAAAATCTTATAAGTTTTCATCAAGCCCTCGAGATTCATTCAAAATCCATATATACAAATGAATGACATAACCATACCAAATTAAACGTTTCAGACTTAATGGCACAGTCAAAATTACCATATGAGGTGATTTCGATGAAATATGGGTCCCACACCTGATTTTTAATTTCTTAACTTTTCACTCAATAGGGAAATGAGTTTAGGTGCCTTGGGACTCAAACAAAGAGTCCACCTAGCCTAAAATAGATATTTTTGAGTTGACGATGCTATTGAAATTCTCATCTAAGGTCATGCTAGGAGTTTTGGTCCGAGACTAAATCTTGAACAACGAAAGCTTCAAACTAGAAAAATAAGCCTAAACTCCAAACGAACTATCCGATCACCTAACTGATAGTTTCAGCAAGTCATAAATGACCTATGGACATTGTGGAAAGGCTCAAAATTTCAGAAATGCATTCCAATCAAGGAATTATCCAGGAGGGTCATTACGTAGGTATTTAATTATTAATAAAAATTAATTTCTTACGTGACATTAAAAAATAATGTGAAATACTGTGTGTATTCATTTGTATTATGATAACACTCAACTTACTCCCATTCTCAAGGAGTAAGGCAGTCATTGTCAATATCCTAACTCGAATTGGGGTCGAATCCACAAGTAGTAAAATGCAAATTTCAAGTCCTATGGGTGTTCTAATTACTAAAAGGATACCCGAAATGTAAACAAAAACAACATTTAAAGTAAAATGGTGGGTTTGGTTTGGAGTTTGTTTATAACAATCTTTGGTCAAACAACACACTAGTATAGCACGTTTGATTTAAAATCAAGTTTGGAGGTGATCTTGGGATTATTCCTACCTAAAATAAAGAGCATGTGAGTTAATGATGGTTTAACATGAATCTTAGTTGTTAAGTAAGAGATAGTCTTGGTTGAAAGTCTTTGTGGTTAGTCTTTCATTATAATCATAAATATGTTACCCATTGGCTCTTTCGAGGACCTAACGAGTGTGTCATTCATAGTCACCCAAACCCTCAATTACACATCCCTATTTCTAGGAAAATGCCTATGACATGACTTACCCTCTATTTACACTTATGTCTAAGATTATAAAAGGTAGTAAACCACATGCTTAATTGTCTACCATTGCCTTCTCCCCCTATAGCCCTTTTTCAAGGATGTTATGGGTTCCCATATGTTCATCTTCATCTTCTTTTTAAGGATGATGAAGTTTTTCTAGAGTTTGGGGTTTTCACCGATCAAACCCATTTGGAGATTTGTGGTTTTCACCCATAAATTTTAACTATTAAACTCGTGAAATGGTGGAATCCATACTTAACAAATAAAAATCATGCAAACACAACAACACCCACACACAGTTACACTTTTAGTTCAACATAATCCCAAGACTAAATCAGTTAGCTACTCATGAAGAAAGTAAAGAAAGATATACCATAAGGATTATCCAAAGCATCCATCCTTCACAAAACACTAAGAATTTAAGTCTCCAAAATTAGTTACAATTTTTCCCAATTAGGGTTCTTATTTCAAATTCAAAAGTTTCTATAAAGTAAGCAATACCCAATGAAGAAAGGGTTTTTACATATATAAAGTTTGGGATTCAACCAAGTGAAATTACAAAACTGCCCTGGAAAACATTCCCACTTAGTTGTGATTGTATAAGGTTGTCCACGATCGCTGATGCAAGATCAAAATCACCACAACAAGATCTCGGAACAACACAAGAACAACAACTTTCTGTTTCGGTTTTCAGCAAGAAACCGAGAGCTACAAAACTGTTTTCAGCTTTCTGTTTTCAGTTTTCAGCAAGAACACAAGCTGTTTTTGTTATATTTTCCAGATTTTCAGCACAACAACAAGAAGAACAAGATGGATACAAATGCTAGTGAATCGAAAGAGCCACACCCGGCTTCACTAGACTTTAAGATAACAAGATGAACAACAACAACAATCCGAGACAACAAACTGTTTTTGTATAGTTTTCTATTTTTCAGCAACTTCACAATAACAACAACAACAAGAAAGTAAAGATAGTTAACTTGACATAAATCAATCAATAATCTAAGAACCCTAACCTCAAGATAGGACCCCTAAATCTATTGAAGAGAACACCAAGTTCTTACGAGGACTAAGAGGTACTTCACAACCTCAAAACCCACGTTTCTAGCCACGGATTCAACACAAGTGATTCCACACTTGGTGAACAAGTTTCGGTTCTCCTCTTGAGAAAGAGAGAGAGTTTCTAAATGTTACAATTCTTTGGAGAGTGAAAATATCAATATCAAAGTTATGATCTGAAAAATGGCCCTAAGGAACCTATTTATACTACTCAAAAGGTGGTCAAATGACCCTTCTATCCTTCACAACATGGGCCGGCCTTGGAGGCTTAATTATGGTCCATTAAGACCTCCTTTCTTCACACATAAAAGCCCATCCGCCCCTTGTCTTTTTGGGCCAGCATTGGAGACGAGTTTAAGGCCCAAAACCGTGAGTCCTCACCCTTAAATGCTCCAAGCAATCTTCCATACGCGAGATGGCTTCGAATTATGCTTAAAACGGGCCCGCCATGCATGTTCTTGTATCATCGAGGAGACCAATTCTTGAGCCTCTATGTGTTGGCCTCCAAAGATGTCACCGAAAGATAAGATGGCCATTTGTCCCGTATCATCCTCCCCTTCTTGAAAAGGATTCGACCTCGAATCCAAACCTTGCAAAATCAAACAAAAGAAAGACAAGTACACATCCTCATGACATGAGGGTTAGGGTTAGTGCCACAAAATTCAATCTAACAAATAACATCATCATGCCAAGGTTGCACATATTTGCAATATAACCAAGAATCCTTTGGGTTGATCGTGGAAAGCTTAGTACAACTGTCACAAAGGAAGTGGCTATGATGAACATTAATAAATAATGAGCATGGACCGAGACAACTCCTACCATGCCCTAAGATGGTACCGGGATCAAATGGGAGAAGTAGCCATGGACATGGGTTTCGGCCAAGCTCACTTTTCCCTAAGGTGTCGTCCTCAAAATTAGGCATACCCTCTAGCCCATTAGGGGAAATGTCACGAGCACAAAGAGGGTAGAGAAAGGTGTCACACAAGCTAACTTCAGCTATGGTGTCCTTATGCATGTACTCACTAGCCTCAAGTCCATCACCACTAGTATGCTCAATATAGGAAACACATAAAGAAGAAGTAGATGGAATTTCTAAGCATGCACCACCTTTTATTTCAAGAGAATAACCCCCACATAGATACAAATCACCATGGGCAGCAAAGGAATCATTCACAAAAATATTTTTACAAGAATAATCATATTTCGGGTTTCCCAAGTAATCAAGCACATCATGGTCATCTTTACCCGATTGACTATTCCTTTTCAAGACTACACATCCCCTACCCTTAAGAGTACTTTCATCTTCCAAGAAGAGATTTCCATCTTTAGGAGAAATGTTGTCACACCATAGTGGGTTAGCATATAGGCTATAGCTTCCGAGGCAAGCTATACCATTATTTTCACCACTAGGTTCATTAGAAGTGTTTAAATCATCTTCAAACAAGACATTGTACCTAAAAAGCGTGTGATCTACCTCACGGACAGATTTGGAACAAACAAGCCCCTCACTCGCTAAACGATCAATATCAAGTTTTAAGGATTTTTCAAACACAATATTACCCGAAGAAGAGCTCTCGGGTTCATTCTCACTTTGTTGATCAACATTTTCAAATACTTCACTAACTTGAGTCCTATTAAACACATCACACACATACTCAAGCGGTGGACAGTTTTCACAAACAAGTTGATCAACACCCATTTCAGAAGATAATGTATTTTCATTCAACATAATGGTTTCAACACTAGGTGGACATGGATCGATCTTACAAGAAGAGTCTATCCGGTCATCAATAGGATCAACTAGTGTATCCACACTCACAACATGTACATCATCATCGAGTGGCAAGGAAGTAATACACTCACATATAGGCAAGCTACAACTCACACTCAATGGGCTACTAGCCACACAATTATCATTCACATGTACACAAGTGTAAGAGTTTGCCATTTTACCTTGAAGTCCTTGAGTAGATTCTTCTTTGTCATGGTGTGAAGGTCCTCCAAAAGTTTGGGCAGCAACTTCCTTTCGGCATTGTTCTTCTTCGCTTTCCATGTTGCTACCTACACAAATGTCCTTAGAAATAGAAGGACAAACAATGTTAGCATGGTTTGGTGGTAATCCCCTCACTTGGCTCCACACAACCTCTCCTTTTTCCACTCTCGGATTACCACCTTTCACTCCCTTACTCCTCTCAATCTTTTGTCTCTCATAATAATTCGGATTGGAGTAGGTAGGAACTTCTTTTTGCGGCCCGGGCAGAATGTAAGTCTCGAGGCAATTTCCCCATCGGTCTCTCACAATATTAGGCCAATTTTGCACATTTGGAACCTTATGTTGTGCAAACCAATCGGCGCCTAGACTCACATGACCATAGGTTATGGGAAAAACATCACACCACACCTCCTCATGGTAATTAAATTGGGAGAAGACAACCTTTACCCTCTCGGTAACCTTAAACCTGTCCAAGAAGTATGGAACAAGTAAAGGCTCACAAAATAACCCCAAGTAATCAACCATGGACGGAACAATGTAGTTTTTATAGTACCTATCATTTAACACAATGAGGCAGCCCGGTATCCCACAAATGGTCACCTTTCCGGAGTGTACACTCCTTCTCGGATCAACATTGTAAAGCACATGGGTACCCCTCGATTTTGGAGATGTATATCCTCTTCTTCCCATTGGACAGCCTACGCTATAGCTAGCATAACCATCCACACTATATCGACCTTGATAAGAAGTACTACAAGGTGGAGAATATGAATCTTCACACTCCTCACGTGTACTCTCATCATAAGATCCATCACGAGGTCCTACGTCATCTCCAAAGTCACCATAAGCACTAGGCACTTCATTCACCTCATTTTCTCCCTCCAAACCATAATTTTCAAATCTGCCTAGGTTTTGACCATGGCCATTTTCATAGCCTCCGCAATCTTCCCCAACTTCGTAGCCATAAAAATCCTCACTACAATCATAGTCTCCCGGATTGTAGTCACAATAATCCCCGGCTATCAAAGTCATTTTCCCCTTATATCACCCTTTAAACCTACAAAAATGAACAAACAATATTAGTAGTAACGCTCCTTCCATTGTCAAGGTATTAGCCGCTTTAGTTCACCACAAGTTCGTGTTCCACAAGTGTTGTATAATCGGCTAGTAACCGTGAGATGTTAAGGCATGAGTGAGCTCTTGTCCGGAATGGATTCTTGTTTGAAGACTCAAAGAATTCTTGCCGGACTAGAATCAAAATCAGCAACTCATTCAAACGAATAAAAGCACACAAACAACCGTAGACACGAACAAACGGCTCAAGGAACTAGTTAACAATCTAGTGGAAAGATACTAGTTGGTTAATTAGTTCTAGGACCAAGTAAGAGAAACCAAGAATCAACAATTAGCAACCAAAGAATATCCTAGGTTGAGCTTATAGTGACATGGTAGCATGCAAAGGGTCCCACACGTTTTTCTTCCCTTCGGATTTTTATATATATATATATATTTTTTTTTTTTTGTCTTGGTTTAATATTCACACAACTTGTAAGAAATTGAAAAGTGTTTTGGTGGGAAAACTTAAAAATTTGAAGTCTTGACTTTTGGTTCAATCTCAAGAAAGTGGGTTTGGTTGACAATTTCCACAAGACAAGGTTCCTTGATTTAAGGGAAGTGATTGACAAGTCTACAAAGTGATGGGTGCAAGTCTTTCACAATCAACTTTATAATCTTATCACTTGAAGTCACAACAAGATGAATACTTTAACAAGATGAACAAGATGATAAGTTCAAGATGAACACTTCAACCACTTCTTTAGCACATAAACAAACAACCACCGATTTGTCTTTGGTTATCAACACACACAACTTTCGGCCACTCCAAATCACCACAAAATGTCCAAATTTTCAAGCTCAACTTTGGATCTAGACACTTTAGTGTTGGTGAGAAAGAAACCAACACTTGAAACTCACTAAACAAGCAAAATAACACCTAGATCTAAACATGCAACATCATTCTCGGATTCAACTTTCCAATGGGCAGATTTTTCAGAAAGTTTTCTTGGTGTAGTTTGGTTTAGGCCGAGAACTACTAGCCCAAGATGGGTTATGTTGGAACACAACCGGTCTTGCTTTGATACCAAATGATGCAAGATCAAAATCACCACAACAAGATCTCGGAACAACACAAGAACAACAACTTTCTGTTTCGGTTTTCAGCAAGAAACCGAGAGCTACAAAACTGTTTTCAGCTTTCTGTTTTCAGTTTTCAGCAAGAACACAAGCTGTTTTTGTTATATTTTCCAGATTTTCAGCACAACAACAAGAAGAACAAGATGGATACAAATGCTAGTGAATCGAAAGAGCCACACCCGGCTTCACTAGACTTTAAGATAACAAGATGAACAACAACAACAATCCGAGACAACAAACTATTTTTGTATAGTTTTCTATTTTTCAGCAACTTCACAATAACAACAACAACAAGAAAGTAAAGATAGTTAACTTGACATAAATCAATCAATAATCTAAGAACCCTAACCTCAAGATAGGACCCCTAAATCTATTGAAGAGAACACCAAGTTCTTACGAGGACTAAGAGGTACTTCACAACCTCAAAACCCACGTTTCTAGCCACGGATTCAACACAAGTGATTCCACACTTGGTGAACAAGTTTCGGTTCTCCTCTTGAGAAAGAGAGAGAGAGTTTCTAAATGTTACAATTCTTTGGAGAGTGAAAATATCAATATCAAAGTTATGATCTGAAAAATGGCCCTAAGGAACCTATTTATACTACTCAAAAGGTGGTCAAATGACCCTTCTATCCTTCACAACATGGGCCGGCCTTGGAGGCTTAATTATGGTCCATTAAGACCTCCTTTCTTCACACATAAAAGCCCATCCGCCCCTTGTCTTTTTGGGCCAGCATTGGAGACGAGTTTAAGGCCCAAAACCGTGAGTCCTCACCCTTAAATGCTCCAAGCAATCTTCCATACGCGAGATGGCTTCGAATTATGCTTAAAACGGGCCCGCCATGCATGTTCTTGTATCATCGAGGAGACCAATTCTTGAGCCTCTATGTGTTGGCCTCCAAAGATGTCACCGAAAGATAAGATGGCCATTTGTCCCGTATCAATCGCGGTATGGTTCCGCAATCGAGTTATATTAACCATCTTGATTGGCCTCGACCGTGGCCTTTGTCCCGCGTTCACGATAACTGGGGCTGATGACTGCTCTAAGTCTTTAGTTTCACTTCTTTGCTTCCACTTGATCGTTTTTATCTTCAATCCACATCTTTTCATCTCACCAACTCTATGCCTGCAAAATATGGATGTTAGTCTATTAAATTACGATTATGTCTCATTTATTTATACAAAACATGGTAATGCGCATGAAAATTGAGTGCAAATAAGAGGTAAAATCACCACTCATCAACACCTCCAACTTAAAACCTTGTTTGTCATCAAGCAACACCAACCCTTGTCATGAGACAAATTTCACATATATGCCCACTTTCTATTACCCAATGATCACGATGACTTTAGCTTGATTACAACCACAAAAAGCTCTTCACACATGGGTAAGAATGATTTTGACTACACCCCTCAACATAAAATGGAATAATGAAGGACGCAATAGACTTTGAGGAGCAACTATATGACAACTACTACTCACTCTAAAAATGACTCACTTTTTGACCTGAACCACATCATACTTCCTTTTATCTCGTTATGTAAAATATGAAAAAATCACCTATCTCAACTTGTTCACATACCTCCTCACTAGAAAGAAAATTTCATGCACCTAGTTATCAATCATGCAACAAGGAATTTAAGTGAAAACACTCCCTCTCTCAATAAATTCTCAATGTTAACAAGTACCATACCATAGGCTTATCCCTATTTTCAATCGTGACTACAATAACCACATTTGGTTAGGAATAACCAACGATTTTTTTAGGTTGTAACGTAGGTTTAGGGTAGGGTAGGATATCAATTTAGAATAACAAGGATAAACTCTTCTTGAACTTCTACATCACTCATTCCACTTTTTCTATTGGGCTACTTCTTTTCTTTGATCATTGACTACTTAGCCTTTCTTGATTTACCCACTTTCTTTTCACTTCTTTTTATTCTTTCCTTTTTTTTTTGTGCATAAAATGTATTCATTTCTTTCCATTGATGGATCTTTTCTTTCTTCTAATCATTTTGCTTTATTTGCTTAAGCATGTTGGTATTTTATTATGACTTTATGGCCCAACGACACCTCTTTCAACTTTTACCAGCACCAACTTAGGCTTTTAGCCTCAAATTACTCTTAAGTTCAATGAGGATAGGGTTTAAAAAAGAGATAATAGAAGGGTCACAGCTTGCAATGTGTTTCCCAAAGAAAATTCTAAAGGCGTGGGTGACTAAGGATTATATCTATGTATTGGTAGGTTTTTTAGGCTAAAGTAGGATTCCAACAACATAAGAATGGCCTAGGATCATTTTACGAACCAAATACAATCAAAATTTAGCCTTGAAAGACTAATGGGGCAAGTTCTAGATGGTACAAGTACAGATAAGATATAGATAAATAAGCTCCCACACATGGCAGGTGAATCTCATCGAGAGGGTTCAATTGTTCCTCCCACTCAAGACAAATAATTTTCCTAAGTCAAACTCTAGAGTCATAAAAAGAAAAAAAGTTTTGTTAGAAAGTTGCTCACGTCCACGCCCTTGAATTTTGCAAAAATTTTGGATGGAGGGGATGTTTGTTTTGCATTCACACTATGCATAATTTATTAATCATAGCAACAACCCAAGAACTTATCTCACATTGAGGTGTTAATACGGGCTAACCACCCATATGGCTACTCAAACTTCGCCGATGGGTATGAATGTGATTCAAAATTAATAATGCCACAATGCCACGGGTACTCAGACTTCCCTTGCATTTGTGACCTTGATGCTATGGGTACTCAGACTTCCCCTGCATCTATGACTAAACAACCAATCATGAGACTTTCCCTTTAAGAATGTCGTCACTCAATCTATCATCGGGAAAAGCTCATCAAGTGACCAAAATTAAATAAACAACCAATCTAGGAACAAAGTAACAAATCCATACAAATGTGGGCACCGTCAGAGTGCCCAAATATTACAACCCAAAAAAAAATAAGAATCATCTAAAAAAGCAAAAAAATATGCAGAAATATCAATAATACAGGCCCAAATCAAATGAATATAGAGACAGGCACCCCCAACTAAGAAGGTAGCACTACATAAATAATCAAGGATAAAAGAGATAAGGGTGCTCCCTGAAACTACATCAAGGGCTACTGTCACTCCCAGAATCTGTATCATCATCATTCTCTTCAAGATCGGACCAATCGACTGGTGCCTTATCATCACTCCATCTAGGAGGAAGGAAGTCGATCTCAGGATTTTAGGACCTTCCATAGGCCTTTTACCCCCTTCCATATCTTGTTAAAGAACTCATCCCTCTTTTTCTCCCTTATGACTAACTTTTCATGCTCAATCCTAAGATCTCATTGTGATTCCACCAAAGATGAGTAGGTTTTCTCAAGCCTAGCAAGTAGCATCCTACTTCTTTTGTTCCTCTCTATAGTTCTCAAAATCATACCAGGACACATATAAAGATGAGTGGTAAAGGGCTCTCCCGGTCCCTAGGTCAAACTAGACAGAAACTCCCTGATGGGAGCAATATCAACTCCAATATCCTTAAGAGGACCGGTAGTGGATGGCCTATGAAACTTAGGCTCAATACATGCCTACTTCCTTATATCGATCTTTTGCTCCTTACCTTTGCCAAGTATGCCCTACCCATGAATCCTCAAGGGGTAGATGGGGGGCCAGGGCACACCCAAGTATCTCCAGCATACTTCTCAACCCATGCTCTCTTACAAAGCTTAGTAATTAATAAGGGAAAAAATGTGTGTACCTCCTTGGTCCTTGAAGTAGTCCATTTCATTGACCACGAGCTAACCAACATACAAGGAAATATTGTCTAAAATACAAGCAACCATTCGAGCATGCAAATCTGGGACCATTTTCCTATGGGAGCAAGGAGTGAATCGGCTACATATAATATGAAACCAAATTCGAGCCTCAAAAATGAAGTCATTCATGGAGATGTTGCTTTTTGTTTCATCAACGAGACTTTCTTTTCAGGACACAATCATTTTGCAAACCAAATTTTTGGCTTACACCTTTTTTTCTTTGAATTCCTCCATGTCTGCATATGGGAGCATGTAGACATCATTGATTTGCTTTGACCCAAAGTGCACTATTTGTCCCTGGATCTTAATAGTCATATTGGATGGATCCAAGAAATAAACTATGCTAATGTTGGCATAGAATTCACGGACCCATTTCTCATTTGCATTGCTTGGATCTGGGGGAAAACACCTTTACCCTTTGGTTTCAAGCTTGTCATGGAATACCAAATGATTTTTTGGCATATTGCCCAAGCAAATTCCTCTCTCCAAGAGCAACTTTGTCCTCAGAAGATCACTATAGTAGTGAGTGTGGCACTCGGGTTTCATGAATCGAATGTGATCATACTTGTGCATGAGATTGTCCTGAAAGCACTGGGCTAACATAATATTAATCAATGACAATTTTACATGCAAACTATGCCACATTATTCACTAAAGCTCATAGGAATGGGTACTTGATGGTGCTTGGCTAAATACTAGAAGTGTAGGATTTTCAGCATGGCAAGAAACTAGCCTTGGCTACCACGATCATGGGCCATGATCACGTTTTCATTGCCGCGATTGCAAATCGCGATTGCGGTTGCAATAATTGAGGCTGGTGTCATACAAGCCTTCCATGTTCAAAATCTCCTAAATTTTTGGGCCATTAGCATGTTCTACAATATGGATTCACATTAAAACAAATTTGAACAATGTTATTAGGAGCTCGAATGTGCCCTTTCAAATGCAAAAACCATTACTGAATACTCATTTGGGCAATGTATCAAACACTTGGTGTACACACCCTAATTGTCTACAATTTGCACACATTTTGGGGTACTCAGGACTTTCCTACTTATCTGCACACCTTACTTTAGTAGCTAACACCACACAAATACCAAGTATGAATACATGGAAGCATAACAATCAAAAATTTAGGCCTTTTCTATATCATGCATTCTATGACCTATTTTTAAAAATCAAAGCATGGATTCATGATACCACTGGATTTGTGATGTAAGAGGGATGCCAAGATTCCATTGTGGAGCTTACAATCTTAGATAGAGTTTGGTCCAATTAAATACTAAAACTTGAAAGGAAGTGTGAGGAAAATAGGGAAAATAAGTAGTCATATAGCTGAAATGATTATGATCGTTGTCACGCCGATGGCTGTGATCACGCCTAGGGGCCACGATCGTGGTAATTGAGAGCGTGTCTACTCTTTTGTTTTCCCCTATACAGCCCACTTCTCAAATTCATAGATTTTCCCTTGTTCAGATTTCAATGCAAAATTTTCACACTTCCCCTTTTTAAGCTCATCTAATGCACTCCATAGTGTCATAAATGCATGATTTATTCAAATGTAAAAACTAACATCTATGCTACAAAATCATAACAAAAGGATACAAGCCACTTTCATGGCATTTTTAGGTTGTCTCCCACACAGCGCCTTAGTTAATGTCGTGGCACAACATCTTTTTTTTGTTTCATTCTCAAGATGGGGGTCCTCAAGCCCACCTGGTGTTGCCTCCTAAATCTCAACATCCACCACAGACACAACTTGAAGCTCCACAGATTGCTTTTTTCTCTTATAAACCTTGAAAGTGACCTCATCCTCTTGTATCCTAAACTTTATCTCCCCCATTTCTATGTTGAAAATGGCCCTTCCGGTGGCTAAAAATGGATGACCAAGTATAATAGGTACCTCTTGGTCCGTTTCACAGTCCAAGACCACAAAGTCTTCCGAAAGTGTAAACTTGTCCACTTTAACTAGGACATTAAATAAAATTCCCACTAGCCTTTTAATAGACCGGTCTGCCATTAGAGTCGCATAGTGGTTGGGGTAGGGGCGTACAAACAACGGTTCTTGTAGATGACAAAGGGCATAAGGTTGATGCTTGCACCAAGGTCGCTTAGGGCTTTTGCAAACTCATGCGTTCCAATGATACAAGGAATTATGAAAGCTATGGGATCATCTTTCTTTTCCATAACTGTACTATCCATGATAGCACTACAACTATGGGTGACTTCAATGGTTTCACCTTCGACAAGCTTCTTTTTTTACATTAGTTTCTTCATTAGTAGCATATCATGGGATCTCTTAGATCGCCTCAAGCAATAGGACATTTATCGATAGATTGCTAAGTTTGGCCATGAATTTCTTTATCTTGTCAGCCTCTTCTTTTCTTTGCAATCATTGAGGGAATGGGGGAGCAACTTGGATTGTAGGCCTTATTTCACTTTATGGATTGTTAACATCAACCACTTCTTTTTTATCTTTCTCATCTTCTTTTTCTTCTTGATTTTGATGTAACACCTACTTTGGCTTAGCCTTAGGCATCTTCCTACTCAAGTTATTTTTTAAGTTCTCATTAAGTGTCTTTCTACTCATAGTGATAATTTCTAGGACTTGAGCATCATTCTTTGGATTAGCAATCGTGTCACTAGGGAGTCCACCTCTAGGCCTAGCATTTAGTTGTGTGGAGATTTTCCTAATTTGAGTCTCCAATTTCTCGATGGAGGCAAAGTGGTCCACCACGGTTTGAGAGAGTTGAGAGAAGTCACCTTTCAATTCATGGACCATCTTGTTCGTACCTTCTACCCTATTTAAAATTTAGGTAAAAATATCCTCGATCTTGATATTTTTAGGGTCAATGGAGTTTGACACTTTGTTCTTTGCTCGATCATGAGGGGGTACATAGTGGTCATAATCACGTTCTCTATCCCTCTAATCCCTATCACATTCATGGTCTATCTAACATTAATTCCTATCTTGCCTTTGATAGGCGGGGCGGGAACCCCCCAAATAGTTTGCTAAATATCGGTCTCCCTATCCAACGTTTAGCCTCCTCATCATCCTCATAGGCCTTAGATGCTAAGTGTTTACTGCTTTTACAGGTGCACCTATAACATGCTTTGTCAAGAGCTCAAGTTGGGTCATCATTTTTGCTATGCTCTCCTCTCTTTCTTTGTTCTTTGTCAACTACAAATGTAGAGGGAGGGATTTTGGGAACTTCAGTATCTCGGGTATGCCAACCCCAATTTTTCTTCATCACCCCTCTTAATAATTAAATTGTTGAATGGTAGTGCATATTCAATAGGAAACCTCCCGCTGCATTGTCCACCATGATTTTCTTAAGCGGATCAAGGGCCCGGTAGAAGATTTGGAGAAAATCCTTCTATGGGACCTCATAGTTTGGACACCTTACCAATTTTCCATTGAATCATTCCCATGCTTCAAACAATGGTTCCCCACTCAATTGCCTAAAATTTATGATTTCATCCCATATTTGGAGCATTTTTTATAGTGGAAAGTAATGATTAAGAAAAACCATAGTAAGCTCATCCCAAGTACTGATTGAACCGTGTGGGAATGAACAAAACAACAACAACACCTCGCCTATTAAAGAAATGGGAAAAGGCAAAGATGAATAGACTTGGAGTGATGTGTTCAATGCTTAAAGGCACACACACCTCCACAAAATTCCAAGTGAACATTGGGGTCCTCATATGATTGACCCCCATATAGCCCTTTCATTTGTAACATGTGTATCATTACACTTGTTACATGGAAAACATCATTCCCATTAGTTGGTGGGATATGGATTGCACTTTTTTGGCCCGCATCATTGAGTTTTCCCTCATCATCGAGAGAAAAATCAAAGGGCCCCATGTTACTAGCATTGTCACTCATTGTTGTGTTAACACTATGATCACCTACAAAAATAAAAAATAACAAGGAAAGTAAATCACACCACCCTGGATATACCCAAGTAAAAATCACAGCGCACAAGTGAAATCTATATTCCACTTCACGACAATGATGCTATTTTGATAACACTCAACTTACTCCTATTCCCAGTGGGTAAAGTGGTAATTGTCAATATCCCAACTCACGTTGGGGTCAAATCTATAGAGAGTGAAATACAAATTTTAAGTCATATGAGTGCTCTAATTACTAAAAGGATACCTGGAATGCAAATAAAAACAACATTTAAAGTAAAATAGGGGTTTGGTATAGAGTTTATTTATAACAATATTTGGTCAAACAAAATGCTAGTATAGCACTTTTGATTGAAAATCAAGTTTGGAGGTGATCTTGGAATTATGCCTACCTAAAAGTAAAGAGCATGTGAGTTAATGATGGTTTAACATGAATCTTAGTTATTAAGTGATAGGTCGAAGGTCTTTGTGGTTAGTCTTTCAACAAAATCACAAAGATGTCACCCATTGGCTCTTTCGAGCACCTAAAGAGTGTGTCATTCATAGTCACCCAGAACCTTAATTAGACATCCCTATTTATAGGAAAATGCCTATGACATGACTTACCCTCTATTTATACTTATATCTAAGATTGTAAAAGATAGTAAACCACATACTTACTTGTCCACCTTTGTCTTGTCCCCTTATAGCCCTCTTTCAAGGATGTTATGGGTTCCCATATGTTTACTTTTATCCCTCTTTTAAAGATGATAAAGGTTTTCTAGAGTTTAGAGTTTTCATCCATCAAACGCATTTGGAGATTTGGGGTTTTCACCCATAAATTCCAACTATTAAACTCATGCAACGGTGGAATCCATACATAACAACTAAAAAAGTAGGCAAACACAACAACACCCACACACAATTACATTTTTATTTCAACATAATCCCAAGACTAAATTACTTAGATACTCATGAAGAGAGTAAAGAAAGATATACCATAAGGATTATCCAAAACATCCATTCTTCACAAAACAGTAAGAATTTAAGTCTCCAAAATTAGTTACAATATTGACCAATTAGGGTTCTTATTTCAAATTCAAAAGTGTCCATGAGGTAAGCAATACCCAAAGAAAAAAGAGTTTTTTTCCTATATAAAGTTTAGGATTCGGCCAAGTGAAATTACAAAACTGCCCTGGGCAATATTTCTACTTAGCCACGATCACATGAGGTTGTCCATGACTATACTATGGTTCTGCGATTCCATTCAATTGACTATCTTAACTGATCACCACCGCGGCCTTTGGCCCGCGATTGTGGTAACTGGGGCTGATGACTGCTCTAGGTCTTCAGTTGCACTTTTTTGCTTCCACTTGATCTCCTTTAGCTTCAATCCATATCTTTTCATCTCACCAACTTTATTTTTGTAAAATATGAATATTAGTGCATTAAATCATGATTATGCCTCATTTATTTATACAAAACTTGGTAATGTGCATGAAAGCTAAGTGCAAATGAGTGGTAAAATCACCACTCATTATATTACACATACATTCTTTGGATGAGAATAGGGTTTAAAATAATGTGTTTTGATGAGTTGATGGATTCAGTTGGTAAGAGGTTAAGTAAAAAGTTTCAAATTACAAATTCGGACAAGTAAAAGGGTCCAAAAGGCCATTTTTTGTTAGTTAGAAGTTAAAGTTTCTCCTTCATTATGCTTATGTAGTGGTGTTCCCCTTCTTCCTCCTTTGGTACAGGTAATGTTAGCAAACATTTTTGGTAGTCTTTGGCTAAAGAAAATACAATGGAAAAATTAATCAAGTTTTAAGATGGCAAAAATAGAATCTGCAAAATCATAAATGACAAGGGAGGTCAATATGATGAAGCTAAACATGAGAGGAAGTCTATGAAATTATCCTTAATTGATAATATATTTCCAATAATAAAACAAATCAAAGAAGTAACAGTAATAATAATAATAATAATTACTATTATAATAACAATGATAATAATCAAATGAACTAATAATTTAGATGGGTAAATTTTACCTTGACGTGAATTACTTTTGTACACAAATAAGAAAAAAGATTCATTCTAAAAAAATATTTATAAAATAAAAAGTTTAACCAGCGATATTAGAATTAATCCTTACAATTTGAGGGTTGTTGGTACGAACAAAAATGTTTCTCACAAAAAGTATTTTTCTTAATGCTAAGTGGTTATTCTTACTTAATTTTTGATGTTAGGTAAGTAAGTAGAAAATATTATCCTAAAATTTTTTGTACATAATTTGTCCAAACAAAAAATATGGATGGAGGTAGGGTGTAAGGGTGCTAGGGATAGGGAATTTGCATGAGGTATGTTAAAGGGAATAGGAGACTATTTCTGTAAAATTTGATAACTAACTAATGATAGAAAACCAAAACAATCAGACCTAAAAGAATTGTTATCTAATTGAATAATAAAACTATAGGAATTACAAAGATTTACACCAAGAAATGAAAGAGTTCTATTATATGTTAATTACAAGTTATTGACTAGTAGCCATAATAAGAGTTTCCTGATTTAGGGATTAGATCCCTGATTTTTGGTTGATAATAAGGTATAGCTAACACCTCCCTCAAGCTAATATTGTGTGTCACAAAGTATATTTTTTGACAAAGGATAATTGTTTTTACTTTTTAACATGACCTTTGTAAATAAATTAAGCAGTTGATTTTTACAGGATATATACTTTAGGTTGATACTTTAATCTTGAACTAGTTCACCGATGTAGTGACATTCTATATCTATGTGGTTGGTATTTTCATGATGAATGTGGTTGATTCTATTCGGGTTTCAATGATGTTGTTTCCATACAGTGTGGTTTATTATTCTATTTCAATGCCAGTTCTGATAACAATCTTCACAGCAAAACTATTTTAGAGCATACACCAGACATATTTCTATACTCTGCCTCTGTGGATGACTTTGATGTTTGAGATTATTTCTTACACGTCTAAAGGATCATGCACTAGCCGAGAATCATACACCAGCATGTAGTGGATCATCTTGAATCAAGGAATCCTTTTCAATCTGCATAAGTGTATCCCACTATATCCAATGATGAAGGTAATGAAAATAAGAAGCTAGGATTCACATTACCTTTTATGTATCTAATAACCCTGAGAAAATCTATGTAGTGCATTTTGTAAGATTTGATTACAAACTGACTTAACATCTGTACTGCATAAGAAATATTAGGGGGACCATAATAAGTTCTATAAGTGAACCAACTAGTCCGATCTCCAAAAGTCTCTCCTTTCGTTTTTTTACACTCCATATTCGCTTCCATTGGATAATGGACCTTCTTATGATACAGAAGGTTGAGCATTTGAATTAGATCTTTTTTCACACTTTTTTTGACTCAATTATATGCCTTCTATTTCATAGATTACCTGCAAACCTAAAAAATACGTTTGTTTTTCTAGGTCCTTCATCTTGAACAAAGAGTGCAACATATCATTCAAATGAGAGATTCAACTTAATTCTTTTTTGTGATAATCAAGTCATCAACGTGAAGGTGGAAAATAGTAATAAATGAGGTAGACAGACGTAGGAATTATTGACACTCAATTTTTTCCCTGCACATTTCAAATTGAATTTCTGATTATATTATTTCAAATTATTATAAAACAATTGTTTTATTAAAGTAAACTAATTTTGAAGTCAAATTCCAAACATTTGATCATTTTGAGTAAAGTTTTTATGTTTATATATTTAAATATATGAAATTATATAACTTTTTGCTTATGGAAATAGTTGGAAAATTATTTCGAGGGTAAATCATGCTTAAATTTAAAAATGCTTCATTTTCTTAAACTGATTAAAAATTGGAAATTAATTGAATGATTAGCCATTAATTTGGATGAATTGAATATGGATTAATTAAGATAATTGTTTTTAATTGTTGAAATTAGAAGTTCACTTAATTAGCAAGAACTTAGTTTTCTCTATTTGGATTCAATTGATCGGATTTTGCCCAAATAGATTAAGTTGGCCATTTTGTTAATTTAGTTTGGTTAAGATTTTCAAGTTTTTGCGCTTCATCCTCCCTTCCCCTCATTTGCAATTAATCAAGGCTCAATTTTTCATCCATAATCCGACCTAGATTTTTATTTCCACTCCTTCAATACCCAATTCAATTCTCCAAAAAATTTAATCAAGCAAATACACCTCATATATACACACATCCCTTATGGCTTCTCAATTTTAGAAAAAAAGGTCGGAGCTCCCAAAGTTACACAACCTTTGTTCCCTTTATATTCTCCATTTTTCTTCAATACTACAAACTCAGAAACTAACCAAGTATAAATGCGGAAAAACCAATACAAAATAATGTTTCAAACCGTCAAAAATCCATCAATTTTTTTCTTATGTACAAATCATTGTGAAATAAATTTTCGTGCTAGAGAAGGTCAAGAATGCCCTAGAAACCCCTTAGGTGGCATTAAATGGTTTGATTCTGATACAAAATCAAACCAACAACACCAAGAGCTTCAAGTAGGCTCGGATTTCAGTCCAACAACACAAGAACAACAAGTTTAAGTTTCGGTATTTCAGCCCACAACACAAGAACAACAAGATAGATAACAATGCTAGTGAATCGAAAAGAGCCCCACACGGCTTCACTAGACTTTAAGATAACAAAATCAACAACAACAACAAGATAAAGAAAGATAGATAACTTGACATATAACATTCAAGAAACTAAGAACCCTAACAACAAGAGAGGACCCTAAGTCTAATGAATATAAACACCAAGTTCTTACGAGGACCAAGAGGCACTCAACGACCTCAAAACCCTTGTTTCTAGCCAAAGAGACAACACAAGTATCCCTCTACTTATGAGATAATAGGGGCGGCTCCTATGAGTGGAAGAGAGAGGAAAGGTTTAGTGTTTTTAGGTTACAAAAATCAGCATTCAAAAACTAAGGAATAACTCTCTAACATGTTCTATTTATACTACAAACAAAAGGGGTAAAATGACCCATCCGCCCTTGCTTCTTGTGCCAACCTTGGAGAGTAGTTTATTACACATTAGGACCTCTCTTCACACATAAAAACGTTTAGGTCCTTGGTTGGTTCAATCACCAACTCACACACGACCATTTGCATGAACAAAGCTTGGAGTTTTTGTAATTCCCGAGCTTGGCTTCGTGTGAAAGGCCGTGTACCTGTGGAGGCTGCCCTAACCGTATCATCTTCTCCATCTTGAGAGGAATTTGACCTTAAATTCAGCATTTGGTCATCTTCAACCACATCCACAAGGGAGAGATCACCAACGTTGAAAGTGTTGTGCACTTGATATTCCGGTGGAAGGTCAATCTTGTAGGCGTTGTCATTGATTCTCTCAAGTACTTGGAAAGGACCATCACCCCTTGGCAGCAATTTGGACTTCCTTTGAGCTGGAAACCGATCCTTTCGAAGATGCACCCATACCCAATCTCCGGGTTCAAGCACAAGCCTTCTTCTCCCTTTGTTGACCCTTTTTGCAATCTCTTGGTTCTTCTTTTCAAGCTTGATCCGCACCGTCTCATGCATTTTCTTCATTGCCTCGGCTCTTTTATTTCCATCTAAGCTGGTCATGAGATCACTAGACAAAGGAGTGAGATCTAAAGGGGTAAGGGGATTCAGGCCGTAAACACATTCAAAGGGAGTCATTCCCGTGCTCGAATGTATTACCCGGTTGTATGCAAATTCCACCAAGGGTAGGTGATCTTCCCATGAAGTCAGTTTACCTTTAACCATAGAACGTAGCATAGACCCCAAGGTTCTATTTACTACCTCCGTTTGGCCATCGGTTTGTGGGTGACAAGACGTGGAGAAAAGTAACTTCGTTCCAAGCCTACCCCACATGGACTTCCAAAAGAGACTTAGGAACTTGGAGTCCCTATCGCTCACAATAGTCCTCGGTACCCCGTGAAGCTTTACAACATGTGCAACAAATAATGAAGCTACACTACGAGCATCCTCGGTTTTAGCACATGGAATAAAATGAGCCATTTTAGAGAATCTATCAACAATAACAAAAATGCTATCTCGGCCCTTTCTAGTCCTTGGCAGCCCCAAAACAAAATCCATCGAAATGTCCAACCAAGGCCTAAGGGGAGTAGGGAGTGGGGTGTATAATCCTTGAGGTAAGAGACGAGATTTCGCACTCCGGCAGGCCACGCATTGACTACAAATTTTAGTGACGTCTTTGTGCATTTTGGGCCAATAGAAGTTCTGATACGGTTAGGGCAGCCTCCACAGGTACACGGCCTTTCACACGAAGCCAAGCTCGGGAATTACAAGCACTCCAAGCTTTGTTCATGCAAATGGCCGTGTGTGAGTTGGTGATCGAACCAACCAAGGACCTAAACGTTTTTATGTGTGAAGAGAGGTCCTAAAGTGTAATAAACTACTCTCCAAGGTTGGCACAAGAAAGCATGGGCAGATGGGTCATTTTACTCCTTTTGCTGTAGTATAAATAGAACATGATAGTGAGATATCCCTTAGTTTTTGAAATCTGAAATTTGTAACCTAAAAACACAAACATTTTCCTCTCTCTTCTTCTCCAAGAAGCCGCCCCTAGATCTCACAAGTAGAGGGATACTTGTGTTGTCTCTTTGGCTAGAAACAAGGGTTTTGAGGTTGTTGAGTGCCTCTTGGTCCTCGTAAGAACTTGGTGTTTATATTCATTAGACTTAGGGTCCTCTCTTGATGTTAGGGTTCTTAGTTTCTTGAATGTTATATGTCAAGTTATCTATCTTTCTTTATCTTATTGTTGTTGTGTTGATTTTGTTATCTTGAAAGTCTAGTGAAGCCGTGTGGGGCTCTTTTCGATTCACTAGCATTTGTAATCTATCTTGTTGTTCTTGTGTTGCAAGTGTAAAACCGAAACTAGTTCTTGTGTTGAAAGCTGAAAAACTGAAAACTAAAACTTGTTGTTCTTATGTTGTTGGACTGAAATCCGAAGCTCTTGGTGTTGTTGGTTTGATCTTGTATCATTTGGTATCAAAGCAAGACCGGTTGTGTTCCAACATAACCCATCTTGGGCTAGATCACGGCTTAAACAACTACACCACAAGAAATTCTGAAATCTGTCCACTAAATGTTGAAACCGAGAATGATGTTGTATGTTTAGATCTAGGTGTTGTTTTGCTTGTTTAGTGAGTTTCTAGTGTTGGTTTCTTTCTCACCAACACTAAGGTGTCTAGATCCGAAAGTTGAGCTTGGAACTTGAATATTGTGTAGTGACTTGAAGTGGCCGAAAGTTGTATGTTGTTGATAACCAAAGGAAAATCGGTGGTTGTGTGTTTATGTGATAAAGAAGTTGTTGAAGATTGTTGAAGTGTTCATCTTTTGAACTGATACGGTTAGGGCAACCTCCAAAGGTACACGGCCTTTCACACGAAGCCAAGCTCGGGAATTACAAGCACTCCAAGCCTTGTTCATGCAAATGGACGTGTGTGAGTTGGTGATCGAACCAACCAAGGACCTAAACGTTTTTATGTGTGAAGAGAGGTCCTAAAGTGTAATAAACTACTCTTCAAGGTTGGCACAAGAAAGTAAGGGCGGATGGGTCATTTTGCTCCTTTTTGTTGTAGTATAAATAGAACATGATAGTGAGATATCCCTTAGTTTTTGAAATCTGAAAGTTGTAACCTAAAACACCAAACATTTTCCTCTCTCTTCTTCTCCAAGAAGCCGTCCCTAGATCTCACAAGTAGAGGGATACTTGTGTTGTCTCTTTGGCTAGAAACAAGGGTTTTGAGGTTGTTGAGTGCCTCTTGGTCCTCGTAAGAACTTGGTGTTTATATTCATTAGACTTAGGGTCCTCTCTTGATGTTAGGGTTCTTAGTTTCTTGAATGTTATGTGTCAAGTTGTCTATCTTTCTTTATCTTGTGTTGTTGTTGATTTTGTTATCTTGAAAGTCTAGTGAAGCCGTGTGGGGCTCTTTCGATTCACTAGCACTTGTTTTCTATCTTGTTGTTCTTGGATTGTGGATTGAAGACCGAAACTAGTTCTTGTTGTAAGCTGAAAAACTAAAACTTAAAACTTGTGTTCTTGTGTTGTTGGGCTGAAATCCGAACTCTGGGTGTTGTTGGTTTGATCTTGTATCATTTGGTATCAAAGCAAGACCGGTTGTGTTCCAACATAACCCATCTTGGGCTAGTTCACGGATTAAACAAACTACAAAAAAAAAAAATTCTGAAATCTGTCCACTAAAAGTTGAAACCGAGAATGATGTGGTATGCTTAGATCTAGGTGTTATCTTGCTTGTTTAGTGAGTTTCTAGTGTTGGTTTCTTTCTCACCAACACCAAGGTGTCTAGATCCGAAAGTTGAGCTTGAAAATTTGGACATTGTGTGGTGACTTGAAGTGGCCAAAGGTTGCATGTTGTTAAGAGCCAAAAGAAAAAATCGGTGGTTGTGTTTATGTGCTAAAGAAATTGTTGAAGTTTGTTGAAGTGTTCCTCTTTTGAACTTGTCATCTTGTTCATCTTGTTGAAGTGTTCATCTTGTTGTGTGCTCAAGTGGTAAAGTTATAAAGTTGTTGTGAAAGACTTGCACCCATCCCTTTGTAGTCTTGTCAATCACTTCCCCCGAATCAAGGAGCCTTGTTTTGTGGAATTTGTCAACCAAACCCACTTTCTTGAGTTTGAAAAAGAGTGAAGACTTCAAGATTTTAGTTTTTCCCACCAAAACACTTTTCAAATTTTTACAAGTTGTGTGAACCTTAACACAAAACCGAACACACACACAAAAAAAAAAAAGAGAAAGAAAAGGAAAAATCCGAGAGAAGAAGAACGTGTGAACCTTTGCATGCTACCACGTCACTATAAGCTCAACTTAGGATATTCTTTGGTTGCTAATTGTTGATTCTTGGTTTCCCTTACTTGGTCTTAGAACTAATTAACAAACTAGTACTTTCCTACTAGGTTGTTAACTAGTTCCTTGAGCCGTTTGTTCGTGTCAACGGTTGTTTATGTGCTTTTATTCGTTTGAATGAGTTGCTGATTTTGATCCTAGTCCGGCAAGAATTCTTTGAGTCTTCAAACAAGAATCCATTCCGGATAAGAGCTTACTCAAACATTGTAAATCTCACGGTTACTAGCCAATTATACAACACTTGTGGAACACGAACTTGTGGTAACTAAAGCAGCTAATACCTTGACGATGGAAGGAACAACATCTCATAATGCGGATACTAATGCCCTTGACTCAATGAGGGCCACTCTCGAGGCCGTTACTCGGACACTTGAAAGGATGAATTCGGAATTTGGGGCCGTGAGAGGGGACTTGGCAGCCATAAGGGGGGAAGTATCGACTATTAGTGGGAGACTAGATCAAGTAGAGAGTCAAAGGAACTCTCGTCCATCTACTCCTCTACACGTATCTACCAATGGTCATGATAGGACCTCCTCCGCAACCATCACCCCCGAAATGATCCACCAAATGCTAAATGCACCCCAAGCTCCGCTAAATACCGCAAACCAATCTACCAATTTTCCTCCAAACTAAGACTCCACTAGACCACTACATTTCCAAGCTCCTCCAATTCCGCAAGATGGATTTGGACGCCAAGTACCTCCACTAAATCCGAACCCTCCATTCCAAGCTCCATTAAACCAAAGACCGAAAATTCCAAATCCTCCGAATCAAAATGGCCAAGGCCGACCAGCCCACTTTGAAGGGTACGGTAGAGAGGAGTATGATGGAGAGGGAGCCTTTGAGCATGCTTATATGAGGGAGGAGGAGTTAAGAGGGGGTCGGGGAGAACCTAGGAGATACCGGGGGTATGGAGATAGGGGAAACCGACACCAAGAGAGAGACGTAGGCATCAACACCATCAAGTTGAGCCTACCTATCTTTAAGGGTGAAAGTGACCCCGAAGCCTACTTAACTTGGGAATCGGCTTGTGACAAAGTTTTCCAAGTTAACGACATCTCGGAAGAAAAGAAGAGTTGCTATGCTATAGCTCACCTCGAGGGCTATGCTAACACGTGGTGGGAGTATGTTAAACGATTTGGTAATGAATTGGTTGATGGGCAGCCACCACCTTGGTATCGGTTGAGGTATTTGATGAGACAACGATACCTTCCCGAGAGATACCGACATGAATTGCTTGCTAGGTTATATGGCTTGCGGCAAGGAGGCAAGAGTGTGATGGCCTATTTTGACGAGTTTCAACAACTCATGTTGAAACTTGATCACCGTGGGGAGCAAATCAGCCACGACATCATCCGGTTCAAGTGTGGATTGAACAAAGAGATCTCCACTCACTTGACCCTTCATCGGTTCGAAACTATTGACGGTATATTCCAAGCGGCCCTAGAGATTGAAAGGGAACTTAAGGAGAGATCAACCTTCAAGGCAAGGGTCCAAACCCCCTCGGGTTGGGCCAAAAACAAGGACCAAACCGGTCCTACGAAGCTGCCCGAATCCAAAACAGTCCCTAAGTTTCCTCCGAAGCCGGAGGCTCACAAATACCCCAACCCAAAGGGGTTCCAATGTTTCAAGTGCCAAGGTTGGGGGCATAAGGCCAATGAATGTCCGAACCGGCGTAATGTGATCCTACGGGAAGGGAAAGTATACTACCTTGGTGAGGAGGTGGTTTCCGAAAGGGGGGAGGTTGAGGCCGAGCCTCAAGATGGAGAGGAAGCCGAAAATGAACCGAATGAGGAAGGAGTAGATGATAGTGAAGATGTCTATCCACAAGAAGGGGAGTGTGTGGTTCCAAACTTTGTGGTTAGACGTGTCATGATTAGTAAGGCGGTAGATGACCCGAGCCAAAGGGAAAATCTATTCCATACTAAGTGCCTTGTAAAGGGGAGTGTGTGCACCTTGGTAATTGATAGTGGTAGTTGTACAAATGTTGTGAGCCATGCCATGGTAAACTTCTTGAAGCTACCGACTACACCACACACTAGTCCTTACAAGCTACAATGGTTGAACGATTGTGGTGAATTGAAGGTCACACGGCAATGTGTGATTCGGTTTAAGGTGGGCAACTACCACGATGAGGTGCTTTGTGACGTGATTCCAATGCAAGCATGTCACTTGTTGTTAGGTAGACCATGGCAATATGATAGGTCTACTAAACACGATGGGAGGTCCAACCGGTATACGCTTGAGAGGGATGGCCGAAAGGTCACACTTCACCCTCTATCACCCTCACAAGTAAATGAATGGCATCAAAAGATGAGGGAGTTAAAGGGAAGAGGGAAGGAAGCCGAAAGGGAAGAAAAAGGGGGGGATGCCGTAGGTGAGGAAGTAGGGACATCCGAGGTTGCTCCAACGCCAAGGGAGGGGGAAAACGTAGTGATGTTGGCTAGGAGGAAAGAACTCTTCATGGACCATGATGAACACAAGCTGATGCTACTATTGGCCCATTGTTTTGATACTAACTCCACTAATTCTTCCATTTCTCCTTTGATTTCTTGTGTGTTGCAGGAGTATGACGATGTGTTCCCTCAAGAACTTCCGCAAGGACTGCCCCCACTTCGGGGAATTGAACACCAAATTGATTTGGTGCCGGGATCACAACTTCCAAACAAACCGGCCTATAGGAGCAATCCTATGGACACTAAGGAGCTTGAAAGGCAAGTTGAGGAGCTTCTCAACAAGGGATATATCAAGGAAAGCTTGAGTCTGTGTGCTGTCCCGGTGCTTTTGGTGCCAAAAAGGGATGGAACTTGGCGCATGTGCGTCGATTGTAGAGCCATCAACAAAATCACTATAAGGTATCGTCATCCGATCCCTAGACTAGATGATATGCTAGATGAGCTCCAAGGATCTTGTGTGTTTTCTAAAGTGGACCTTAGGAGCGGCTATCACCAAATTCGCATGCAACCCGGTGATGAGTGGAAGACCGCGTTCAAGACCAAATTCGGTCTATATGAGTGGCTGGTCATGCCATTCGGCCTTACCAATGCTCCTAGCACATTTATGATGCTAATGAATCATGTAATGAAGCCTTATATTGGAAGGTTTGTGGTGGTTTACTTTGATGATGTGTTGGTTTATAGTAAGTCTATTGATGATCATGTGATGCATTTGAGATGTGTGTTTGATGTACTCCGAAAGTAAAAACTGTATGCCAACATGGAGAAGTGTTCTTTTGGTGTTGATAAAGTAGTATTCTTGGGTTTTGTCATGAGCTCAAGGGGTGTGGAAGTGGACGACTCCAAGATAGACTCTATACGAAGTTGGCCGACCCCTAAAACTATTGGAGAAATCCGAAGTTTCCACGGGTTGGCAAGCTTTTAGAGGAGTTTTGTCAAAGGATTTAGCTCCATAGCAGCCCCCTTGACTGATACGGGACAAATGGCCATCTTATCTTTCGGTGACATCTTTGGAGGCCAACACATAGAGGCTCAAGAATTGGTCTCCTCGATGATACAAGAACATGCATGGCGGGCCCGTTTTGAGCGTAACTTAAAGCGATCTCGCATATGGAAGATTGCTTGGAGCATTTGAGAGTGAGGGTTCACGATTTTGGGCCTTAACTAAGGGCATTTTGGACATTACCATGGTGTATTTACACACCATGGCCGCACCTAGATGATACATGATGCGGTTGGGGCAGCCTCCACAAGTACACGACCCTTCACACGAAGCCGAGCTCGGGAAGTACAAAAAAAACTCCAAGCCTTATTCATGCAAATGGCCGTGTGTGAGTGTTGGCCGAACCAAGCAAGGGGCATCAACGTTCTTATGTGTAAGGAGGGGTCTAAAGTGTAATAAATTAATTCCCCAAGGAGGCCACAACAAAGGCAAGGGCGGATGGGTCTTTTTTACTCATTTTGTTGTAGTATAAATATAACATGATAGTGAGACATCCCTTAGTTTTATTTTGAAATCTGAAATTTGTAACCCTAAAGATAACATTTCACTCTCTTCTTCTTCAAGAGGAGCCGGTTCTAGATCTCACAAGGAGAGGAATCCTTGGGTTGTCTCTTTGGCTAGAAACAAAGGTTTTGAGGTAGTTTGAGTGCCTCTTGGTCTTTGTAAGAGCTTGGTGTTAATATTCATTAGGCTTAGGGTCCTTTCATGTTGTTAGGGTTCTTAGTTTCTTGAATATTGTATGTCAAGTTAACTATCTTTACTTTCTTGTGTTATTGTTCATCTTGTTGCTGAAAAACCGAAAATACCAAAACAGTTTGTTCTCTCGGATTGTTGTTGTTGTTCTTCTTGTTATCTTAAAGTCTAGTGAAGCCGGGTGTGGCTCTTTCGATTCACTAGCATTTGTATCCATCTTGTTCTTCTTGTTGTTGTGCTGAAAATCTGGAAAACATAACAAAAACAGCTTGTGTTCTTGCTGAAAAACTGAAAACAGAAAGCTGAAAACAGTTTTGTAGCTCTCGGTTTCTTGCTGAAAACCGAGACAGAAAGTTGTGATTCTTGTGTTGTTCCGAGATCTTGTTGTTGTGGTTTTGATATTGTATCATTTGGTATCAAAGCAAGACCGGTTGTGTTCCAACATAACCCATCTTGGGCTAGTAGTTCTCGGCCAAAACCAAACTACACCAAGACAACTTTCTGAAAAATCTGTCCACTAGAAAGTGAATCCGAGAATAGTGTTGTATACTTAGATTTAAGTGTTGTTTTGTTTGTTTAGTGAGTTTCTTGTGTTGGTTTCTTTCTCACCAACACTAAGGTGTCTAGATCCAAGGTTGAGCTTGAAAGGTTGCATGTTGTAAAGAGGGCCGAAAGTTGAGTGTTATTGATGACCAAAAGAAAAAAAAAATCGGTGGGTGTGTGCTATTGTGTTGAAGAAGTGTTGAAGTTTGTGAGTGTTCATCTCTTGAACTTGTGCATATTGTTTCTTGTTGAGTGTTCATCTTGTTGTGTGTTCAAGTGGTGAAATTATAAAGTTGATTGTGAAAGACTTGCACCTATCAATTTGTGGACTTGTCAATCACTTCCCTTAAATCAAGGAACCTTGTTTTGTGGAGATTGTCAACCTAACCCACTTTCTTGAGTTTGAAGGGGAGTTCAAGACTTCAAATTTTAGTTTTTCCCACCAAAACACTTTTCAATTTCTTACAAGATGTGTGAATATTAATTCAAGGCAAAAAAAAAAAAAAATTATACAAATACATCCCAAACCCGAAGGTCCAAAACGTGTGGGCCATTGCATGTTACCATGTCACTATAAGCTCGACTTAGGATATATTCTTTGTTACTAATTGTTGATTCTTGGTTTCCCTTAATTGGACTTAGGACTAATTAACAAACTAGTAATTTCCACTAGGTTGTCAATTAGTTCATTGAGCCGTCTATTCGTGTCAACGATTATTTGTGTGCTTTTTATTCGTTTGAATGAGTTGCTGATTTTTGACTCTAGTCCGGCAAGTATTCTTTGAGTCTTCAAACAAGAATCCATTCCGGACAAGAGCTTACTCCTACCTTAACATCTCATGGTTACTAGCCAATTATACAACACTTGTGGGACACTAACTTGTGGTGATTAAGCGGCTAATACCTTGACAATGGAAGGAGCTTTACTACTAATATTGTTTGTTCATTTTTGTAGGTTTGAAGGGTGACATAAGAGGAAAATGACTTCGATGGCCGGGGATTATTGTGACTACAATATGGGAGACTATGATTGTAGTGAGGGTTTTTATGGCTACGAAGTTGAGGAGGATTGCGGAGGCTATGAAAATGGCCATGGTGAAAACCTAGGCAGATTTGAAGATTTCGGTTTTGAGGGAGAAAATGAGGTGAATGAAGTGCCTAGTGCTTATGGTGACTTTGGAGATGATGTAGTACCTCGTGAGGGATCTTATGACGAAGTTGGGACATGTGAGGAGTCTTGCACTCCCCACTCCGAACCTAGGCTTGGTGTTAGGAATAACCCTTTCATTCGCAAATCTTATGAGAGCTATGATGAGAGTACACGTGAGGAGTGTGACGATTCATATTCTCCACCTTGTAGTACTTCTTATCAAGGTCGATATGGTGTGAATGGTTATACTAGCTATAGTGTCGGCCGTCCAATGGGAAGAAGAGGATCTACATCTTCAAATTCGAGGGGTACCCGTGTGCCTTTCAATGTTGATCCGAGAAGGAGTGTACACTCCGGAAAGGTGACCATTTGTGGGATACCGGGCTGCCTCATTGTGTTAAACGATAGGTACTATAAAAACTACATTGTTCCGTCCATGGTTGATTACTTGGGATTATTTTGTGAGCCTTTACTTGTTCCATACTTCTTGGACAGAATTAAGGTTACCGAGAGGGTAAAGGTTGTCTTCTCCCAATTTAATTACCTTGAGGACGTGTGGTGTGATGTTTTTCCCATAACTTATGGTCATGTGAGCTTAGGAGCCAATTGGTTTGCACAACATAAAGTTCCAAATATGCAAAATTGGCCTAATATGATAAGAGACCGATGGGGAAATCTCCTCGAGACGTGCATTCTGCCCGGGCCGCAAAAGGAAGTTCCTACCTACTCCTATCCGAATTATTATGAGAGACAAAAGATTGAGAGGAGTAAGGGAGTGAAAGGTGGTAATCCGAGAGTGGAAAAGGGAGAGGTTGTGTGGAGCGAAGTAAGAGGATTACCACCAAACCATGCTAACATTGTTTGTCCTTCTATTTCTAAGGACATTTGTGTAGGTAGCAACATGGAAAGCGAAGAAGAACCATGCCAAAAGAAAGTTGCTGCCCAAACTTTTGGAGGACCTTCACGCCATGACAAAGAAAAATCTACTCAAGGACTTCAAGGTAAAATGGCAAACTCTTACACTCTTGTACATGTGAATGATAATTGTGTGGCTAGTAGCCCATTGAGTGTGAGTTGTAGCTTGCCTATATGTGAGTGTATTATTTCTTTGCCACTTGATGATGATGTACATGTTGTGAGTGTGGATACACTAGTTGATCCTATTGATGACCGGATAGACTCTTCTTGTAAGATCGATCCATGTCCACCTAGTGTTGAAACCATTATGATGAATGAAAATACATTATCTTCTGAAATTTGTGTTGATCAACTTAGGCGTGAAAGTTATCCACCACTTGAGGATGTGTTTGATGTAATTAACGAACCTCAAGTGAATGATGATGTGGAAAATGTTGATCAAAGTGAGCATGAACCCGAGAGCTCTTCTTGGGGTAATATTGTGTTTGAAGAACCCTTAAAACTTGATATTGATCGTTTAGCGAGTGAGGAACTTGTTGGTTCCAAATCTGTCCGTGAGGTAAATCACACGCTTTTTAGGTACAATGTCTTGTTTGAAGATGATTTAAACACTTCTAATGAACCTAGTGGTGAAAATAATGGTATAGTTTGCCTTGGAAGCTATAGCCTATATGCTAACCCACTATGGTGTGACAACATTTCTCCTCAAGATGGAAATCTCTTCTCGGAAGATGAAAGTACTCTTAAGGGTAGGGAATGTGTAGTCTTGAAAGGGGATAGTCACTCGGGTGAAGATGACCATGATTTGCTTGATTACTTGGGAAACCCGAGATATGGTTATTCTTGTAAAAATATTTTTGTGAATAATTCCTTTGCTGCCCATGGTGATTTATATCTATGTGGGGATTATTCTCTTGAAATAAAAGGTGGTGCATGCTTAGAAATTCCATCTACTTCTTCTTTATGTGTTTCCTACGTTGAGCATACTAGTGGTGATGGACTTGAAGCTAGTGAGTACATGCATAAGGACACCATAGCTGAAGTTAGCTTGTATGACACCTTTCTCTACCCTCTTTGTGCTCGTGACATTTCCCCTAATGGGTTGGGGGGTATGCCTAATTTTGAGGACGGCACCTTAGGGAAAAGTGAGCTTGGCCGAAACCCATGTCCATGGCTACTTCGCCCATTTGATCCCGGTACCATCTTAGGGCATGGTAGGAGTTGTCTCGGTCCTTGCTCATTATTTATTAATGTTCATCATAGCCACTTCCTTTGTGACATTTGTACTAAGCTTTCCACGATCAACCCAAAGGATTCTTGGTTATATTGCAAATATGTGCAACCTTGGCATGATGATGTTATTTGTTAGATTGATTTTTGTGGCACTAACCCTAACCCTCATGTCATGAGGATGTGTACTTGTCTTTCTTTTGTTTGATTTTGCAAGGTTTGGATTCGAGGTCGAATCCTTTCCAAGAAGGGGAGGATGATACGGGACAAATGGCCATCTTATCTTTCGGTGACATCTTTGGAGGCCAACACATAGAGGCTCAAGAATTGGTCTCCTCGATGATACAAGAACATGCATGGCGGGCCCGTTTTGAGCGTAACTTAAAGCGATCTCGCATATGGAAGATTGCTTGGAGCATTTGAGAGTGAGGGTTCACGGTTTTGGGCCTTAACTAAGGGCATTTTGGACATTACCATGGTGTATTTACACACCATGGCCGCACCTAGATGATACATGATGCGGTTGGGGCAGCCTCCACAAGTACACGACCCTTCACACGAAGCCGAGCTCGGGAAGTACAAAAAAAACTCCAAGCCTTATTCATGCAAATGGCCGTGTGTGAGTGTTGGCCGAACCAAGCAAGGGGCATCAACGTTCTTATGTGTAAGGAGGGGTCTAAAGTGTAATAAATTAATTCCCCAAGGAGGCCACAACAAAGGCAAGGGCGGATGGGTCTTTTTTACTCATTTTGTTGTAGTATAAATATAACATGATAGTGAGACATCCCTTAGTTTTATTTTGAAATCTGAAATTTGTAACCCTAAAGATAACATTTCACTCTCTTCTTCTTCAAGAGGAGCCGGTTCTAGATCTCACAAGGAGAGGAATCCTTGGGTTGTCTCTTTGGCTAGAAACAAAGGTTTTGAGGTAGTTTGAGTGCCTCTTGGTCTTTGTAAGAGCTTGGTGTTAATATTCATTAGGCTTAGGGTCCTTTCATGTTGTTAGGGTTCTTAGTTTCTTGAATATTGTATGTCAAGTTAACTATCTTTACTTTCTTGTGTTATTGTTCATCTTGTTGCTGAAAAACCGAAAATACCAAAACAGTTTGTTCTCTCGGATTGTTGTTGTTGTTCTTCTTGTTATCTTAAAGTCTAGTGAAGCCGGGTGTGGCTCTTTCGATTCACTAGCATTTGTATCCATCTTGTTCTTCTTGTTGTTGTGCTGAAAATCTGGAAAACATAACAAAAACAGCTTGTGTTCTTGCTGAAAAACTGAAAACAGAAAGCTGAAAACAGTTTTGTAGCTCTCGGTTTCTTGCTGAAAACCGAGACAGAAAGTTGTGATTCTTGTGTTGTTCCGAGATCTTGTTGTTGTGGTTTTGATATTGTATCATTGACCGAGGTAATTCAAAAGGACGGACCCTTTAAGTGGGGTGAAGAGCAAGCTAGGGCTTTTGAGGCCTTGAAAGCTACGCTCATCTCGGCGCCTTTATTGCAATTGCCCGATTTTGACAAGATGTTTGAAATAGAGTGTGATGCTAGTAAGGTGGGCATCGGGGCTGTTTTGATGCAAGAAGGTAAGCCCGTTGCTTATTTCAGTGAAAAGCTCAAAGGGGCAACTCTTAATTACTCGACTTATGATTTGGAGTTGTACGCCCTTGTTAGAGCCTTGGGAAATTGGCAACATTATTTGTGGCCTAAGGAGTTTGTGATACGAACGGATCATGAGTCGTTGAAACACCTTAAGAGCCAAGACAAGCTGAATAGACGTCATGCTAAGTGGATTGAGTTCATCGAGACTTTCCCTTATGTAATTCATTACAAAAGGGGGAAGGAAAATGTTGTTGCCGATGCCTTGTCTCGGAAGCATGTGCTTGTTGCCGATGCCTTGTCTCAAAGTTGATAGGTTTTGAGAGCTTGCGGATGTTGTATCCCGAGGATCCTACCTTTGCTCCTATTTTTAGGGAATGCGAAGAGTGGGGAAGGGACCGTTGGCTTAAGGAGAGTAACCATTCCTCCTACTCTCGGTTCGATGGGTATTTGTTCAAAGGGAGGAGGTTGTGTGTTCCTTCTAGTTCTTGGAGGGAATTATTTGTGAGGGAGGCCCATGACGGAGGCCTCATGGGTCAGTTTTGGGTAGACAAGACCCTCGGCATCTTAGAGGAGAACTTCTATTGGCCCAAAATGCGCAAAGACGTCACCAGAATTTGTAGTCAATGCGTGGCCTATCGGAGTGCAAAATCCCGTCTCCAACCTCAAGGGTTATACACCCCACTCCCTACTCCCCTTAGACCTTGGCTGGACATCTCGATGGATTTCGTTTTGGGGCTGCCAAGGACTAGAAAGGGCCGAGATAGCATTTTTGTTGTTGTTGATAGATTCTCTAAAATGGCTCATTTTATTCCATGTGCTAAAACCGAGGACGCTCCTAGTGTAGCTTCATTATTTGTTGAACATGTTGTAAAGCTTCACGGGGTACCAAGGACCATTGTGAGTGATAGGGACTCCAAGTTCCTAAGTCTCTTTTGGAAGTCCATGTGGGGTAGGCTTGGCACGAAGTTACTTTTCTCCACGTCTTGCCACCCACAAACCGATGGCCAAACGGAGGTAGTAAATAGAACCTTAGGGTCTATGCTACGTTCTATGGTTAAAGGTAAACTGACTTCATGGGAAGAACACCTACCCTTGGTGGAATTTGCATACAATCGGGTAATACATTCGAGCACGGGAATGACTCCCTTCGAATGTGTTTACGGCCTAAATCCCCTTACCCCTTTAGATCTCACTCCTTTGTCTAGTGATCTCATGACCAGCTTATATGGAAATAAAAGAGTCGAGGCCATGAAGAAAATGCATGAGACGGTGCGGATCAAGCTTGAGAGGAAGAACCAAGAGATTGCAAAAAGGGTAAACAAAGGGAGAAGGAGGCTTGTGCTTGAACCAGGAGATTGGGTGTGGGTGCATCTTCGGAAGGAGCGGTTTCCAGCTCAAAGGAAGTCCAAATTGCTGCCGAGGGATGATGGTCCTTTCCAAGTACTTCAGAGGATCAATGACAACGCCTACAAGATTGACCTTCCACCGGAATATCAAGTGCACAACACTTTCAACGTTGGTGATCTCTCCCTCGTGGATGCGGTTGAAGATGGCCAAATGCCGAATTTGAGGTCAAATTCCTCTCAAGATGGAGAGGATGATACGGTTAGGGTAACCTCTACAGGTACACGGCCTTTCACACGAAGCCAAGCTCGGGAATTACAAGCACTCCAAGCCTTGTTCATGCAAATGGCCGTGTGTGAGTTGGTGATCGAACCAACCAAGGACCTAAACGTTTTTATGTGTGAAGAGAGGTCCTAAAGTGTAATAAACTACTCTTCAAGGTTGGCACAAGAAAGCAAGGGCGGATGGGTCATTTTGCTCCTTTTTGTTGTAGTATAAATAGAACATGATAGTGAGATATCCCTTAGTTTTTGAAATCTGAAAGTTGTAACCTAAAACACCAAACATTTTCCTCTCTCTTCTTCTCCAAGAAGCCGTCCCTAGATCTCACAAGTAGAGGGATACTTGTGTTGTCTCTTTGGCTAGAAACAAGGGTTTTGAGGTTGTTGAGTGCCTCTTGGTCCTCGTAAGAACTTGGTGTTTATATTCATTAGACTTAGGGTCCTCTCTTGATGTTAGGGTTCTTAGTTTCTTGAATGTTATGTGTCAAGTTGTCTATCTTTCTTTATCTTGTGTTGTTGTTGATTTTGTTATCTTGAAAGTCTAGTGAAGCCGTGTGGGGCTCTTTCGATTCGCTAGCACTTGTTTTCTATCTTGTTGTTCTCGGATTGTGGATTGAAGACCGAAACTAGTTCTTGTTGTAAGCTGAAAAACTAAAACTTAAAACTTGTGTTCTTGTGTTGTTGGGCTGAAATCCGAACTCTGGGTGTTGTTGGTTTGATCTTGTATCATGAACTTGTCATCTTGTTCATCTTGTTGTGTGCTCAAGTGGTACAATTATAAAGTTGTTGTGAAACACTTGCACCCATCACTTGTAGTCTTGTCAATCACTTCCCCTAAATCAAGGATCCTTGTTTTGTGGAATTTGTCAACCAAACCCACTTTCTTGAGTTTGAAAAAGAGTGAAGACTTCAAGATTTTAGTTTTCCCACCAAAAAACTTTTCAAATTTTCACAAGTTGTGTGAATCTTAACACCAAAACCGAACAAAAAAAAAAGGAGAAAGAAAGAGAAAAATCCGAGAGAAGAAGAACGTGTGGGACCATTGCATGCTACCATGTCACTATAAGCTCAACTTAGGATATTCTTTAGTTGCTAATTGTTGATTCTTGGTTTCCCTTACTTGGTCTTAGAACTAATTAACAAACTAGTACTTTCCTACTAGGTTGTTAACTAGTTCCTTGAGCCGTTTGTTCGTGTCAACGGTTATTTGTGTGCTTTTATTCGTTTGAACGAGTTGCTGATTTTGATTCTAGTCCGGCAAGAATTCTTTGAGTCTTCAAACAAGAATCCATTCCGGATAAGAGTTTACTCATACCTTGAAAATCTCACGGTTACTAGCCAATTATACAACACTTGTGGAACACGAACTTGTGGTGAACTAAAGCGGCTAATACCTTGACAATGGAAGGGACAACATCTCATAATGCGGATACTAGTGCCCTTGACTCAATCAGGGCCACTCTTGAGGCCGTTACTCGGACACTTGAAAGAATGAATTCAGAATTTGGGGCCGTGAGAGGGGACTTGGCAGCAATAAGGGGGGAAGTAACGACTATTAGTGGGAGATTAGACCAAGTGGAGAGTCAAAGAAACTCTCGTCCATCTACTCCTCTACATGTATCTACCAATGGTCATGATCGGACCTCCTCCGCAACCATCACCCCCGAAATGATCCACCAAATGCTAAATGCACCCCAAGCTCCACTAAATACCGCAAACCAATCTACTAATTTTCCTCCAAACCGAGACTCCACTAGACCTGTACATTTCCAAGCTCCTCCAATTCCACAAGAGGGATTTGGGCGCCAAGTACCTCCACTAAATCCAAACCCTCCATTCCAAGCTCCATTAAACCAAAGACCGCAAATTCCAGATCCTTCGAATCAAAATGGCCAAGGCCGACCAGCCCACTTTGAAGGATACGGTAGAGAGGAGTATGAAGGAGGTGGAGCCTTTGATGATGCTTATATGAGGGAAGAGGAGTTAAGAGGGGGTCGGGGAGAACCTAGGGGATACCGGGGGTATGGAGATAGGGGAAACCGACACCAAGAGAGAGACGTAGGCATCAACACCATCAAGTTGAGCCTACCTATCTTTAAGGGTGAAAGTGACCCCGAGACCTACTTGACTTGGGAATCGGCTTGTGACAAAGTTTTCCAAGTTAATGACATCTCGGATGAAAAGAAGAGTTGCTACGCAATAGCTCACCTCGAGGGCTATGCTAACACTTGGTGGGAGTATATTAAACGGTTTGGTAATGAAGTAGTCGATGGGCAGCCACCACCTTGGTATCGGTTGAGGTACTTGATGAGGCAACGATACCTTCCCGAGAGGTATCGTCATGAATTGCTTGCTAGATTATATGGCTTGCGGCAAGGAGGCAAGAGTGTGATGGCCTATTTTGACGAGTTCCAACAACTCATGTTGAAACTTGATCACCGTGGGGAGCAAATCAGCCACGACATCATCCGTTTCAAGTGTGGATTGAACAAAGAGATCTCCACTCACTTGACCCTTCATCGGTTCAAAACTATTGACGGTATATTCCAAGCGGCCCTAGAGATTGAAAGGGAACTTAAGGAGAGATCAACCTTCAAGGAAAGGGTACAAACCCCCTCGGGTTGGCCCAAAAACAAGGACCAACCCGGTCCTACGAAGCTGCCCGAATCCAAAACAGTCCCTAAGTTTCCTCCGAAACCGGAGACTCACAAATACCCCAACCGAAAGGGGTTCCAATGCTTCAAGTGTCAAGGTTGGGGGCATAAGGCCAATGAATGTCCGAATCGGCGTAATGTGATCCTACGGGAAGGGAAAGTGTACTACCTTGGGGAGGAGGTGGTTTCCGAAAGGGGGGAAGTTGAGGCCGAGCCTCAAGATGGAGAGGAAGCTGAAAATGAACTGAACGATGAAGGATTGGATGATAGTGAAGATGTCTATCCACAAGAAGGGGAGTGTTGATATGGTTATGGCTGCCCACACAGGTACACGGTCTTTCACACGAAGCCAAGCGCGGGAATTACAAACACTCCAAGCCTTGTTCATGCAAATGGCCGTGTGTGAGTTGTTGGCCGAACCAAGCAAGGGCCTCAACGTCCTTATGTGTGAGGAGGGGCCTAAAGTGTAATAAATTAATTCCCCAAGGAGGCCACAACAAAACAAGGGCGGATGGGTCTTTTTACTCATTTTGTTGTAGTATAAATAGAACATGATAGTGAGATATCCACTAGTTTTTGAAATCTGAAATTTGTAACCTAAAACACTAAAACATTTCCTCTCTCTTCTTCTCAAAGAAGCCGTCCATAGCTTCTCACAAGTAGAGTGATACTTGTGTTGTCTCTTTGGCTAGAAACAAGGGTTTTGAGGTCGTTGAGAGCCTCTTGGTCCTCGTAAGAACTTGGTGTTTATATTCTTTAGGCTTAGGGTCCTCTCTTGATGTTAGGGTTCTTAGTTTCTTGAATATTATATGTCAAGTTATCTATCTTTCTTTATCTTGTGTTGTTGTTGATTTTGTTATCTTGAAAGTCTAGTGAAGCCGTGTGGGGCTCTTTCGATTCACTAGCATTTGATTTCCTTCTTGTTGTTCTCGGATTGTGGCTTAAAAATCGAAACTATCTCTTGTGTTGTAAGCTTAAAAACCGGAAACTAAAACTTGTTACTCTTGTGTTGTTGGACTGAAATCCGAAAACTCTTGTGTTGTTGGTTTGATCTTGCATCATTTGGTATCAAAGCAAGACCGGTTGTGTTCCAACATAACCCATCTTGGGCAAGTTCTCGGATTAAACAAACTACAAAAAAAAAAAAATTGAAATCTGTCCACTAAGAGTTGAAAACCGAGGATGATGTTGTATGCCTAGATCTAGGTGTTATTTTGCTTGTTTAGTGAGTTTCTAGTGTTGGTTTCTTTCTCACCAACACTAAGGTGTCTAGATCCAAGGTTGAGCTTGCAAATGTTGAATGTTGTGTAGTGACTTAAAGTGGCCGAAAGTTGAATGTTGTTGAAGACCAAAGAAAAATCGGTGGTTGTGTGATTTTGTGCTAAGGAAGTGTTGAAGTTTGTGGAGTGTTCATCTCTTGAACTTGTGCATATTGTTCATCTTGTTGAGTGTTCATCTTGTTGTGTGCTCAAGTGGTAAACTTATAAAGTTGATTGTGAAAGACTTGCACCCATCACTTTGTAGCTTTGTCAATCACTTCCCCTAAATCAAGGAACCTTGTTTTGTGGAAATTGTCAACCTAACCCACTTTCTTGAGTTTGAAAAAGAGTTAAGACCTCAAAATTTTAAGTTTTCCCACAAAAACACTTTTCCATTTACCACAAGTTGTGTGAATATTAATTCAAGACAAAAAAAAAAGTATATAAATCCGAAGAGGAGAACGTGTGGGGCCGATGCATGTTACTATGTCACCATAAGCTCAACTTAGGATAATCTATGGTTGCTAATTGTTGATTCTTGGTTTCCCTTACTTGGTCTTAGAACTAATTAACAAACTAGTATCTTCCCACTAGGTTGTTAACTAGTTCCTTGAGCCGTTTGTTCGTGTCTACGGTTGCTTGTGTGCTTTTATTCGTTTGAATGAGTTGCTGATTTTTGATTCTAGTCCGGCAAGAATTCTTTGAGTCTTCAAACAAGAATCCATTCCGGACAAGAGCTTACTCAAAACCTTGTAAATCTCACGGTTACTGTGCAATTATACAACACTTGTGGAACACGAACTTGTGGGAACTAAAGCGGCTAATACCTTGACGATGGAAGGAACAACCTCTCATAATGCGGATACTAATGCCCTTGACTCAATGAGGGCCACTCTCGAGGCCGTTACTCGGACACTTGAAAGGATGAACTCGGAGTTTGGGGCCGTGAGGGGGGACTTGGCAGCAATAAGGGGGGAAGTATCGACTATTAGTGGGAGGCCAGATCAAGTGGAGAGTCAAAGGAACTCTCGTCCATCGACTCCTCTACATGTCTCTACCAATGGTCATGATCGGGCATCCTCCGCAACCATCACTCCCGAAATGGTCCACCAAATGTTAAATGCACCTCAAGCTCCACTAAATACCGCCAACCAATCTACCAACTTCCTCCAACCCGAGACTCCACTAGACCATTACATTTCCAAACTCCTCCAATTCCACAAGAGGGATTTGGGCGCCAAGCACCACCACTAAATCCGAACCCTCCCTTCCAAGCTCCACTAAACCAAAGACCACAAATTCCAATTCCTACGAATCAAAATGGCCAAGGCCGACCAGCCCACCTTGACGGATACGGTAGAGAGGAGTATGATGGAGAGGGGGCCTATGATGATGCCTATATGAGGGAGGAGGAGTTAAGAGGGGGTCGAGGAGAACCTAGGAGATACCGGGGGTATGGAGATAGGGGAAACCGACACCAAGAGAGAGACGTAGGCATCAACACCATCAAGTTGAGCCTACCTATCTTTAAGGGTGAAAGTGACCCCGAGGCTTACTTAACTTGGGAATCGGCTTGTGACAAAGTCTTCCAAGTTAATGACATCTCGGAAGAAAAGAAGAGTTGCTATGCTATAGCTCACCTCGAGGGCTATGCTAACACTTGGTGGGAGTATGTTAAACGATTTGGTAATGAATTGGTTGACGGGCAGCCACCACCTTGGTATCGGTTGAGGTATTTGATGAGGCAACGGTACCTTCCCGAGAGATACCGACATGAATTGCTTGCTAGATTATATGGCTTGCGGCAAGGAGGCAAGAGTGTGATGGCCTATTTTGACGAGTTCCAACAACTCATGTTGAAACTTGATCACCGTGGGGAGCAAATCAGCCACGACATCATTCGGTTCAAGTGTGGATTGAACAAAGAGATCTCCACTCACTTGACCCTTCACCGATTCGAAACTATTGACGGTATATTCCAAGCGGCCCTAGAGATCGAGAGGGAACTTAAGTAGAGATCAACCTTCAAGGCCAAGGTCCAAACCCCCTCGGGTTGGACCAAAAACAAGGACCAACCCGGTCCTATGAAGCTGCCCGAACCCAAAACAGCTCCTAAGTTTCCTCCGAAGCCGGAGGCTCACAAGTACCCCAACCCAAAGGGGTTCCAATGTTTCAAATGCCAAGGTTGGGGGCATAAGGCGAATGAATGTCCGAACCGGCATAATGTGATCCTACGAGAAGGGAAAGTATACTACCTTGGTGAGGAGGTGGTGTCCGAAAAGGGAGAGGTTGAGGCCGAGCCTCAAGATGGAGAGGAAGCCGAGAATGAACCGAATGAGGAAGGAGTAGATGATGGTGAAGATGTCTACCCACAAGAAGGGGAATGTGTGGTTCCGAACTTTGTGGTTAGACGTGTTATGATTAGTAAGGCGGTAGATGACCCGAGCCAAAGGGAAAATCTATTCCATACCAAGTGCCTTGTAAAGGGGAGTGTGTGCACCTTGGTAATTGATAGTGGTAGTTGTACCAATGTTGCGAGCCATGCTATGGTAAATTTCTTGAAGCTACCGACTACACCCCACGCTAGTCCTTACAAACTACAATGGTTGAATGATTATGGTGAATTGAAGGTCACACGGCAATGTGTGATTCGGTTTAAGGTGGGCAACTACCACGATGAAGTACTTTGTGACGTGATTCCGATGCAAGCATGTCACTTGTTGTTAGGTAGGCCTTGGCAATATGATAGGTCTACTAAACACGATGGGAGGACCAACCGATACACGCTTGAGAAGGATGGCCGAAAGGTCACACTTCACCCTCTTTCACCCTCCCAAGTAAATGAGTGGTATAAAAAAATGAGAGAATTAAAAGGGAAGGGGGGGGAACCCGAGAGGGGAGAAAAGGGAAGGGAGGCCGTAGGTGAGAAGGTAGGGACATCCGAGTCTATTCCAACACCAAGGGAAAGGGAAAACGTAGTGATGTTGGCTAGGAGAAAGGAACTTTTCGTGGACCATGATGAAAACAAGCCAATGCTACTTTTGGCCCATTGTTTTAATACTAACCCCGCTAATCCTTCCATTTCCCCTTTGATTTCTTGTGTGTTGCAGGAGTATGAAGATGTGTTCCCGCAAGAACTTCCGCAAGGATTGCCCCCGCTTCGGGGAATCGAACATCAAATTGATTTGGTGCCGGGTTCACAGCTTCCAAACAAACCGGCCTATAGGAGTAATCCTATGGACACGAAGGAGCTTGAAAGACAAGTGGAGGAACTACTCAACAAGGGATACATTAAAGAAAGCATGAGTCCGTGTGCTGTTCCGGTACTTTTGGTACCAAAGAAGGACGGAACGTGGCGCATGTGCTTTGATTGCCGAGCCATCAACAAAATCACTATAAGGTATCGTCATCCAATCCCTAGACTAGATGATATGTTAGATGAGCTCCACGGATCTTGTGTGTTTTCTAAAGTGGACCTTAGGAGCGGCTATCACCAAATTCGCATGCAACCCGGTGATGAGTGGAAGACCGCATTCAAGACCAAATTTGGTCTATATGAGTGGCTGGTCATGCCATTCGGCCTTACCAATGCTCCTAGTACTTTTATGAGGCTAATGAATCATGTAATGAAGCCTTATATTGGGAAGTTTGTGGTGGTTTACTTTGATGATGTGTTGGTATATAGTAAGTCTATTGATGATCATGTAATGCATTTGAGATGTGTGTTTGATATACTCCGAACGGAGAAGTTGTATGCCAACATGGAGAAGTGTTCTTTTGGTGTTGATAAAGTTGTATTCTTGGTATTTGTTGTGAGCTCGAAGGGCGTGGAAGTGGACGACTCCAAGATAGACTCTATACGAAGTTGGCCGACCCCTAAAACTATTGGAGAAATCCGAAGTTTCCACGGGTTGGCAAGCTTTTATAGGAGGTTTGTCAAAGGATTTAGTTCCATAGCAGCCCCCTTGACCGAGGTAATTAGAAAAGACGGACCCTTTAAATGGGGTGAAGAGCAAGCTAGGGCTTTTGAGGCCTTGAAAGCTACGCTCATTTCGACGCCTTTGTTGCAATTGCCCGATTATGATAAGATGTTTGAAGTAGAGTGTGATGCTAGTAAGGTTGGCATCGGGGCTATTTTGATGCAAGAAGGTAAGCCCGTTGCCTATTTCAGTGAAAAGCTCAAAGGGGCAACTCTTAATTATTCGACTTATGATTTGGAGTTGTACGCCCTTGTTAGAGCCTTGGGAAATTGGCAACATTATTTGTGGCCTAAGGAGTTTGTGATACGAACGGATCATGAGTCGTTGAAACACCTTAAGAGTCAAGACAATCTGAATAGGCGTCATGCTAAGTGGATTGAATTCATCGAGACGTTCCCTTACGTAATTCATTACAAAAGGGGAAAGGAAAATGTTGTTGCCGATGCCTTGTCTCGGAAGCATGTGCTTGTTGCTACCTTGTCCTCGAAGTTGATGGGTTTTGAGAGCTTGCGGATGTTATATCCCGAGGATCCTATCTTTGCTCCTATTTTTAGGGAATGCGAAGAGTGGGGAAGGGACCGTTGGCTCAAGGAAAATAACCACTCCTCCTACTCTCGGTTTGATGGCTATTTGTTCAAGGGGAGGAGGTTGTGTGTTCCTGCCAGCTCTTGGCAGGAATTATTTGTGAGAGAGGCCCATTACGGAGGCCTCATGGGTCACTTTGGAGTAGACAAGACCCTCGGCATCCTAGAGGAGAATTTCTATTGGCCCAAAATGCGCAAGGACGTCACTAAAATTTGTAGTCAATGCGTGGCCTGCCGGAGTGCGAAATCTCGCCTCCAACCGCAAGGGTTATACACCCCACTCCCTACTCCCCTTATACCTTGGCTGGACATATCGATGGATTTCGTTTTGGGGCTGCCAAGGACTAGAAAGGGCCGAGATAGTATTTTTGTCGTTGTTGATAGATTCTCTAAAATGGCTCATTTTATTCCATGTGTTAAAACCGAGGACGCTCCTAGTGTAGCTTCATTATTTGTTGAGCATGTTGTAAAGCTTCACGGAGTACCGAGGACCATTGTGAGTGATAGGGACTCCAAGTTCCTAAGCCTCTTTTGGAAGTCCATGTGGGGTAGGCTTGGCACGAAGTTACTTTTCTCCACGTCTTGCCACCCACAAACCGATGGCCAAACGGAGGTAGTAAATAGAACCTTAGGGTCTATGCTACGCTCTATGGTTAAAGGTAAATTGACTTCATGGGAAGAACACCTGCCCTTGGTGGAATTTGCATACAATCGGGTAATACATTCGAGTACGGGAATGACTCCCTTTGAATGTGTTTACGGCCTAAATCCCCTTACCCCTTTAGATCTCACTCCTTTGTCTAGTGATCTCATGACCAGCTTAGATGGAAATAAAAGAGCCGAGGCCATGAAAAAAATGCATGAGACGGTGCGGATCAAGCTTGAAAAGAAGAACAAAGAGGTTGCAAAACGGGCAAACAAAGGGAGAAGGAAACTAGTGCTTGAACCCGGAGATTGGGTGTGGGTGCATCTTCGAAAGGATCGGTTTCCAGCTCAAAGGAAGTCCAAATTGCTGCCGAGGGGTGATGGTCCTTTCCAAGTACTTGAGAGGATCAATGACAACGCCTACAAGATTGACCTACCACCGGAATATCAAGTGCACAACACCTTCAACGTCGGAGATCTCTCCCTCGTGGATGCGGTTGAAGATGATCAAATGCCGAATTTGAGGTCAAATTCCTCTCAAGATGGAGAGGATGATATGGTTATGGCTGCCCCCACAGGTACACGGCCTTTCACACGAAGCCAAGCGCGGGAATTATAAACACTCCAAGCCTTGTTCATGCAAATGGCCGTGTGTGAGTTGTTGGCCGAACCAAGCAAGGGCCTCAACGTCCTTATGTGTGAGGAGGGGCCTAAAGTGTAATAAATTAATTCCCCAAGGAGGACACAACAAAGCAAGGGCGGATGGGTCTTTTTACTCATTTTGTTGTAGTATAAATAGAACATGATAGTGAGATATCCACTAGTTTTTGAAATCTGAAATTTGTAACCTAAAACACTAAAACATTTCCTCTCTCTTCTTCTCCAAGAAGCCGTCCATAGCTTCTCACAAGTAGAGTGATACTTGTGTTGTCTCTTTGGCTAGAAACAAGGGTTTTGAGGTCGTTGAGAGCCTCTTGGTCCTCGTAAAAACTTGGTGTTTATATTCTTTAGGCTTAGGGTCCTCTCTTGATGTTAGGGTTCTTAGTTTCTTGAATATTATATGTCAAGTTATCTATCTTTCTTTATCTTGTGTTGTTGTTGATTTTGTTATCTTGAAAGTCTAGTGAAGCCGTGTGGGGCTCTTTCGATTCACTAGCATTTGATTTCCTTCTTGTTGTTCTCGGATTGTGGCTTAAAAATCGAAACTATCTCTTGTGTTGTAAGCTTAAAAACCGGAAACTAAAACTTGTTACTCTTGTGTTGTTGGACTGAAATCCGAAAACTCTTGTGTTGTTGGTTTGATCTTGCATCAAGTGTGTGGTTCCAAACTTTGTGGTTAGACGTGTCAAGATTAGTAAGGCGATAGATGACCCGAGTCAAAGGGAAAACCTATTCCATACTAAGTGCCTTGTAAAGGGGAACGTGTGCACCTTGGTAATCGATAGTGGTAGTTGTACAAATGTTGCGAGCCATGCTATGGTAAATTTCTTGAAGCAACCAACTACACCACACACTAATCCTTACAAGCTACAATGGTTTAACAATTGTGGTGAATTGAGGGTCACACGGCAATGTGTGATTCGGTTTAAGGTGGGAAACTACCACGATGAAGTGCTTTGTGACGTGATTCTAATGCAAGCATGTCACTTGTTGTTGGGTAGACCATGGCAATATGATAGGTCTACTAAACACGATGGGAGGTCCAACCGGTATACGCTTGAGAAGGATGGCCGAAAGGTCACACTTCACCCTCTTTCACCCTCCCAAGTAAATGAGTGGCATCAAAAGATGAGGGAGTTAAAGGGAAAGGGAAAGGGACCCGAAAAGGGAGAAAAGGGGGGGAATGCCGTAGGTGAGAAAGTAGGGACATCCGAGGCTGTCCCAACGCCAAGGGAGATGGAAAACGTAGTGATGTTGGCTAGGAGGAAAGAACTTTTCGTGGACCATGATGAAAACAAGCCGATGCTACTTTTGGCCCATTGTTTAAATGCTAACCCCACTAATTCTTCCATTTCCCCTTTGATTTCTTGTGTGTTGCAGGAGTATGAAGATGTGTTTCCTCAAGAACTTCCACAAGGATTGCCCCCACTTCGGGGAATTGAACACCAAATTGATTTGGTGCCGGGTTCACAACTTCCAAACAAACCGGCCTATAGGAGCAATCCCATGGACACTAAGGAGCTTGAAAGGCAAGTTGAGGAACTTCTCAACAAGGGATACATCAAGGAAAGATTGAGTCCGTGTTCTGTCCCGGTGCTTTTGGTGCCAAAGAAGGACGGAACTTGGCGCATGTGCGTTGATTGTAGAGCCATCAACAAAATCACTATAAGGTATCGTCATCCAATCCCTAGACTAGATGATATGTTAGATGAGCTCCACGGATCTTGTGTGTTTTCTAAAGTGGACCTTAGGAGCGGCTATCACCAAATTCGCATGCAACCCGGTGATGAGTGGAAGACCGCATTCAAGACCAAATTCGGTCTATATGAGTGGCTGGTCATGCCCTTCGGCCTTACCAATGCTCCTAGCACATTTATGAGGCTAATGAATCATGTAATGAAGCCTTATATTGGAAAGTTTGTGGTGGTTTACTTTGATGATGTGTTGGTTTATAGTAAGTCTATTGATGATCATGTGATGCATTTGAGATGTGTGTTTGATGTACTCCGAAAGGAAAAACTGTATGCCAACATGGAGAAGTGTTCTTTTGGTGTTGATAAAGTTGTATTCTTGGGTTTTGTCGTGAGCTCAAGGGTGTGGAAGTGGACGACTCCAAGATAGACTCTATACGAAATTGGCCGACCCCTAAAACTATTGGAGAAATCCGAAGTTTCCACGGGTTGGCAAGCTTTTATAGGAGGTTTGTCAAAGGATTTAGCTCCATAGCAGCCCCCTTGACCGAGGTAATTAGAAAGGACGGACCCTTTAAATGGGGTGAAGAGCAAGCTAGGGCTTTTGAGGCCTTGAAAGCTACACTCATCTCGGCGCCTTTATTGCAATTGCCCGATTTTGATAAGATGTTTGAAATAGAGTGTGATGCTAGTAAGATTGGCATCGGGGCTGTTTTGATGCAAGAAGGTAAGCCCGTTGCTTATTTCAGTGAAAAGCTCAAAGGGGCAACTCTTAATTACTCGACTTATGATTTGGAGTTGTACGCCCTTGTTAGAGCCTTGGGAAATTGGCAACATTATTTGTGGCCTAAGGAGTTTGTGATACGAACGGATCATGAGTCGTTGAAACACCTTAAGAGCCAAGACAAGCTGAATAGGCGTCATGCTAAGTGGATTGAGTTCATCGAGACTTTCCCTTATGTAATTCATTACAAAAGGGGGAAGGAAAATGTTGTTGCCGATGCCTTGTCTCGGAAGCATGTGATTGTTGCTACCTTGTCTTCGAAGTTGATGGGTTTTGAGAGCTTGCGGATGTTGTATCCCGAGGATCCTACCTTTGCTCCTATTTATAGGGAATGCGAAGAGTGGGGAAGGGACCGTTGGCTTAAGGAGAATAACTATTCCTCCTACTCTCGATTCGATGGGTATTTGTTCAAAGGGAGGAGGTTGTGTGTTCCTTCTAGTTCTTGGAGGGAATTATTTGTGAGGGAGGCCCATGACGGAGGCCTCATGGGTCACTTTGGGGTAGACAAGACCCTCGGCATCTTAGAGGAGAACTTCTATTGGCCCAAAATGCGCAAAGACGTCACTAGAATTTGTAGTCCATGCGTGGCCTGCCGGAGTGCGAAATCTCGTCTCCAACCTCAAGGGTTATACACCCCACTCCCTACTCCCCTTAGACCTTGGCTGGACATCTCGATGGATTTCGTCTTGGGGCTGCCAAGGACTAGAAAGGGCCGAGATAGCATTTTTGTTGTTGTTGATAGATTCTCTAAAATGGCTCATTTTATTCCATGTGTAAAAACCGAGGACGCTCCTAGTGTAGCTTCATTATTTGTTGAACATGTTGTAAAGCTTCAGGGGGTACCAAGGACCATTGTGAGTGATAGGGACTCCAAGTTCCTAAGTCTCTTTTGGAAGTCCATGTGGGGTAGGCTTGGCACGAAGTTACTTTTTTCCACGTCTTGCCACCCACAAACCGATGGCCAAACGGAGGTAGTAAATAGAACCATAGGGTCTATGCTACGTTCTATGGTTAAAGGTAAACTGACTTCATGGGAAGAACACCTACCCTTGGTGGAATTTGCATACAACCGGGTAATACATTCGAGCACGGGAATGACTCCCTTTGAATGTGTTTACGGCCTAAATCCCCTTACCCCTTTAGATCTCACTCCTTTGTCTAGTGATCTCATGACCAGCTTAGATGGAAATAAAAGAGCCGAGGCCATGAAGAAAATGCATGAGACGGTGTGGATCAAGCTTGAAAAGAAGAACCAAGAGATTGCAAAAAGGGTGAACAAAGAGAGAAGGAGGCTTGTGCTTGAACCCGGAGATTGGGTGTGGGTGCATCTTCGGAAGGATCGGTTTCCAGCTCAAAGGAAGTCCAAATTGCTGCCGAGGGGTGATGGTCCTTTCCAAGTACTTGAGAAAATCAATGACAATGCCTACAAGATTGACCTCTCACCGGAATATCAAGTGCACAACACTTTCAACGTTGGTGATCTCTCCCTCGTGGATGCGGTTGAAGATGACCCAATGCCGAATTTGAGGTCAAATTCCTCTCAAGATGGAGAGGATGATACGGTTAGGGCAGCCTCCACAGGTACACGGCCTTTCACACGAAGCCAAGCTCGGGAATTACAAGCACTCCAAGCTTTGTTCATGCAAATGGCCGTGTGTGAGTTGGTGATCGAACCAACCAAGGACCTAAACGTTTTTATGTGTGAAGAGAGGTCCTAAAGTGTAATAAACTACTCTCCAAGGTTGGCACAAGAAAGCAAGGGCAGATGGGTCATTTTACTCCTTTTGTTGTAGTATAAATAGAACGTGATAGTGAGATATCCCTTAGTTTTTGAAATCTGAAATTTGTAACCTAAAAACACAAACATTTTCCTCTCTCTTCTTCTCCAAGAAGCCGCCCCTCGATCTCACAAGTATAGGGATACTTGTGTTGTCTCTTTGGCTAGAAACAAGGGTTTTGAGGTTGTTGAGTGCCTCTTGGTCCTCGTAAGAACTTGGTGTTTATATTCATTAGACTTAGGGTCCTCTCTTGATGTTAGGGTTCTTAGTTTCTTGAATGTTATATGTCAAGTTATCTATCTTTCTTTATCTTGTTGTTGTTGTGTTGATTTTGTTATCTTGAAAGTCTAGTGAAGCCGTATAGGGCTCTTTTCGATTCACTAGCATTTGTTCTCTATCTTTTTGTTCTTGTGTTGCAAGTGGAAAACCGAAACTACTTCTTGTGTTGAAAGCTGAAAAACCGAAAACTAAAACTTGTTGTTCTTGTGTTGTTGGACTGAAATCCGAAGCTCTTGGTGTTGTTGGTTTGATCTTGTATCAAGTTCTCCTCTAAGATTCCGAGGGTCTTGTCTACCCCAAAGTGACCCATGAGGCCCCCGTCATGGGCCTCCCTCACAAATAATTCCCTCCAAGAACTAGAAGGAACACACAACCTCCTCCCCTTGAACAAATACCCATCGAACCGAGAGTAGGAGGAATGGTCATTCTCCTTAAGCCAACGGTCCCTTCCCCACTCTTCGCATTCCCTAAAAATAGGAGTAAAGGTAGGATCCTCGGGATACAACAACCGCAAGCTCTCAAAACCCATCAATTTCAAAGACAAGGTAGCAACAAGCACATGCTTCCTAGACAAGGCATCGGCAACAACATTTTCCTTTCCCCTTTTGTAATGAATTACATAAGGGAAAGTCTCGATGAACTCAATCCACTTAGCATGACGCCTATTCAACTTGTCTTGGCTCTTAAGGTGTTTCAACGACTCATGATCCGTTCGTATCACAAACTCCTTAGGCCACAAATAATGTTGCCAATTTCCCAAGGCTCTAACAAGGGCGTACAACTCCAAATCATAAGTTGAGTAATTAAGAGTTGCCCCTTTGAGCTTTTCACTGAAATAAGCAACGGGCTTACCTTCTTGAATAAAAAAAGCCCCGATGCCAACCTTACTATCATCACACTCTACTTCAAACATCTTATCAAAATCGGGCAATTGCAATAAAGGCGCCGAGATGAGCGTAGCTTTCAAGGCCTCAAAAGCCCTAGCCTGCTCATCACCCCATTTAAAGGGTCCGTCCTTTCTAATTGCCTCGGTCAAGGGGGCTGCTATGGAACTAAATCCTTTGACAAACCTCCTATAAAAGCTTGCCAACCCGTGGAAACTTCGGATTTCTCCAATAGTTTTATGGGTCGGCGAACTTCGAATAGAGTCTATCTTGGAATCGTCAACTTCCACACCCCTTGAGCTCACGACAAAACCCAAGAATATAACTTTATCAACACCAAAAGAACACTTCTCCATGTTGGCATACAGCTTCTCCTTTCGGAGCACATCAAACACACATCTCAAATGCATTACATGATCATCAATAGATTTACTATACACCAACACATCATCAAAGTAAACAACCGCAAACTTTCCAATATAAGGCTTCATTACATGATTCATTAGCCTCATAAATGTGCTAGGAGCATTGGTAAGGCCGAAGGGCATGACCAGCCACTCATATAGACCGAATTTGGTCTTGAATGCGGTCTTCCACTCATCACCGGGTTGCATGCGAATTTGGTGATAGCCGCTCCTAAGGTCCACTTTAGAAAACAAACAAGATCCGTGGAGCTCATCTAACATATCATCTAGTCTAGGGATTGGATGACGATACCTTATCGTGATTTTGTTGATGGCTCTACAATCGACGCACATGCGCCAAGTTCCGTCCTTCTTTGGTACCAAAAGCACCGGAACAGCACACGGACTCATGCTTTCCTTGATGTATCCCTTGTTGAGAAGCTCCTCAACTTGTCTTTCAAGCTCCTTAGCGTCCATGGGATTGCTCCTATAGGCCGGTTTGTTTGGAAGTTGTGAACCCGACACCAAATCAATTTGGTGCTCAATTCCCCGAAGTGGGGGCAATCCTTGCGGAAGTTCTTGAGGAAATACATCTTCATACTCCTGCAACACACAAGAAATCAAAGGGGAAATGGAAGAATTAGTGGGGTTAGTATTAAAACAATGGGCCAAAAGTAACATCGGCTTGTTTTCATCATGGTCCACGAAGAGTTCTTTCCTCCTAGCCAACATCACTACGTTTTCCATCTCCCTTGTCGTTGGGACAGCCTCGGATGTCCCTACTTCCTCACCTACGGCATCCCCCCCCCTTTTCTCCCTTTCCGGATTCCTTCCCCTTTCCCTTTAACTCTCTCATCTTTTGATGCCACTCATTTACTTGGGAGGGTGAAAGAGGGTGAAGTGAGACCTTTCGGCCATCCTTCTCAAGCGTATACCGGTTGGACCTCCCATCGTGTTTAGTAGACCTATCATATTGCCATGGTCTACCTAACAACAAGTGACATGCTTGCATTGGGATCACGTCACAAAGCACTTCATCGTGGTAGTTTCCCACCTTAAACCAAATCACACATTGCCTTGTGACCTTTAATTCACCACAATCGTTCAACCATTGTAGCTTGTAAGGACTAGTGTGTAGTGTAGTTGGTAGCTTCAAGAAATTTACCATAGCATGGCTCGCAACATTTGTACAACTACCACTATCAATCACCAAGGTGCACACGCTCCCCTTTACAAGACACTTAGTATGGAATAGATTTTCCCTTTGACTCGGGTCATCCATCGCCTTACTAATCATGACACGTCTAACCACAAAGTTTGGAACCACACACTCCCCTTCTTGTGGATAGACATCTTCACTACCATCTAATTCATCATCATTCGGCCCATTTTCAGCTCCCTCTCCATCTTGAGGCTCGGCCTCATCCTCCCCCCTTTCAGAAACCACCTCCTCACCAAGGTAGTACACTTTCCCTTCTCGTAGGATCACATTGCGCCGGTTCGTACATTCATTGGCCTTATGCCCCAAACCTTGGCACTTGAAGCATTGGAACCCCTTTGGGTTGGGATATTTGTGAGCCTCCGGTTTCGGAGGGAACTTAGGGACTGTTTTGGACTCGGGCAGCTTCGTAGGGGCGGGTTGGTCCTTGTTTTTGGGACAACCCGAGGGGGTTTGTACCCTTGCCTTGAAGGCTGATCTCTCCTTAAGTTCCCTTTCAATCTCTAGGGCCGCTTGGAATATACCGTCAATGGTTTCAAACCGGTGAAGGGTCAAATGAGTGGCGATCTCTTTGTTCAACCCACACTTGAACCGGATGATGTCGTGACTGATTTACTCCCCACGATGATCAAGTTTCAACATGAGTTGTTGGAACTCGTCAAAATAGGCCATCACACTCTTGCCTCCTTGCCGCAAGCCATATAATCTAGCGAGCAACTCATGATGATATCTCTCGGGAAGGTATCGTTGTCTCATCAAATACCTCAACCGATACCAAGGTGGTGGCTGCCCATCCACTAATTCATTACCAAATCGTTTAACATACTCCCACCAAGTGTTAGCATAGCCCTCGAGGTGAGCTATAGCGTAGCAACTCTTCTTTTCTTCCGAGATGTCATTAACTTGGAAAACTTTGTCACAAGCCGATTCCGAAGTTAAGTAGGTCTCGGGGTCACTTTCACCCTTAAAGATGGGTAGGCTCAACTTGATAGTGTTGATGCCTACGTCTCTCTCTTGGTGTCGGTTTCCCCTATCTCCATACCCCCGGTATCTCCTAGGTTCTCCTCGACCCCCTCTTAACTCCTCCTCCCTCATATAAGCATCATCAAAGGCTCCATCTCCTTCATACTCCTCTCCACCGTATCCTTCAAAGTGGGCTGGCCGGCCTTGGCCATTTTGATTCGGAGGATTTGGAATTTGCGGTCTTTGGGTTAATGGAGCTTGGAATGGAGGGTTCGGATTTAGTGGAGGTACTTGGCGTCCAAATCCCTCTTGTGGAATTGGAGGGGCTTGGAAATGTAGTGGTCTAGTGGAGTCTCGGTTTGGAGGAAAATAGGTAGTTTGGCTTGCGGTATTTAGTGGAGCTTGGGGTGCATTTAGCATTTGGTAGACTGTTTCGAGGGTGATGGTTGCGGAGGAGGTCCTATCATGACCATTGGTAGATACATGTAGAGGAGTAGAAGGACGAGAGTTCCTTTGACTCCCCACTTGTTCTAATCTCCCACTAATAGTCGACACTTCCCCCTTTATTGCTGCCAAGTCCCCTCTCACGGCCCCAAATTCCGAATTCAACCTTTCAAGTGTCCGGGTAACGGCCTCAAGAGTGACCCTCATAGAATCAAGGGCATTAGTATCCACATTATGAGACGTAGCTCCTTCCATTGTCAAGGTATTATCCGCTTTAGTTCACCACAAGTTCGTGTTCCACAAGTGTTGTATAATTGGCTAGTAACCGTGAGATTTTTAAGGTATGAGTAAGCTCTTATCCGGAATGGATTCTTGTTTGAAGACTCAAAGAATTCTTGCCGGACTAGAGTCAAAAATCAGCAATTCGTTCAAACGAATAAAAGCACTCAAATAATCGTTGACACGAACAAACGGTTCAAGGAACTAGTTGACAACCTAGTAGGAAGGTACTAGTTTGTTAATTAGTTCTAGGACCAAGTAAGGGAAACCAAGGATCAACAATTAGCAACCAAAGAATATCCTAAGTTGAGCTTATAGCGACGTGGCAGCATGCAATGGTCCCACACGTTCTTCTTCTCTCTTTTTTTTTTTTTTGTGTTAATATTCACACAACTTGTTATAGTTTGCAAAGTGTTTTGGTGGGAAAAATAAAAATCTTGTAGTATTTCACCCTTTTCAAACTCAAGAAAGTGGGGTTTGGTTGACTAATCCCACAAAACAAGGCTCCTTGAATTAGGGAAAAGTGATTGACAAGACTAAAAGGTGATGGGTGCAAGTCTTTCACAACAACTTTATAGCTTGTCTTACCACTTGAGCACACAACAAGATGAACAAGGTGAACAAGTTCAAAAGATGAACACCTCAACAAACTTCATCAACTTCTTTAGCACATAAATACACAACCACCGATTTTTTATTTTTTTTTTATTTTTTTTTGGTTATCAACAACATACAACTTTCGGCCACTTCAAGTCACTACACAATGTTCAAGTTTTCAAGCTCAACTTTTGGATCTAGACACTTTAGTGTTGGTGAGAAAGAAACCAACACTAGAAACTCACTAAACAAGCAAAATAACACCTAGATCTAAACATACAACATCATTCTTGGTTTCAACTTTTAATGGACAGATTTTCAGAATTTCTTTTTGGTGTAGTTTGTTTAAGCCATGAACTAGCCCAAGATGGGTTATGTTGGAACACAACCGGTCTTGCTTTGATACCAAATGATACAAAATCAAACCAACAACACCAAGAGCTTCAAGTAGGCTCGGATTTCAGCCCAACACACAAGAACAACAAGTTTAACTTTCGGTTTTTTCAGCCCACAAAATAAGAACAACAAGATAGATAACAATGCTAGTGAATCGAAAAGAGCCCCACACGGCTTCACTGGACTTTAAGATAACAAAGTCAACAACAACAACAAGATAAAGAAAGATAGATAACTTGACATATAACATTCAAGAAACTAAGAACCCTAACAACAAGAGAGGACCCTAAGTCTAATGAATATAAACACCAAGTTCTTACGAGGACCAAGAGGCACTCAACGACCTCAAAACCCTTGTTTCTAGCCAAAGAGACAACACAAGTATCCCTCTACTTGTGAGATAATAGGGGCGGCTTCTATGAGTGGAAGAGAGAGGAAAGGTTTAGTGTTTTAGGTTACAAAAATCAGCATTCAAAACCTAAGGAATAACTCTCTAACATGTCCTATTTATACTACAAACAAAAGGGGTAAAATGACCCATCCGCCCTTGCTTCTTGTGCCAACCTTGGAGAGTAGTTTATTACACATTAGGACCTCTCTTCACACATAAAAACGTTTAGGTCCTTGGTTGGTTCAATCACCAACTCACACACGGCCATTTGCATGAACAAAGCTTGGAGTTTTTGTAATTCCCGAGCTTGGCTTCGTGTGAAAGGCCGTGTACCTGTGGAGGCTGCCCTAACCGTATCAATGGTGCATGATACTCTATTCATCCAGGGGCCACTAAGATGTACCGCGATATATGGAAGATCTATTAGTGGAATGGGATGAAGAGAGATATTGCAGAGTTTGTGGCTAAGTGTTCTACATATCAGCAGGTTAAGATAGAGCATCCGAAACCTAGTGGTTCCATGCAAGAGTTCACCATTCCTACTTGGAAGTGGCAAGAAGTTAACATGGACTTCGTGATGGGTTTACCTAGAACTCATCATCAGCATGATTCAGTCTGGTTCATTATAGATAGAATGACCAAGTCAGCTCATTTCTTTTCTGTTTGTACTTCTTATTCTGATACAAAATCAAACCAACAACACCAAGAGCTTCAAGTAGGCTCGGATTTCAGTCCAACACACAAGAACAACAAGTTTAAGTTTCGGTTTTTTTTTCAGCCCACAACACAAGAACAACAAGATAGATAACAATGCTAGTGAATCGAAAAGAGCCCCACACGGCTTCACTAGACTTTAAGATAACAAAGTCAACAACAACAACAAGATAAAGAAAGATAGATAACTTGACATATAACATTCAAGAAACTAAGAACCCTAACATCAAGAGAGGACCCTAAGTCTAATGAATATAAACACCAAGTTCTTACGAGGACCAAGAGGCACTCAACGACCTCAAAACCCTTGTTTCTAGCCAAAGAGACAACACAAGTATCCCTCTACTTGTGAGATAATAGGGGCGGCTTCTATGAGTGGAAGAGAGAGGAAAGGTTTAGTGTTTTAGGTTACAAAAATCAGCATTCAAAACCTAAGGAATAACTCTCTAACATGTCCTATTTATACTACAAACAAAAGGGGTAAAATGACCCATCCGCCCTTGCTTCTTGTGCCAACCTTGGAGAGTAGTTTATTACACATTAGGACCTCTCTTCACACATAAAAACGTTTAGGTCCTTGGTTGGTTCAATCACCAACTCACACACGGCCATTTGCATGAACAAAGCTTGGAGTTTTTGTAATTCCCGAGCTTGGCTTCGTGTGAAAGGCCGTGTACCTGTGGAGGCTGCCCTAACCGTATCATCCTCTCCATCTTGAGAGGAATTTGACCTCAAATTCAGCATTTGGTCATCTTCAACCGCATCCACGAGGGAGAGATCACCAACGTTGAAAGTGTTGTGCACTTGATATTCCGGTGGAAGGTCAATCTTGTAGGCGTTGTCATTGATTCTCTCAAGTACTTGGAAAAGACCATCACCCCTTGGCAGCAATTTGGACTTCCTTTGAGCTGGAAACCGATCCTTTTGAAGATGCACCCACACCCAATCTCCGGGTTCAAGCACAAGCCTTCTTCTCCCTTTGTTTACCCTTTTTGCAATCTCTTGGTTCTTCTTTTCAAGCTTGATCCGCACCGTCTCATGCATTTTCTTCATTGCCTCGGCTCTTTTATTTCCATCTAAGCTGGTCATGAGATCACTAGACAAAGGAGTGAGATCTAAAGGGGTAAGGGGATTCAGGCCGTAAACACATTCAAAGGGAGTCATTCCCGTGCTCGAATGTATTACCCGGTCGTATGCAAATTCCACCAAGGGTAGGTGATCTTCCCATGAAGTCAGTTTACCTTTAACCATAGAGCGTAGCATAGACCCTATGGTTCTATTTACTACCTCCGTTTGGCCATCGGTTTGTGGGTGACAAGACGTGGAGAAAAGTAACTTCGTTCCAAGCCTACCCCACATGGACTTCCAAAAGAGACTTAGGAACTTGGAGTCCCTATCGCTCACAATAGTCCTCGGTACCCCGTGAAGCTTTACAACATGTGCAACAAATAATGAAGCTACACTACGAGCATCCTCGATTTTAGCACATGGAATAAAATAAGCCATTTTAGAGAATCTATCAACAATAACAAAAATGCTATCTCGGCCCTTTCTAGTCCTTGGCAGCCCCAAAACAAAATCCATCGAAATGTCCAACCAAGGCCTAAGGGGAGTAGGGAGTGGGGTGTATAATCCTTGAGGTAGGAGACGAGATTTCGCACTCCGGCAGGCCACGCATTGGCTACAAATTTTAGTGACGTCTTTGCACATTTTGGGCCAATAGAAGTTCTCCTCTAAGATTCCGAGGGTCTTGTCTACCCCAAAGTGACCCATGAGGCCTCCGTCATGGGCCTCCCTCACAAATAATTCCCTCCAAGAACTAGAAGGAACACACAACCTCCTCCCCTTGAACAAATACCCATCGAACCGAGAGTAGGAGGAATGGTCATTCTCCTTAAGCCAACGGTCCCTTCCCCACTCTTCGCATTCCCTAAAAATAGGAGCAAAGGTAGGATCCTCGGGATACAACAACCGCAAGCTCTCAAAACCCATCAATTTCGAAGACAAGGTAGCAACAAGCACATGCTTCCTAGACAAGGCATCGGCAACAACATTTTCCTTTCCCCTTTTGTAATGAATTACATAAGGGAAAGTCTCGATGAACTCAATCCACTTAGCATGACGCCTATTCAACTTGTCTTGGCTCTTAAGGTGTTTCAACGACTCATGATCCGTTCGTATCACAAACTCCTTAGGCCACAAATAATGTTGCCAATTTCCCAAGGCTCTAACAAGGGCGTACAACTCCAAATCATAAGTTGAGTAATTAAGAGTTGCCCCTTTGAGCTTTTCACTGAAATAAGCAACGGGCTTACCTTCTTGCATCAAAACAGCCCCGATGCCAACCTTACTAGCATCACACTCTACTTCAAACATCTTATCAAAATCAGGCAATTGCAATAAAGGCGCCGAGATGAGCGTAGTTTTCAAGGCCTCAAAAGCCCTAGCCTGCTCATCACCCCATTTAAAGGGTCCGTCCTTTCTAATTGCCTCGGTCAAGGGGGCTGCTATGGAACTAAATCCTTTGACAAACCTCCTATAAAAGCTTGCCAACCCATGGAAACTTCGGATTTCTCCAATAGTTTTAGGGGTCGGCGAACTTCGAATAGAGTCTATCTTGGAATCGTCCACTTCCACACCCCTTGAGCTCACGACAAAACCCAAGAATATAACTTTATCAACACCAAAAGAACACTTCTCCATGTTGGCATACAGCTTCTCCTTTCGGAGCACATCAAACACACATCTCAAATGCATTACATGATCATCAATAGATTTACTATACACCAACACATCATCAAAGTAAACCACCACAAACTTTCCAATATAAGGCTTCATTACATGATTCATTAGCCTCATAAATGTGCTAGGAGCATTGGTAAGGCCGAAGGGCATGACCAGCCACTCATATAGACTGAATTTGGTCTTGAATGTGGTCTTCCACTCATCACCGGGTTGCATGCGAATTTGGTGATAGCCGCTCCTAAGGTCCACTTTAGAAAACAAACAAGATCCGTGGAGCTCATCTAACATATCATCTAGTCTAGGGATTGGATGACGATACCTTATCGTGATTTTATTGATGGCTCTACAATCGACGCACATGCGCCAAGTTCCGTCCTTCTTTGGTACCAAAAGCACCGGAACAGCACACAGACTCATGCTTTCCTTGATGTATCCCTTGTTGAGAAGCTCCTCAACTTGTCTTTCAAGCTCCTTAGTGTCCATGGGATTGCTTCTATAGGCTGGTTTGTTTGGAAGTTGTGAACCCGGCACCAAATCAATTTGGTGCTCAATTCCCCGAAGTGGGGGCAATCCTTGCGGAAGTTCTTGAGGAAATACATCTTCATACTCCTGCAACACACAAGAAATCAAAGGGGAAATGGAAGAATTAGTGGGGTTAGTATTAAAACAACGGGCCAAAAGTAACATCGGCTTGTTTTCATCATGGTCCACGAAGAGTTCTTTCCTCCTAGCCAACATCACTACGTTTTCCATCTCCCTTGTCGTTGGGACAGCCTCTGATGTCCCTACTTCCTCACCTACGGCATCCCCCCCTTTTTCTCCCTTTCCGGATTCCTTCCCCTTTCCCTTTAACTCTCTCATCTTTTGATGCCACTCATTTACTTGGGAGGGTGAAAGAGGGTGAAGTGTGACCTTTCGGCCATCCTTCTCAAGCGTATACCGGTTGGACCTCCCATCGTGTTTAGTAGACCTATCATATTGCCATGGTCTACCTAACAACAAGTGACATGCTTGCATTGGGATCACGTCACAAAGCACTTCATCGTGGTAGTTTCCCACCTTAAACCGAATCACACATTGCCTTGTGACCTTTAATTCACCACAATCGTTCAACCATTATAGATTGTAAGGACTAGTGTGTAGTGTAGTTGGTAGCTTCAAGAAATTTACCATAGCATGGCTCGCAACATTTGTACAACTACCACTATCAATCACCAAGGTGCACACACTTCCCTTTACAAGACACTTAGTATGGAATAGATTTTCCCTTTGACTCGGGTCATCCATCGCCTTACTAATCATGACACGTCTAACCACAAAGTTTGGAACCACACACTCCCCTTCTTGTGGATAGACATCTTCACTACCATCTAATTCATCATCATTCGGCCCATTTTCAGCTCCCTCTCCATCTTGAGGCTCGGCCTCATCCTCCCCCCTTTCGGAAACCACCTCCTCACCAAGGTAGTACACTTTCCCTTCTCGTAGGATCACATTGCGCCGGTTCGGACATTCATTGCCCTTATGCCCCCAACCTTGGCACTTGAAGCATTGGAACCCCTTTGGGTTGGGATATTTGTGAGTCTCCGATTTCGGAGGGAACTTAGGGACTCTTTTGGACTCGGGCAGCTTCGTAGAGGCGGGTTGGTCCTTGTTTTTGGGCCAACCCGAGGGGGTTTGTACCCTTGCCTTGAAGGATGATCTCTCCTTAAGTTCCCTTTCAATCTCTAGGGCCGCTTGGAATATACCGTCAATGGTTTCAAACCGGTGAAGGGTCAAATGAGTGGCGATCTCTTTGTTCAACCCACACTTGAACCGGATGATGTCGTGACTGATTTGCTCCCCACGGTGATCAAGTTTCAACATGAGTTGTTGGAACTCATCAAAATAGGCCATCACACTCTTGCCTCCTTGCCGCAAGCCATACAATCTAGCGAGCAACTCATGACGATATCTCTCGGGAAGGTATTGTTGTCTCATCAAATACCTCAACCGATACCAAGGTGGTGGCTGCCCATCCACTAATTCATTACCAAATCGTTTAACATACTCCCACCAAGTGTTAGCATAGCCCTCGAGGTGAGCTATAGCGTAGCAACTCTTCTTTTCTTCCGAGATGTCATTAACTTGGAAAACTTTGTCACAAGCCGATTCCCAAGTTAAGTAGGTCTCGGGGTCACTTTCACCCTTAAAGATGGGTAGGCTCAACTTGATGGTGTTGATGCCTACGTCTCTCTCTTGGTGTCGGTTTCCCCTATCTCCATACCCCCGGTATCTCCTAGGTTCTCCTTGACCCCCTCTTAACTCCTCCTCCCTCATATAAGCATCATCAAAGGCTCCATCTCCTTCATACTCCTCTCCACCGTATCCTTCAAAGTGGGCTGGCCGGCCTTGGCCGTTTTGATTCGGAGGATTTGGAATTTGCGGTCTTTGGGTTAATGGAGCTTGGAATGGAGGGTTTGGATTTAGTGGAGGTACTTGGCGTCCAAATCCCTCTTGTGGAATTGGAGGGGCTTGGAAATGTAGTGGTCTAGTGGAGTCTCGGTTTGGAGGAAAAGAGGTAGTTTGGCTTGCGGTATTTAGTGGAGCTTGGGGTGCATTTAGCATTTGGTGGACTGTTTCGGGGGTGATGGTTGCGGAGGAGGTCCTATCATGACCATTCGTAGATACATGTAGAGGAGTAGAAGGATGAGAGTTCCTTTGACTCTCCACTTGTTCTAATCTCCCACTAATAGTCGACACTTCCCCCTTTATTGCTGCCAAGTCCCCTCTTACGACCCCAAATTCCGAATTCAACCTTTCAAGTGTCCGGGTAACGGCCTCAAGAGTGACCCTCATAGAATCAAGGGCATTAGTATCCACATTATGAGACGTAGCTCCTTCCATTGTCAAGATATTATCCGCTTTTGTTCACCACAAGTTCGTGTTCCACAAGTGTTGTATAATTGGCTAGTAACCGTGAGATTTTTAAGGTATGAGTAAGCTCTTATCCGGAATGGATTCTTGTTTGAAGACTTAAAGAATTCTTGCCGGACTAGAGTCAAAAATCAGCAATTCGTTCAAACGAATAAAAGCACTCAAATAATCGTTGACACGAACAAACGGTTCAAGGAACTAGTTGACAACCTAGTAGGAAGGTACTAGTTTGTTAATTAGTTCTAGGACCAAGTAAGGGAAACCAAGGATCAACAATTAGCAACCAAAGAATATCCTAAGTTGAGCTTATAGCGATGTGGCAGCATGCAATGGTCCCACACGTTCTTCTTCTCTCTTTTTTTTTTTTTTGTTTTGTGTTAATATTCACACAACTTGTTATAGTTTGCAAAGTGTTTTGGTGGGAAAAAATAAAATCTTTTAGTATTTCACCCTTTTCAAACTCAAGAAAGTGGGGTTTGGTTGACTAATCCCACAAAACAAGGCTCCTTGAATTAGGGAAAAGTGATTGACAAGACTAAAAGGTGATGGGTGCAAGTCTTTCACAACAACTTTATAGCTTGTCTTACAACTTGAGCACACAACAAGATGAACAAGGTGAACAAGTTCAAAAGATGAACACCTCAACAAACTTCATCAACTTCTTTAGCACATAAACACACAACCACCGATTTTTTTTTTTTTGGTTATCAACAACATACAACTTTCGGCCACTTCAAGTCACTACACAATGTTCAAGTTTTCAAGCTCAACTTTTGGATCTAGACACCTTAGTGTTGGTGAGAAAGAAACCAACACTAGAAACTCACTAAACAAGAAAAATAACACCTAGATCTAAACATACAACATCATTCTTGGTTTCAACTTTTAATGGACAGATTTTCAGAATTTCTTTTTGGTGTAGTTTGTTTAAGCCGTGAACTAGCCCAAGATGGGTTATGTTGGAACACAACCGGTCTTGCTTTGATACCAAATGATACAAAATCAAACCAACAACACCAAGAGCTTCAAGTAGGCTCGGATTTCAGTCCAACAACACAAGAACAACAAGTTTAAGTTTCGGTTTTTCAGCCCACAACACAAGAACAACAAGATAGATAACAATGCTAGTGAATCGAAAAGAGCCCCACACGGCTTCACTAGACTTTAAGATAACAAAATCAACAACAACAACAAGATAAAGAAAGATAGATAACTTGACATATAACATTCAAGAAACTAAGAACCCTAACATCAAGAGAGGACCCTAAGTCTAATGAATATAAACACCAAGTTCTTACGAGGACCAAGAGGCACTCAACGACCTCAAAACCCTTGTTTCTAGCCAAAGAGACAACACAAGTATCCCTCTACTTGTGAGATAATAGAGGCGGCTCCTATGAGTGGAAGAGAGAGGAAAGGTTTAGTGTTTTTAGGTTACAAAAATCAGCATTCAAAAACTAAGGAATAACTCTCTAACATGTTCTATTTATACTACAAACAAAAGGGGTAAAATGACCCATCCGCCCTTGCTTCTTGTGCCAACCTTGGAGAGTATTTTATTACACATTAGGACCTCTCTTCACACATAAAAACGTTTAGGTCCTTGGTTGGTTCAATCACCAACTCACACACGGCCATTTGCATGAACAAAGCTTGGAGTTTTTGTAATTCCCGAGCTTGGCTTCGTGTGAAAGGCCGTGTACCTGTGGAGGCTGCCCTAACCGTATCAGATTCTGTCACGACCTAAAACAGGGCCTGGCCATGATGGATATCTCAATACGTGAATCGGAGATCACCCCGTGGAACTAACCAAACCAAACACACCACACCCCAAGGTTGGATGAATTACGAACATTTCACAAGATAGCGTACAACAGCTTAAGAAAATTTTAATGTATGTCCATAACAAATCATCGACGACCGGCCAAATAACCGAGCGATACCGCCTAATAACCACAGCAGTCCAAACAAAGCCTTCTAAATAATAAACAAAAACTAAATACCAACAAAATGCCGGGACTTTCCCTCGACTATAGCAAAAATAAGTCTAAAGAGCCTGAGACATAAAAGAACAAAACCTGAACTGTAGACTTCCGATGTATGAAAGCTCACCACTTTAATGTCAACTCATGAGCTGATCCCGAATACACTGAGCAAGAGGAGTAGAAGTATGACCAATTCCTGCATCGCAGGGGATACAATGTTTGAAGATAGTTAGCATGGTGAACTCTAGCATGTAACTCAAGGATAAAGATAATATAATGAAATGATCAACGGTTCAAAATTATTCAAAACCAGTGCACATTATCAAATATATAAACATATATATACATACGTACATATATATATATATCACATATCGGGATAGGGAACAAGGCTTATCATGGGTTTCAAAACTTTAATCAAGATTGTGTAGCTCAACCGTCATAGCATGTACCCATGGGATATATGGGCCCCAACTCTCTCCCCCTAATCGATCCCCAGTGCGTGTAGCCACACGGACCAGAGAATAATCTCATATATATGCATGGGAGACTCGAACTTCCCAAACATATACTAAGGGGACTTAAGCACCCGATCATGTAATGATTTATGGGGGACTCTAACCTTCCTAATCATAAAACAATAATGAGGGGGACTAAGACCTTCCCGGTTACTTTGACCCCTACATCGGCAAATACGGTTTCCAATATTCGTCGCTCCGACCTCTACTTTCATGACTCAGTTATACAACCCTTATTAGAGCCCAATTAAAACCTTTATCACACAATCCCATTCATGAACCATATTTTACATTAAGGGATACATTATTTGTATCGTCATACCAACTACACTTGTAAGGTAACAACAACACGCCAAAATAATTTCCGTTAACTTAGGGAAAACAACTTACTTTGTTCATTAATACAATGTGGGGGACACCAACTCCCTTTGTTTATTAAATCAGACCATCATGTTTCAAATACCTATTTATATCATGCAATAGTTCAAGACTAGTTCAATACTTCAATTTTATAAATTCCCACATTTTTCATAACTCAATCTAATTTCACACTATGGGGTTGGGGTCATAACCACTTCAAAAGTCACAAGTTTGGGAGAATCACAATTCCCTAGTTCATTCACCGTACCCATGCATCCAAAAGTTTAAAACCATATTTAAAGCATGATTAATTATATATAAACCATAGGAAAATATTGTTCAACGACAAGCATTCAAAACCCCCAACCCTTATTTCAAAACTATCATAAATATCTCATGAGCAATACTTTAAATCACATGTTTTTAAAAATTAACAATGAGGGAAGAGTAACTGCCTTAAACACCAAGAAATCGATCCTTGAGCCCTTAGATGACCAACTTGATGAAACACTAGATTGTCTTGCTTGAGGGAATTTAGAGAGCCATTGGAGTGTTTGAGAAGTTACTTGTTTTGTTTTCTAAGAGATAATGACACCCTAATGAGGTTATAAGACATGGGTTTCAATTTGGGTAAGAGGGGAAATGTCCAGAATGCCTATAACTTAAAAGTTGATAAAGTGTCGTCATTGACTATGGGTCAACTGTTGACTCGTAGCCAGTCCTAATGAATTATCATCATGAGTCAAAACCAAGACAGTCTATAGGATCCCTACACATTGTTGACCCTATAACTCAAGGGTACTAATCGTAATGGGACCCTACGACTCGTAGGGTCCAATCGTAGTCACCAAAGTAACCAATTTGGTAAATATTGGACATCCTATGATTCACACCAAATGACTCATAACAAGTACTTATGACTCATAGTGAGCCACTCTTACTTAGAGAAGAACTTAGCCACTTAATTTTTTATTTTCTTACGACTCCATCCCAACGCATCGTCATGAGTCTTCACGACTCGTGTCCCCAAGTCGTACCCAAGACAGAAACTCAATCACCATACACTAGAAACCTTATGGCTAGGTTTACCTGACCCGCTAAGACACCCTATGACTCATTAAGTTAGTCATTGCCAGGGAAGAAAGCTCAGAACTCAAGAAATTTTCAAAGATCAAAAAACTCAGCGCGTTACATACTCCTTCCTCATGATCATTCATCCCCAAATGATAGGACAAGGCAAAGACAAAACACAAAGATGCTAAGCAAATCACCTTTTCCTTTAACAAATTCGAAGACAAAGATGTTAAGGAATAAACAAACCTTAAGCTCGATTATCCGAAATGGTAAACAAGAAAGGATACTTGGACTTCATGTCCTTCTCGGCTTCCCAAGTAGCTTTCTCGGACCTTTGCTTTCTCCAAAGAACATTTAAAAAAGTCACGTTCTTCGTCCACAACCGATAGACTTGCTGATCCAAAATCTCAATCGAAACCTTCTCGTAGGACACAAAATTCAAGATATCCACCTCCTCCAAAGGAACAACCGTCGAAAGATCCCCATGCACTTCCTCAACATCAAAAAATAAAACAGAGGATGAATGGATCTCAAACTAGGAGGCAACTCCAATTCATATGCAACATTACTAGCCCTTTTCAAAACCAAGTGAGAACTAACATAATAGGGACTGAGCTTCCGCTTCTTTCCAAACTGCATCACTCCCTTCATGGAAGACACTTTTAAGAACACCCAATCACCAACACTGAACTCCAAATCCACTCACCTCATATCTGCATTGGACTTTTTGCGGCCTTAAGTCTATCCCGAATCACCTTTACCTTCTCCATGGCTTAGTGAACAAAATATGTGCCAAATAATTAATTTTCACCAATCTCAAACCACCAAATAGGATATCGACACCTCCTATCATATAAGGCCTCTAACATAGTCATACCAATGCTAGAGTGATAACTGTTATTGGAGGCAAATTCCATGAGAGGAAGGTGGTCAACCTAGCCACAACCAAAATTGAAAATACAAGCCTTTATATCTTTAAAAACTTAAATTTTCCTTTCCACTTGCCCATCCGTTTGTGGGTGGAAAGTAGTACTAAGGGTCACGTTAGTCCCCAAATCTTGCCGGAACGACCTCCAAAAGTGAGATGAAAACTATGTACCCTAATAAGATATGATGGAAACTTGACGATCTCCTCAATAAACAACTTGGCATAGTCCTCAGAAGAGAAATTTGTCCTCACTGAAAAAAAGTGACCAACTTAGTCATCCTATCCACGATGACCCTAATTGAATCAAATTGCTAGCGATACCATAAAAGATAGGAAACAAATCCATTTTAATTACCTCTTATTTCCACACCAGTAGCTCAATCTCTTAAGTTAACCCACCGAGGCTCAAGTGATCTACCTTCACTTGCTGACACACCACGCAATTAGTAAAAAAATTGGCCATATCCTGCTCATATTATTCCACTAATAAATTTCTTTATGATTGCGATACATCTTCATCGAACTAGGATGAATAGTATAACATGACTCATGAGCTTCGAACAAAATTCTTCCTCGCAACCTGTCAACATCAGGAACATATAGTTTTCCTTGGTACCTCAAGATACCATCACCACTAATCTCAAAAACCATCACTTTCTGCCCATCTAAATCATTCTTGACCTACATCAGAATAGGATCTAACACCTGCTTCTCCTTTAATTCAACACCAAAGGGTAATTTTGCCACCTCTTGAAGAATTACACCACCATCCTTGTAATCCAAGAGACAAACTCCAACATTAGCCAAACGGTGAATATGCTTCACCAAATCCAGCTTCTCCCCATCTACATAAGACAAGCTTCTCATGGAAAACCTGCTAAGAGCATCAACAACCATGTTAGTTGTACGTGGATAATAGTAGAGACTTATGTCATAGTTCTTTAGCAACTCAACCTACCTCCTTTGCATGAGATTCAATTCTTTCTAGGTGAACACGTATTGTAGGATCTTATGATCCAAATAAATATCAACATGGACCACATACAAATAATGTCGCTAGATCTTTAATGCAAACACCATAGTTAAAAATTCCAAATCACAGATCGGATAATTATTCTCATGAACTTTAAATTGTTTAGAGGAATAAGCAACTACCTTACCATGTTGCATAGTTAAAAACCTAGTCCCACCCAAGACGTATCACAATAAATAATAAAACCACCAGTGTCTTTAGGTTGAGTCAAGATCGGAGCTGAAGTCAACTTATCCTTCAGCTTTTTAAAACTACCCTCACAAGTATCAGACTATAAGAATTTCACCTTTTTCTGAGTCAACTTAGTAAATGGGGCAGAGATAGAAGAAAAACTCTCAACGAACCTTCTATAGTAACTGGCTAAACCTAAGAAGCTTCGAATATCAAATGGAGTCATGGGTCTAGGCTACTTCTTAACCGTTGCAACCTTTTATGGATCCACCATCATTCCTTCACTAAAAATAACATGACCCAGATATATCACAAAATTCAACTAGAACTCACACTTAGAGAACTTTGCATACAAACACTGACCTTTTATATTCTGCAATATAAGGCGGAGGTGATCAGTATAATTTGCCTCACTTTTGGAATATACCAAAATATCATTAATAAAGAAAATCACGAACAAATCTAGGAACTGGTGGAAAACCCAATTCATAAGATCCATATTGGGGCAAAGGTCAAACCAAAGGATATCACAAAAAACTAAAAATGACCATACCGTATTCAAAAGGCAGTCTTAGGGATATCTATCTCCCTATTCTTCAACTAATGGTACGAAAATCAAAGATCAATCTTGGAAAATAAATTAGCACCCTAAAGCTGATCAAAGAGATCATCTATCCTCAAAAGTGGATACTTGTTCTCCACGGTTACTTTATTCAGTTGGCGGTATTCAATACAAACCTGAAGGAAACCATCATTCCTATGTACGAAGAGAATAGGATCACCCTACGGAGATATACTAGGGTGGATAAAACCCTTGTCAAGTAGATCTTTCAATTGCTCCTTGAGTTCCTTTAACTTAGCTGGATCCATTCTATAAGGAGGGATAGAAATAGAACGAGTGTCTAAAAGAAGATCAGTCCTAAAATAAATTTCCCTATTGGGAATTACACTAGGAAGATCATCGGTAAATACCTCAGGGAACTCACATACCACAGGGACAGTTTGCAAAGAAGAATCTTCAGATGTAGAATCCTTAACATGCACTAAGTGATAGAGGTATCCTTTAGAAACTAATTTCTAAGCCTTAAGATACGAGATGAACTTTCCCTTAGGCAATAGGGAACTACATTCCCATTCGATTATCGGCTCATTTGGGAAATGGAAACCAACCCTTTGAGTCCGACAATCAAGAGACACGTAGCACAAATGCAACTAATCTATCCCAAAAATTACATCAAAGTTTAGTTGGTCCAAATCTATCAGATCCACCAAGGTATTCATACCATGAACCAATATTACATAACCCCTAAGACACTTTTAGCCACATGGATTCACTCACCGGGGTGGTAATAGAAAAAGGATCCGAAATACACTCAGGATCAAATCCAAAATAAATAGCCACATAAGGGGTCACATACGAGGGCATAGAGCTAGGATTAAGTAGACAATATACATCATGAGAAAAGAGTTTAAGCATACCAATAACAACATCAGGGGATGCCTCAGTATCCTTGCGAGTAGCAAGAGTATACAGATGGTTCTGACTAGTGTCGGAGCCAGAAATAGAAGTAGCACCCTTTGTTGAAGGAGTAGATAAAATTGAAATAGGAATCTTATTCACCCTAGAAGCAACATTAGAAGGACAATCCCTCGGTAGGTGACCAATCTGACCATACTTAAAGCACTTGTTCCTTCCTTCTTTGCAAAACCCACAGTGCACCTGACCATAAAATCTACAAGGGGAATATAATGGAACTAACTGAGACCTACTAGCCTATGACTAGGCTTGCGGTGCTCTAATACCACTATCATACTAAGAATAACAACACCTGATGGCTTCAGAGAGGGAGAACTAGCCGTAGATTAGGAACAAGAATTGCCATACTTCTTTTTAGACCACATCCCTCTATCTCTACCACTCTGCTGCTAATTTTCACCCTGATCCAAATAGCAAAACTTCTTATTCTACCTTTCACTCATCTCCACTTACTTCTTTTTTTCTTTCTCCACTAGTTCTATATGCACGATAAGTCTAGAGATGTCTATATCCCTATTAAACAAGGAAATCTTGCTCTCCATGATCAAATCATCAAAAAATCTCAAAGAAAACATCCTTATTCTAGCCCTCATGCTAGATACCAATTTAGAAGCATAGCATAACAGGTGATGAAACTTCAAGGCATACTCTTTTAATAATATCCTTTCTTACTTTAGCTTTACAAATTCCTCGACCTTTACCTCCCTTAACTCCTAAGTAAAGAAGCGGTCAAGAAAGCATTAGAAAAAATATCCCATAAAAAGGACTCAGCTTTATCACCTCTCGACTGGTCCCATTTCTCATACCATTAATATGTTATATCCTTCAACTGATAAGCTATGAACTCCACACCCTCCACATTAATGGAATGCATCACACAAAAGGTCTTTTCTATCCCATCAATGAATTTGTAAGTATCTTCTTCAACCTTAGAACTAATGAAGACCATAGGACTCAACATTACTAATTGGCCAACCGTAGTGGCCTCAATTGATAAAGAAATATAAGTAATATGCTCAATTTGGGAGGACACTAATTGGGCAAGCAAATGAATCGACTAGCAAAACTCAACATTAGACACATTCGCCAGAGGGAATAGGTGGAGCTTCCTCAGAGAAATCAGAAGTAGCGACCCTCGACCGGGTCTAAACTCCTAGAGTTGGATGAGCTCCATACACATTATCCTCATATGGGGCAAAAGAGTTGCCACATACATCAGATCTTCTTGGAGACTTAATGCAGCCTGGACTGGGGCCTTGTTATAATGGGCATCCCAAGTCCACCTAGGATCGGGGACCACCCTGTTAACCTAACCCAACGACCTTAAAAAACCTTAGATGAGCTGAATTTTGAGCATATAACGATCTAACTAAGTTTGTCAATATCAAACCAACCATCCATACCATACCAAACCAAGGAGAATATCAAAACATATTATGAAAGTCAAACCTAAATGTAATACGATGGAATAACCAATAATATCATCCAAGGGTGTAAGTCCCAACATCCATCTCATTGCTAAGGTCAACACCAATATCGATCCCTCTCATTCCAACTTCCAGAAGTACCACAAAGCCTCTATCCAAAAGAATACAAATATTTGATTAGCACATGCCCCCAACCATGGCCAAAATTAATATCCAAAAAGAAAAGAAAAGTCTGAAAATATCCAACATGAAATGATGTCTTCCGAAAAAGTGAAAGCTCACCACTTCAGTCCAATAATCTATCCTCAAATCAAGTACTATGAAGGAGAAGTTAAACACCCAATTTCTGCATAGTGTGGGTATACAATCGCCAGTAGAGTGGTTAGTGGGTGAACACTAGCATAAATCTTGAGATAAAGATAAAGTAATGCCAGTTATCAAAACAAAGTGAAAATCATCCAATGCAAACAACCATACATATATATGTATGTTGGTAAAAGGGGTCGGGTTTAGCATGATAGTTAAGACCTTAACCTGGGTCGTGTAGCTTAATCGTCCTACCACCCACGGTCCATATGGGTTCAGCTTCCTCTGCTGAATGGGTACCGGTGCGTGTAACCACACGGCTAGGAAATAACCTTAGGATGACTAGTACAGCCCTCAAAATAAATATGACACTCTCACATGGCCATCGAAGACCCCTCATATCGGCAAATATGAGCTTTTGGTTTTAATCCCCCTGGAATTGCCACCTTCCATGGCTTAGCTTATATTTTCTGCCATTAATGTCCAATTAAAACCAAGTCTAAACAATCCAATTATCGAGATATTGACCAAGGCTATTTGATAAACCAGTGGTATCGTCATACCACTATACTTGCAAGCATTACCCATAGTCAGACCATTTAGATTAAGGGGACTTTTGGTGCGCTTTTCGTTTACTAAATTAACCTCTTGGGAGACAACCATGTTCTCCGTAAGCATTACCAATTAGCCATTAACCTTTGTAAACTATTTAAACCATTTGTAGTTTTATGCATAAGATGAAAACAAGCAAGAGTTCCCTTTTACAGGAGTCAATGCAATGAACATATCTTTATAAGCATTTTATCAAACACCTTGGGGGCATAGTATAACCAAAACCAAATTCCATTACCACTAAAACATTGTCATGCAGTTCCATTATCCAAAACCACCATCAATGCATAGAAAGCATAATTAAAACCATAAGAAATCATAATCAAGCCATTAATATCAAAAACCCCAAATAAATAATTAAAGAAAAAAATATGAAATCAACTATATAACCATGCCTGTAATTGAAATTATAAGTAGGAAAGATAATCATGCCTTAAACCAAGAAGAATGATGGAAAAAATTCACTAAGACTAGCCCCAAAGTAATCCCTTAGTGAAACCCTAGATCTTTGCCCCAAAAACTCTTGAGAGAATTATGATATGTTTTGGAAGAGATTCTAAGTGTTTGAGAATAAAATAATATGGTAAATAACCTCATAAAATAATAGGTTAAATAACCTCCTAAGTGTATTAAAAGTCATGGGTCCTATTAGGGTAAGTAGGGAAATGTCCAAAATACCCCTACTTAAATCCTAGAAAAACCTGACACAAGGTTACGACTGACCTCCTTACAAATCATAACCTAGCTTACGGTTGATACCAACCTAATCGTAACCCATCCTCAACCATGGATCATACACTGAATAGTATACGACTCATCTAACCAAGTCGTAACCTCAGCATACGATCCATACCCATGATCCGTATCCCTGGCAGAATGTAACCCCAAGAGGATCAAACACTGACCATCTTACGAGTCACCTATACGACTTGTACGCATGCCTTACGACTTATACCCTCAAGTTTTATCCATTCTATTGTCCATGACCATCCCACCAAATAACCTTGGTCAGCTTATGATAGGTCTTCACCACTCGTACCCCAGCTTACGTTTTGTACCATGAGTTTTAATGGGTCCAAAGAATGAGATTCCTGGAAATTTTCTAAGGGTACAAACCTGGGATGCTTCAGTCTCCCCCACTAGATACATTCGTCCTCGAAGGTCGGATAAGAAAGGGGTAACCACACACAAAGTCATTTGCATTATCAAACATCTCTTTAACTAGGTTTGAAAACAAAGAGGCAAAGATATTAATCTTTCCTTTAACAAACTCAGAAAATAAAGATGTGTTCAAGAACACATACATTCTGTATGAATATTAGGAGAAGAAAACAAGAGCGGATACTTGGACTTCATGTCCTCCTCCGCTTCCCACGTGGCCTCTTCCACCATGTGTTTTCTCCATAGAACCTTAACCAAAGTCACATCCTTGGTCAGCAATTGACAAACCTAACTATCTAATATCTCAATCAAGACATCTTCATAAGATAGAGAATCTGAGATATCCAACCCTTCCAAAGGCATAATCGAAGATGAATCACCAACGCACTTCCTCAACATAGAAACATTAAATACTGATGAACCAAACTCAAACTAGATGGAAACTCTAACTCATACACAACATTGACTGCTCTCCATAAAATTTCATGAGGACCAGTGTATCGAGGACTGAGATTTTCCTTTTTTCCAAACCGCACTACTGCCTTAATAGGAGACACCTTAAAGTAAACCTTATCCCCAACTGTGAACTCCAAATCTCTATGCCTAACATCTGCATACGAATTTTGACAAATCTGGGAATCTTTGAGCCTATCCAAACTCACTTTCACCTTTTCCATAGCTTGACAAACCAAATCCGTACCAAACAAATCAGCCTCGCTGAGATCAAACTAACCAATAGGAGATCTACACCTCCTACCATACAACGCCTCAAAAGGAGACATATCAATACTCCTATAATAACTATTATTGGAAGAAAACTCTACTAAAGGTAGATACTTCACCCAACTGCCACCATAATCAATCACACTGGCTTGAAGCATATTTGCCAATGTCTAATAGTTCTTTCCACTTGCCCATCTGACTAAGGGTGAAAAGCCGTACTCAGACTTACCTTAGTCCCTAATCCTTTCTGGAAGATCACTAAAGTGGGACATAAACTGCACATCGCGATCAAAAATAATCGAAAAAACACCCATTGTAGTTTCATAATCTCTTGAAGATAAAGCTTAAAATAATCCTCCACCGAAAAGCTAGTCCGCACAGGCAAAAATTGCACAAACTTCGTCATCCTATCCATAATAACCCAAATCAAATCAAATAGGTTCCAATATCGATGAAGTCTAGTAATAAAATCCATATTGATCTCTTTCCACTTCCAATTAGGAAACTTAATCTCTTGATACAACCCACCAGGCCTCATGTGCTCAACCTCAACTTATTGAATCACCAAGAACTTGGACACGAAATTGACTACGTGTCATTTCATACCACTCTACCAATAGACTCTTTGAGATCATGGTACATCTTAGTAGAACCAGGGTGGATAATATAGCATGACTCATGTGCCTCAACCAAGATTCTTTACCGTAAACCATCTACATCAGGAACACACAACCTTCCTTGGTACCAAAAAGTACTATTGCTGCTAATCTCAAAATCTGCCACATTTTGCTCACCAATGCTACCCTTGATTTTCATCAAGGCAGAATCCAACACTTGTTTCTCCTTAATATTTGCACCAAGAGATGATCTAACTACTTCTTGCACCATCATACCACCATCCTTGGATTCCAGGAGGCAAACCCTAAGATTTGCCAAATGATGAATATCCTTGACCAATCTCGCTTTCCTTCTTCTACATGAGCCAAATTACCCATGGATAACCTGCTAAGAGCATCAACAACTATGTTAGCTTTACCGGGATAGTAGTGAAGACTTATATCATAGTCCTTCAGAAGCTTAAGACATCTTCTCTGCCTAAGATTAAGCTCTTTCTGTGAGAACACATACTGTAAACTCTCATGATCAGAAAAAATATCCATATGGACCCCAAATAAATAATACCGTCATATCTTTTAATAAAACACAATGGCCAATAATTCCCAATTATGAGTAGGATAGTTCCTCTCATGCACCTTCAACTGCCTAGAAGCATAGGCTATCACATTCCCATGTTGTATTAGCATGTAACAAAGACCAACCCGAGATGAATCACAATAAACTACAAACCCATTATTGCCTTCCAGCAAAGTCAGAACTAGAGCCGCAGTCAACTTATCCTTTAACTTCTTAAAACTCCCCTCACACGAATCCAACCAAGAAAACTTAACCTTCTTTTGAGTCAACTTAGTCAAAGGACAGTTATCGATAAGAAGCTCTCCATAAACTGCCTATAATACCCGAATAAACCCAAGAAGCTCCGAATATCAAATAGAGTCATAGGTCTAGGACAATTCTTCACCACAGCCACCTTCTGCAGATCCACCTGATCCCTTCACTAGAAATTATTTGACCTAAGTAAAGCATAATATTCAACCAAAACTCCCACTTAGAGAACTTAGCAAACAACCATTTTTCCCTGAAGGTCTGCAACACCACACGGAGGTAATTAGCATTATCCACCTCACTCTTTGAATACACAAAATATCATCAATAAACACAATAACAAAAAGATCTAAATACTTCTAAAATATCATATTTATTAGATCCATAAATGTTGTCGGAACATTTGTCAATCCAAATGATATCACCAAAAACTCATAATCCTCATACCTAGTGTGAAAATCCATCTTAGGGATATCTACCTCCCTAATCTTCAACTGATATTACCCAGACCAAAGATCTATCTTAAAGAAAAACTTTGCACCTTGCAACTGTTCAAACAGATCATCTATCCAAGGGAGAGGATATTTGTTCTTGATCATTACCTTATTCAACTGCTTGTAGTTGATGAACATACGAAGAGAACAATCCTTCTTACACACGAACAACACCAGTGCACCCAGTGGGGAAATTCTAGGACAAATAAACCCTTTATCTGGAAGATTATTAATTTTCTCCTTGAGTTTTCTTAGCTCATCCAGAGCTATTTTATACAGAGAAATAGAAATTGGATGAGTGTCTGGAAGAAAATCAATACCAAACCCTATTTCCCTATCTGAAGGAACATCTGGATGATCATCTTGAAATACCTCTGGAAACTCATTAACCACAGGGACCGAAGATAAAAGAGGACCTTTCAAATTAGAATCTTTAACCTGGACCAAGTGATAAAGACAAACTTTAGAGATTAACCTCTAGGCTCTAAGATAAGAAATAAACTTACCCCTAGACGCTAAGGAACAACCTTTTCATTCTATTTCTAGCTCACCAGGGAACCTAAAGATGACCCTATGGGTTCTACAATCCAAATTTTCATAACAAGAATAAAAACAATCCATGCCCAAGATTACATCAAAATCTACCATACCCAGCTCACGCAGATCCACCAAAGTTTGCCTACCACTGTAACGCCCCAATTTTCTAGAACTGGAATGCCACATGGTGCTCGTAATCTCGAAGGACCATAAGCTAACCCTTATCTGGTACCTACTACAATAACTGTATAAAAATACTGAATAATGCAAAAAATTGGAGGAAAACTTGCCATAAGATTCAAAAGGTCTAAAATAATTAATACTAAAAACTGAATACTAATACATCTGTCCGAAAAATCTCTAACTGTCTGAACTGTGGAGCTGATGGAACATGTCCCCAACAAACTTCGTCTACTAAAAATAAAATGAATCTAATGCCATAATAAAATAAGGATCATCCTCGAATAAAGAGGACTCACTGCTACGTCTACTGCTGCTGACTGAGTCTGGACTGCTAAGGGTGCTCTGGATCTTGCACTTCTGAACCTATGGTATAAGACACCATAGTGCAAGATAAAAGTATGCGTCAGTATTTTGAATGTACTGGTATAACAGTCTGAATTATGGAGCTGATGGAACATGATCCCAACTAACTTTGTATACTAAAAATAAACTAAATCTAATGCCATGATAAAATAAAGATCATCCTTGAATGAAGAGGACTCACTGCTACGTCTACTTCTGCTGACTGAGTCTGGACTGCTAAAGGTGCTCTAGATCTTGTGCTTCTGAACCTATGGTATAAGATACCATAGCGCAAGATAAAAGTATGTGTCAGTACTTTGAATATATTGGTATGCTAGAAGAGGTAAGGCTTTTTGCAAGGGCTTATGCATGAACATAGCTTAACTAAATAACATGAGAGTACTGAATGAGGACATATGCATAACTGAAATCGTCATGACTCTGAATATCATCCACTAGGAACAACTCTTGAGATTTTATAAACGAAACATGGATTTAACTCAATAATAACATGAACTTTAATTTCAATTCGCATGAATCATGAAAACTCATAAACACAAGATCTTTGAATTTAGAAAAAAGAGCCTTGAACTTCTTGGGTGGAAGGAACCCAAGAATCAACATCTAACATCCCTTGCTATGTAATTCTTGAAATATTCACGGTGAAACCTTGATGATTTGGGTCTTGGATTAGAAACCATAGGTCTTGTTCTTGAAGAAAATTGAGAGAAAACAATAATATTTGGGTGTAAATGTGCTGAATCTCGTGTTAAAGAGTATATATAGGGGTTGGGAAAAGACCCTTTTTGCCCTAGGAATTAAAATCTAGAATAGGAAAAATCCTAATTTTATGTGCTAGCGTGATGTGTTATAATCGCACCAGCTTACTGGAAATTGGATAATTGGGAAACTGAGCCTTGGTGCGATGCAGTGAAATTGTGTTGTCACCTTAGTTGCAAATTGGAAAGACACCGCGATGCGGTGGAATCACGAAGGGAATTTGATAATTTCACTTTTGGCTAGCTTCGCAACTCGCTAAAGTGCCAGGTGGCATACTATCTCACTAAAATAGCTCTAACTCTTCGCCCAAGTGTCGAATTTGGGCGAATTTGGTATCGACAGAAAGCTTATTCAATTCTCTACATGACAAAAAGTCGATATTAAGGAAATTCTACATGGTTTAAAATATTTCTCACTTTGGAAGTCACCTCTCAATCTTTTAAGGCCGGAATTACACTTTAATTGACATGCTCTAAGGCTTAGACTACGAGAGAACTTTACGGGGTCTTACAACCACTCATATATACCACACACCCCATAGACCCATTAATAAATAATCGAATCTCCTACTAATGTAAAAATAGAAAATGGATAACTTTTGAATCAAAACCAAAATACACAGTTATATAAGGATTCATAAAGAAAAGGGCAGACCTGGATCAAGCAAACAATACACGTCATGAGAGAAAAGTTGTAATGTACCAATAACAACAGCAGGAGATTCCTCAGATTCCTAATGGGATGCTAAAGAATACAACCTGTTCCAACCATCATTGGAACTAATAATAGTAACAGAAGCAGATGTCATACCATCAGGTGTAGAAACAGAAGATGAAGCCATTAGAATCTCATTTGCCCCCGTAGAGACTTTGTTACATGGATAATCCCTGAACCTATGGCCTACTTGACCATACTTGAAGTACTTATCCCTACTTTCCTCACAGAATCCCCGATAAGGACGACCATAAAACCAACAAGGAGGATACAAAAAAACAGACTGACTTCTACTTGCCTGAGACTGGGCTCCCTACATCTAAGAATTATCACCATCATATGACGCTTGTCACCCGACTGTTGTGGGTAATGAGCACTGGCAGTAGAGAAGGAACCAGAACTCCTCCATTTCTTTTTTTGCCATTTGCCACCATCTCTACCACCTTGAGACTGGGCGCCTCCCTGATCAAAAAAACTAACCCACTTACCCTACTTGTATTCTTCAGAAGAATATAAATTTTTGTCAATATAAGCATACATGAAAGCTTTTAAAATTTTAAGGAAAAGAAAGATTAATAGAGATGGAAAAAAATTGAATCAAATTATAAATTCCAAATAATAAAATCTTATGGAAATGTTTTAATTTGATTTTATCTTTTTAGATATTTAAGAGATTCTCTCTCATTATTTACTCTCCTAAAATAAATGCAAATATGTTACATCCTTATGGAATAAAGAGAAGTATCAATTACTCCCTCTAAAATTGTCTTATTTTATTCATGGTACACCTAAATTTAAGTCATCTTAAGTACCCCCCCTCCCAAACTTGTTAATTTAGTAAGTCGCGTGCCCCTTTTTGGCCCATGAACCACAACGTATAAAATAAGTGTGTACATGTGGAAAAAACTGCTTATGTGTCTGTCCGTGTGGATAAATACCATCTACTTCTCTCATATTTATCCTATATCAAAAATAACCTACTTCTACCTTGAATTATCCAATTTTTGACTCAAGGATCCAAGCTCAAGACCATTCACGTGTAGCCAAGCTCGAGAATTACAAAAACTCTAAAGTATGTTCATATTTATGGCCATGTGTAAATATGTTGTTTCTACGTCTAAGGGACTACATGTATTGGTGTGTGAAGAGGAACCTTAAAGTGTGGCCACGCCTTGGGCACATATGGAGAGCATGTTGGATGCAGGACCAATCTAACCCTAATTTGTGGCTAATCTGCTGCCAATCTGCTGAAGAAGATGTAACACATATCAAACCAGTGAAGTCTGCTCCTGACCTACGGATAATTTGCTGCCAATCTACTGAAGCAGATGTAGTGCAGACCAAGGTAGATTGGATGGAATTTCAGTTAAGGGCCAACGGCAAGGGACTCATTTATCAATTACTTTGTATTTCACTATATAAATATGTTAGGGTTATTTCTAGGGAGTTCATTGATGATATTTTGAGACTTTAAACACTTGTAATATTTTGAACTTCTCTCTTCCATTTGAGAGGTCCAAAACCAAAAATCACAAGTAGTGTGATACTTGTGTTATATCTTGGCTAGAAACTAGGATCTTGGGGTTCCCCTTTGTCCAAGTAAGAGTCTGGTGTTAACATTCATTAATCTTAAGGTCCTTACATATTGTTAGGGTTCTTATATTCTTGAACATTATATGTCAAACTATTTATCCATCTCTTTTGTTATCATTGTGTTGTTATTGATCTTTGAAGACTAGTGAAGTCGTGTAGGGCTCTTTTGATTCACTAGCTCTCTTGTTAACTTGTTGTTCTTGTTGTTAACTTCATCTTCTAGTTCTAAAATATGATATTGAAGTCTAGTGAAGCCATGAGTGGCATATTTTGATTCACTAGCACATTGTTGTTCATCTTGTTGTTCTTGTGTTGGCTTGAATCTCATGATACACACTTAGTCATGTATCATTTGGTATCAAAGCTCAAGGCTTGGTTTTGTCCTAACAAAACTAATTTTGGGAAGCTCTTACCAAAAGTGTGTTCTTGAACATCTTAGTCGAAAGTTTGTTGTAGATCTACAAAGATTTTACTTATTTATTTTGTTTCTTCTGTTGGTTTCTTTCTCATCAACACAAAAGTATCTAAATCTAAAGTTGAGCTTAAGAAAAAGTGACTTGTTGATTTTAAAACTTGAGGTTGTTCGTGTGGTGACTTGTGTTAGACGTTGGAGTGATCATTATGGTGTATTGTTATTTTCTTCTTGAAGGTGTTGATGTTGTGTTCATCTTAAAAGTTTCTCTTTATCCTATGTCTTAAAAGAGAAATAGATCCAAAAAAGTTGTAAGACAAAATTGAAAAGTTGTTTGTGAGAAGACTTTCCAACATCACCTTTCTAGACTTGACAACCACTTTTCCTTAAAACAAGGAACCTTGTCTTGTAGAACTAGTAAAGTCAAACATCACCTTTTGAGATTGAAAAATTGAAAAAGTTACAATACTTATTGTTTCCCTCCAATAACAATTCATCCATTGCAAAATGATATAAAAGGGCTAAGACTTCAAGTTGATGATCAAATGTGTGGACCCATGACCAATAACACACTGCCATGTCACCCTAAACAGTGATCATGACATTAATTAAGCTCAAATTTGGGATTTTTAGTTTCTAATTGTTGACTCTTAGTTTTCTTTAAATTGATTCGAGAACTAATTAACAAGCTAGTACATTCCTACTAGGTTCTCAATTAGTCCTTTGAAGCCTTATGTTCGTGTCTATGTTTGTTTGTGTGCTTTTGTCGTTTAAATACATTATAACTCTTGGCTCTAGTCCGACGAGAATTCTTTCAGTTTTAAAACAAAAATCCACTTCGGGCAAGAGCATACTCATACCTTAAGGATTCAGGGGTCACTAGCCAATCTAAAACACTTGTGGAGATTGAGTGTGAGTGGGGAGAGAGGTTTTTAAACTAAATTGTTTGTTTCTTATATAGGTTTTACCTTGACAATGGAGGGAACCACGTCTCAAACCGTGGTTTCAAATAAAATGGAGAATATGAGGGTCACTCTTGAGGCTATGACCCAAACTCTTAAAAGGTTGAGTACGGAAGTGGGAGCCATAAGGGGAGAAGTGACGACTATTAGTGAGAGGTTAGAACAAGTGGAGAGTCAAAGGAAATCTCACCCTTCTACTTCTCGATATATTTCATCAAGTGGACATGATAGAAATTCCTACACCACCGTTACTCCCAAAACATAGCCACAATTCCCAAATCCTTCATTAGCTCCACTAAATGCTGCAAGCCAAACCACTCATAACCCCCTAAACCGAGACTCCAATAGACCAACCCATTTCCAAACTCCTCAAGTTCCGTAAGACGGACTATGGCACCTAATAACTTGACTAAATCCAAACCCTTCCTTCCAAGCTCCACTAAACTAAAGACCAGCACCTCTATAAAACCCAATCCCTCTAAATCAAGTTCCAAATGTCCAAAACCATCCCGTCTACTTTGAGGAATATGGTAGAGAGGATTATAAAAGGTATGGAGCCTTTGATGATGCTTACATGAGGGAGAAAGAGATAAGAGGGGGACGTGTGGATCCAAGAAGATACTGAGGGTATGAAAAAAGGGGAAACCAACACCAAGAGAGAGACGTAGGCATTAATACCACCAAAGTGACCCTACATATCTTTAAGGGTAAAAGTGACCCCGAGGTGTATCTTGGTTGGGAGTCGGCATGTGATAAAATATTCCAAGAGAATGATATCTCAGAAGAGAAGAAGAGTTGTATGCCATAGCTCACTTTAAAGGCTATGCTAACACATGGTGATAATATGTTAAACGGTTTGGTAATAAATTGATTGATGGACAACCACCACCTTGGTTTTAGTCGAGGTACCTAATGAGGTAACGGTACCTTCTCGAGAGTTATCGCCATGAGTTTATTTCTAAATTGTACAACTTGCAGCAAGGGAATCGAAGTGTGATAGCATATTATGATGAGTTTCAACAACTCATGTTGAAACTTGATCATTGTGGGGAACAAATTAGTCATGACATCATTTGGTTCAAGTGTGGGTCTAACAAAAATATCTCAACTCATTTGACACTTCACAAGTTTGATACCATCGAAGGTATTTTCCAAGCAGCTCTTGAGATGGAAAGTAAACTTAAAGAGAGGTCGTCGCTCAAAGCAAAGGGAAAATCAACTTGGGTTGGCGAGGGGAAAGGATATAGTTCAATCTTCTTTGGGTTGGCCCAAAAACAAAGAATAACCCACCACTACTAGGCTGCCTGAGTCCAAAACAGTCCATAAAATCCCTCCGAGGTAAGAAGCTCACAAGTATCCTAATCCTAAAGGGTTCCAGTGCTTCAAGTGCCAAGGTTGGGGTCCTAAAGACAACGAATGCCCTAACCAACACAATGTAATCCTTAGGGAAGGTAGATTGTATTTCCTTGGTAAAAAAGTAGGTATTGAGGATGATGAGAGTGATTCCGAGCCTCAATATAGAGAGACAGTCGAGATGGAGCTACATGATGATGATAATTATGAGGATGCTTATCCGCAAGAATGGATGTGCATGTTCACAAACTTTGTAGTAAGGCGTGCCATGATTAGTAAGGTGATAAATAATTCTAGCCAATGAGAGAACCTATTCCATTCTAAATTTTTTGTGAAGGAAAGTGTGTGCACTATGGTGATAGATAGTAGAAGTTGTGCAAATGTGGTTAGTGTTGCAATGGTGAACTTCTTGAAATTGCCAACTACACCTTACAGTAGTCCTTACAATTTATAACAGTTGAATGAATACGGTGAGTTAAAGTTCACAAGGCAATGTGTGATATATTTTAAGGAAGCCAACTACCATGATGAGGTATTTTGTGACGTGATACCAATGCAAGTTTGTCACTTGTTGTTAGGAAGGCCTTGGCAATACGATAGGTCGACCAAATATGATGAAAGGTCCAATCAGTATATACTTAAGAAGGATGGCCGAAAGGTCGCTCTTCATCCATTATTGCCTTCCCAAGTTAATGAATTACACCAAAATATATGAGAATTAAGGGAAAAAGGAAAGAAGGCTGAGAGTGGGGGGAAAGAAGGGGAATTAGAGAGAGAGTAGGGAAAGTCAAGGGGTTCCTAAATTCTAAGGGTAACGAGAGCATAGGGATGATGGCTAGGAGGAAGGAACTATTTATGGATCATGAGAAGGACACTCCAATGCTCCTTTTGGCTCATTGTTTTAATACTAACCCCACTAATATTTCCATTTCTCCTTCTATTTCTCATGTTTTGTAAGATTATGAGGATGTGTTCCTAAAGGAATTGTCGAAGGGATTGCCTCCACTTCAGGGCATTGAGAACCAAATTGATTTGGTGTCGAAGTCACAATTTCCCAACAAACCGGCTTATAGAAGCAACTCGATGGATACCAAGGAATTGTAACTCCAAGTTGAGGAACTTCTCAACAAAGGGTACATTAAGGAGAGTATGAGCCCTTGTGCGGTCCCGGTGCTAATAGTTCCCAATAAAGATGGGACTTAGAGTATGTGTGTTGATTGTCAGCCATCAACAAGATAACTGTAAAATATCATCACCTTATTCCTAGACTATATGATATCTTGATGAATTTAGTGGTTCGTGTTTGTTTTCTAAAATTGATTTGAGGAGTGACTATCACCAAATCCGTATGCAATCGGGTGATGAATGGAAAACCACCTTCAAGACCAAATTCGGTCTCTATGAATGGATGGTTATGCCATTCGGACTAACAAACGCTCTAAGTACTTTTCATAAGGCTAATAAATTATGTGATGAATCCATTTATCGAAAAGTTTATTGTTGTTTACTTTAATGATGTTTTGGTATATAGTAAGTCCTTAGATGAGCATGTAAGGCATTTACAATGTGTGTTTGATGTCCTCCGAAAGGAGAAGTTATATGCTAATCTAGAAAAGTGTTCTTTTGGTGTCCATGAGGTTGTATTTCTTAGGTTTGTGGTGAGCTCAAGAGGGGTCTAAGTGGATGAATCTAAGATTAACTCCATTAAAAATTGGTCAACTCCCAAAACCATAGGTAAAGCGAGAAGCTTCCATGGGTTGTCTAGTTTTTATAGACGTTTTGTCAAAAGATTTAGCACCATTGCCATCCCCTTGACTGAAGTGATTAAAAAGGATCAGCCTTTCAAGTGGTGATATGAACAAGCTAAGGCCTTCGAGGACTTGAAAGCTATGCTCATCTCGGCCCTTTTGCTACAATTGCCAAATTTTTACAAGAATTGTGAGGTCGAATATGATGCTAGCAAAATCGGCATAGGCAACGTTTTAATGCAAGAATTAAACCCTTATTACCTACTTTAGCGAAAATCTCAAAGGAGAAACTCTACTACACTATGTACGATTTAGAGTTGTGTGCCTTGATTAGAGCCTTGGCCACTTGGTAACATTATTTGTGGCCTAAAGAATTCGTGATCCAAATGGATCATGAATCCTTGAAGCATCTATGGGCACAAGACAAGCTTAACCGATGGCATACCAAATGGATTGAGTTTCTTGAAACTTTGCCTTATGTGATTCATTACAAAAAGGGTAAGGACAATGTGGTGGCCGATGCTTTGTCTCACAAACATATTCTTGTGTCTACTTTATCATCTAAGTTGATGGGTTTTTGAGAGTCTCAAATCTTTGTATCCCGGCAACACTCACTTTGCTCTTATTTATAGAGAATGTAAAGAGTTGGATAGGGATGGATGGGTTTCGGCTAGGGGTCCCAACCCCTATGCCAAGTTTGATGGCTACTTATTTAAGGAAAGACAATTCTGTGTACCTTCTAGCTTGTGGAGAGAGTTATTTGTGAGGAAAGCACACGATGGAGGTCTTATGGGTCATTTTGGTATTGATAAGACCCTTAGAATATTGGAGGAGCAATTTTATTGGCCTAAAATGCACAAGTACGTGGCAAGAATTTATGGCCAATATGTAAAATGCAAAGGAGCAAAATCTCGACTTCTACCCCACGGGTTATACACCTCACTTCTCACTCCTCGACGTTTTTGGATTGATATATCTATAGATTTTGTGTTGGGATTGCCAAGGACTAAATGAGGTAGGGATAGAATTTTTGTTGTCATTGATCGATTTTCTAAGATGGCACACTTCATTCTTTGTTCTAAAAGTGAAGATGCATCAAGTGTAGCCTCTTTATTTGTTGAAAATGTTGAGAAATTGGATGGTGTTCCAAGGACTATTGGGGTAAGCTTGGCACAAGGTTGTTATTTTCTAAATCTTTCCACCCGTAAACCAATGGTCAAACCGAGGTTGTCAATAGAACCTTGGTCTCTATGTTGCGGTCAATGGTTAAGGAAAAAATGAATTCTTGGGAGGAACACTTACCTTTTGTGGAACTTTCATACAATCATGTTATACATTCAGGCATGGGCATGACGCCCTTTGAATGTGTATTCGGCCTAAACCCCCAACCCCTTTGGATCTCACTCATTTGCCAAGTGACCTTATGACTATCCTAGATGGAAGAAAGAAAGTCGAGGCCATGAAAAAGCTACATAAAAGGGTACGACTCAAGCTTGAAAATAAGAACCAAGATGTTGCTAAGCGAGTCAACAAAGGGAGGAAGAAGATTGTTCTTGCACCGGGAGATTGGGTTTGGGTTCACCTTCGGAAGGATAGGTTTTTGTCCTAACAAAAAAAAAATTTTGCTGAGAAGTAATGGTCCCTTTCAAGTGCTTGAAAGAATCAATGACAACGCCTACAAAATCAAACTTCCCCCAAAATATCAAGTGCACAGCACCTTCAACGTTTTTATCTCTCGCCTATTGCCACAGTTGAGGATGAGCAACCATCAAGTTTGAGGTCAAACTCCCTTCAAGATGGAGAGAATGATGCATGGATGCCAAGCTCGAGACCATTCATGCATAGCCAAGCTCGGGAGTTACAAAAACTCCAAAGTATGTTTATGTCCATGGCCGTATGTGAATGTGTTGTTTCTACGTCTAAGGTACTACATATAGTGGTGTGTGAAGAGGGACCTTAAAGTGTGGCCGCACCTTGGGCGTATATAGAGAGCATGTTGGACACAGGACCAATATACCCCTGATCTATGGCCAATCTGCTGAAGCATATGCAACACATATCAAACCAGTGAAGTCTGCTCCTGACCTACGGACAATTTACTGCCAATATGCTAAAGCAGATGCAATGCAGTCCAAGGCAGATTGGATGGAATTTCAGTCAAGGGAAAGGGAGTCATTTATCAATTATTTTGTATTTCACTATATAAACAACATGTTAGGGTTATTTCTAAGGAGTTCATTGATGATATTTTGAGACTTCAAACACTTGTAATATTTTGAACTTCTCTCTTCTATTTGAGAGGTCCAAAACCAAAACTCCCAAGTAAAGTGATACTTGTGTTTATCTTGGCTAAAAATTGGGATCTTGGGGTTCATTGAGTTCTTCTTGGTCCAAGTAAGAGTTTGGTGTTAACAATCATTAATCTTAGGGTCCTTACATGTTGTTAGGGTTATTAGATTCTTGAATATTGTATGTCAAACTATCTATCCATCTCTTTTGTTATCATTTTGTTATTGTTGATCTTTGAAGACTAGTGAAGTTGTGTGGAGCTCTTTCGATTCACTAGCTCTCTTGTTAACTTGTTGTTCTTGTTGTTAACTTTATCTTCTAGTTCTAAAAACGTGATATTGAAGTCTAGTGAAACCGTATGTGGTATATTTCGATTCACCAGGACATTGTTGTTCATCTTGTTGTTCTTGTGTTGGCTTGAATCTCATGATGCACACTTAGTCTTGTATTAATTTCTCTCTAAAAATGTGTTTTTGAGTTTTCCTCTGCTCTGAAATAGTGAAAGGTTGATTTTTTGGCGATTAAGTAAGTTATTATCTAAAAAAATTATGTCTTTTATTTTTTATTGTGTTAAAAATATGAGATTATTTTTTACGGTTAGTGTTTCATAGTAGTTTCCAATTACTATTTCGATTAGGATTTTATGGAGACACACATGCACAAATACATTTTCTATTATAATTAATGGAGTAAGAAATCACAATTTAAGTTATGGGTGAACAAAAATCGAACCGATAAAAATTTTATTGATTTAACGTATTTAAAAATCAAAAATTAATAAATTGAACCGATAATATAAAAATCGAATGGAACCGATTGATGCACACCCCTAATTTAAGTAGGTAAAATAGAAGCAATTGAAAGAAATTTTTTTTTACGCATTTTGGAAGTGATGGCGGAGGAGGGATGATAAATAGGAAGAGAAGAGAGAGGAGGCTTTGAAGTTTTTGGAAAAATTAAAGAAAAGTGAGATTTTTTTTTTCATTTTTTACCGTTGGAAGATGCTGATTTCGCAAAAAATTAACTCCATCACGCGCGTGATGGAGTTTGAAATCACACATTTTGCCATGTCGGCTAAAAAGGATCACGCGACATACTAAAATAACAAGTTCGGGGGGCACTTAAGACGACTCAAAGTTCAGGTATATCATGAATAAAACGTAACAATTTCAGGGGGTAATTGATACTTCTCTCTATTTAATATGTATCAAGAGGAAAAGAAGAAATATGAAATTTTATGAAATATTTTAAAAGATCAAGGAATTTATGTATTTATGTCTCTTATGTTTTATTTTTGCATAATTTATCCAATAATAATAATAATCAATTTCTAGACAAATAGTTTAATCCAGCAATACTGTAAGCCCACTTCTTGTCCTCGATTTGCTGTTTTTATCAATTCATGTTCTTCTTTATAACATATATTGAATTTTTTTTATTTCTATTTTTTTTGATAGAAACTGAAATGTTTTGATCAAACAGTGTCACTTGTACAGTAGGAAGCCTCATCGACGATCCAAACTGGAAAGTGTTCACACAAAGAGTCTCTTCACGGAGTAGTGATAAAGAAAATATGGCTAATCTATGACTACAAGTATTAGAATGCCTACTTATATATGTAAAAGCTATCTCATTTAGCAAAAGTTTGAGATGCCAAATATCATCACAAGTCACAGGCCACGACACACAAGTTGATCTCAAATCTTACTCATTTTTCTAATATAGTAGACATATCAAACATGCATCTTATTGTCGGAGACTTTTGCGTATCCTACCAAAACAAAAAAGGAAAGACATTGTGTAGCTTTTTAAAAAAGAATAGCCTAAGTTTGGGCATATGGACATATAATGTTCAGTCCGTAAAAAAATTCACTTTATGACCATTTTCTATTTTTTTCCAATTTGGGTCATTTTGGCCTACGTAGTTTATACACAGTCCACATACAACATTGATAATCTATATACAATACCGATACAGTATATTCAACTTGGGCAATTCGGATCTATTAAAAATATTTTAATTTTTTTTGCTATAAATTTTTTAACTGATCAAATATTCTATTTTTTTATTATTTAGAAATAATAATTAAATTATATAAAAACGATACAATTGTTAAATAGAATATGTATCTATATAAGATATATGTAAAGAAATTGTATAGTTCTATCAAATATGTATATGTATAAAATATATTAAAAAAATATATACAAAGTGTATGAAAATTACATAATTGTTGTATAAAAATGTAAATATTGTATAAATTATGTATCAAAACTGTATAATTTTTGTATAAAATATTTATATGTATAAAAATTGTATAAAACCTGTATAGAAGATGTGAAAACGATATAAAACAAGCCAGTAAATTGAAATGACTAGAAAGTAAAAATTTAAATTCCATGACCGTTTTCATGAAAATAGTTTAATTTGAATTGTCGTTTCTATCCTTCCCCCCAAAAAAAAAAAAACGTTTGTGTATATAAATATTAAGAAGTGTATAATCATTATAGGCACCCATCCCATGTGGAAAATACAACTAAAACGTCTAAGGAAAATCTAATTGTGTACAATTTATTAACAAACAAGGTTTATAGATTTACCAAAACAACCGACTGGAAATTTTCTAAATTTTATAACCAACGCTTTACACTTCCTAAATGCCAATAGCCGTCTCCCGTGTGGAAAACACAACTACAACGCCTAAGAAAAATCTAATTGTGTACAATTTATTAATAAAAAAGGTTTATAGGTTTACTAAAACCGGCTGGAAATCTTCTAAATGTTATAACCAGAGCTTTACATTGCCAATAGCAATCTCCTTTCTTTTATTTTGTCAGTTTTTCAAAGGGCAAGCAAAACTTGACAACCCATTTTATTGAGTGTAGAACACATCTGATACGAAACAAAATTTCTAACGTGAAATTATATCACGACATACAATACTCTTCAACTTCTGTAAACTCTGTCAAAAGTAGAGACAAATAATCACAGGATAACTTAATAGTTTCAGCAGCATCAAGAAAGATTCCAATTTTCAACATGGCGGAAGTGAAACAGAAAAATGAGATGACGAGCATATAAGTTCTTCACAATGTGCCCAGAACTGGTTAAATTCATTATTTCATTTACTGTAGAAGCATACAGCTTCTGGTTAGGCATATACTTTGACAATTGATCTGACATTTCTGTATGGTTAGAGGGAGGAAAGGAGAAGCTCTCTATTTTCCTAACATCTTGGACATAAAAATCTAATACTGGTTAAATTCATTATTTCATTTACTGTAGAAGCATACAGCTTCTGGTTAGGCATATACTTTGACAATTGATCTGACATTTCTGTATGGTTAGAGGGAGGAAAGGAAGAAGCTCTCTATTTTCCTAACATCTTGGACATAAAAATCTAATACTGGTTAAATTCATTATTTCATTTACTGTAGAAGCATACAGCTTCTGGTTAGGCATATACTTTGACAATTGATCTGACATTTCTGTATGGTTAGAGGGAGGAAAGGAAGAAGCTCTCTATTTTCCTAACATCTTGGACATAAAAATCTAATACTGGGAAGAGAGGCGATTTCATTCTTTTACTTACGAAAGAAACAAGAATAATAATACATCCTGCAAAGGTCAAACAAAGAGGCATGCAATCACGGCAAAGGACACTGCATTCTATAGTTCTCCTTGCCTCCGCCAAAACCTTGGAAAATCATCAGGACGAATTCTCCCTCATTTCTTGAGCTGTTTCCCTTACCAATATCATGCAAAAACAATCTTAATGTGGATAGACAAATGAAGATTAGGAAGGGTTGATTATATCAGGGATGAGCAGAATGTTGGGCCTTTAGTGGTACATGTAAAGCATCACCACTCAATTGGAGCATGCATCAGTGGGCTCCATCTATCAAACACTATTCTGCCACCTCGACCAATCCTTCCACGAGAGTTGAATGTGCGTCCAACTAAACCTGGAGGTGTAATACTTGCAGCTGCCAATTTTTTTGGATCAAGAGGTTTCGCGAACAGAAGTGGCTCATTTGGATCCTAAAGAAAACCAATAAGAGCAAAGTCTGGTAATTAGTTTAGTGCTACGAGTGCGGAAAGTTCGATATAGCACGTGCTTACATACAAAGGAAAAGTAACTCATGAATGATTAACGAGAGAAAAAAAAATTATCAAAAAAGTAGGTAAGCACCAATCGGTGGAGCCATCCATGTGGGACACATCGCCGTTTCAACTCTCGCTCTCGCCTGATGCTTCCAACAGATGCCATCAGTGGCTTTGAGTCAATGAAGGTTAGACTTGGTGAGACATCAGCCTGAGCATGTGGACGGCTAATAGCAGCATCATCCGAGTCAACATATTCCTCTTCACTTGAACCAAACATACTTGGGAAGGAAGGAAATCCAGGCAGAGCCAATGTGTCCTCAACAAGCTCAATTTCATTCTGGAAACCCAGAAGGTCTACGATTAATCCAGAATCAAACCACACTCCACATAAATGATCTTAAAGCTTATGAAGAGCAGAGAACCACTTATGATGCTAAAAGATATTGAATTGAAGAGGTCATGGCAATATGGCAGTTGACAAAAAGGCAGTTAGCTGAGAAAGATCTGGCCCACAATCAAAGATAGAGCTTGCCATAAAGAGTCATCTCCACTTAAACCTATCCAAAATGATTTATTACCAGCCCATTCGGCACAACCAACTTTTAATGGATTACTGAAATGTTCTTTTCCCGTGTAAACACCTAATTTTTGACCAAATCTAACGTTTTTATGTCATTTTAGTATTCAATTTATTTTTATTTTTTAGATCTAAATTAGATATTTTCAGTTTATCTTATTTTTACAAGGTTTGTTTAAAAGTTTTGAAAACTACAAAAATAGAGTTACATTTTAAATAAGCTTTTATTCATTATTATTTATTTACTAAGAAAAACAAAAGGAAAAATTTTAAATCATATTTGTTTTCTTTTAATTTTTAATAAATAATCTAGTAATATTAATATTCTGTAATCATGTTTTAAGACTAATTATTTAACTTATAGTTTATTAGTCTTCAATAAAATTTTTTATTTTTATTTTTTTCTCTTTTCTTTTCTTTTTATTTAATTATTTTAATTTAAAACATTAATTTAAAAAAAAAAAAAAAAAAAAAAAAAAAAACCTAAACTGCCCCATCACCCTTTCCCCATTAACCTAAAACCACTCCCCCATTATCTCCCAATTTACCACGTCCACAACCTGCACTACATACACCATCTATAACACACACGCAGACAACCAAGAGGGGGAAGAATACAACACAAAAGAACAAATAGGAGACTTGAAAAGAAAAACAGAAAGAAAAGAAAACAAGAAACAAAGGAGAAAAACACTTAGAAAAGAAAAGAAAAAGCAGAGAGAAAAGAGGGAGAAATCAGTGAAGGAAAAGAAGGAAAACAAGAAGATTTTTTAAAGTTCGAAGATTCGAGTTCGGGTTCCGTTCGAATTTTCGATGACGACGTTCTTGCATTGATACTTAATTTAATTTGTTATACAACTTTTATCTCATCTTGTATTATATTTCATAAGTTTATCATAAATCGAAGCATGAATGAAATTATCGCAAGGGCTTCTTATATTATCTAGCATATGTAGTTTGTTATTATTAAGTTTTTTTTAGCTCTAATGTTTTGTTTCTTTTCCATTAGTTGAAATTTTGCTTAAAATAAAATAACAAAGGAGGTCAGAACTTGTAGTTTGTAAAATAATGAACAAAAGTTGTTATATTTATTTTTTTTATGAAATGTGCGTTTGTGAGTTAGTAAAATATCAAGATCTCCAATTCTTATACTTACAATCTCCATCATAACCATGACTTTACTATACATACTGTTTTCCCCAAATAGGTTTTCTTTTTTATTTCAATAAGCTAAAAAAAAAAAAAAGTCCTCAGTGAATTTCAAGAAGCATAGACAATATAATAGGTCACAGCTTTAATTTCCAATTCAAGACCTATCCAAAAGGGGTTGAAAAGAGAGGAAAAATCAATTGTAAGGGAGTGAACTCATGAAAGAATGAGTTAGGTTCGTAATCTCAAGAAAATTAAAGTTTTACATGCAAGTGAACCTAATGATGAAGTTGAAAAGCCCTGCTACTGACCATTTGTTATAATAAAATTTAATATACCATTTGAAGCCGATTGAATTGGGTTGGGTAAATTCTAAACCTATTACGTGCTTATTTAGGCTAAGAAAATGGGGACTCCTCATAAATGTCTCAAAGGCGCGAGAAATATATCAAAACTCGTAGTAAGGCAGGAAAGCACTGCTAACGATAAATCTACGTAGTCATATAATAAGACCGTTTTAAATAAATTCAAAATAATAGAAAGCAGGATATAAGAGTCATTTCTAGGCTAATAAATATTACATATCCAAAAGATTAATTTAAGCCAGACGTAAGTCATTAAAGCGACCGTGCTAGAACCACGGGACTCGAGGGGTGTCTAACACCTTTCCCTCGGTCAACAGAATTCCAGACCAAAAATTCAGAGTCATTTCCTTTTGAATAAGGATTCAATAAGGTGACTTGGAACAAACTCAATTACAAGTGGCGACTCTGTATATAAAATAATCTCTATTCAAAACGTCACTTTAATTGGAAAAACTCTTTTTCTCTAAAGCCAACTCCCTAGTGGGCTTGGGGCAGTAAAAATAGGGGTGTGACATCCCGTACTGCAATTGGAGTCAATTCATAGCAGAATGTAATATAATTAACTCAGTTTCATATAATTCAGAAAGCAATCATTATTAAATAGAGAACAAGCATACTCGTAAAATGCGTCTCCTGTAGTGACACAAAAATTATTTAATTGTGGACTGCCTTATAGAAATATCATTTCAGTAGGTATTACAAGCATAAAAGTTGCAAAGGAGAAAGAAGCTAATACCACTCCACATACCTTGTGTTTCATTTGAAGTCTCTGAAGACTAACCTCACTCTCCACAACCTCTCGTTTCTTCTCCTCTCTCTGCATATAATCACATCAAAGAGTTGAAATCTGCAGATTGGGTGATCAGATAGATAGACTTCGTATAGGTCTATAATTTCTTTATTTTGTGGAAACAATCTTAGAACATTAAAACAACACGCTATACATATCTTCACAATGCAATTTTTATTTTTTATTTTTGCAAGCCTTCCACATTGCATTCCATATAAATTATAAAGCTAGGCAAAAGAAGAGCGATGTGACATCTCTCTTTGGCCAAGGATCCCATTAATCTTTCTTTCTCATTATATTGACAATTTCCTCTACTTCTCTATTTCTTATTGAACAAGAATAAATGTGTCAATTTCTACTCCTCCACTCATCCATATTCTTTACAGTAAAACTTAATGGTCTTTATTGACACTACCCCAGAACTAACCCCTAAATAATTAACAGCATGTTAATGGCATCATTGGGCATTCCATATTGCAATCCTATAAATAGAGGCACTATAAGACTTTGTAGCAGAAAGAAATGATCATATTAGTCAAGAATATCACCCTTTTTGAGCATCAGGTATTGCATTAGCCATCAGGCAATAGGTTGTGATTGTGCAGACAGAGATTTTAAAGAGGAAAAATCATATGAAATTGATTCCACACAGAGTAAGGCCAATGCAAACTTACAAGTAGCTTATGCAGTTTTGACTTTGTTTGATTGTTCGCAACTTGTAATATATACAGAGAAAACTTCATAAAACTTATTCAGAAAAGTAGAAAGGCTGCAGCAAAATTTGCACATAAACTTATACAAAATTGTAAACTTATCTCAAATTGTTAACTTATTAGATTTTCTAAAAACTGCACTTGGTAACCTATCATGCAATATGTTGTTAACTATTGTTTCTTTTCTTTATTTTACAACACATTTGTCTTTTATCTCATTTTTAGTTGTATCCTTTTTTTCCTCCTTATCTTATTTAAGAATTTCAAAAGGCGTTCTTTCCAACTTGTGCTATTTTTGCATCCAAAACGAAATTTGGATTTTTGACGTTATTGCTATAAAAAAATTGCTTATTTGAGCATTTTTATAAAATAGTTTTTCAGAAAAATGCTTTTGAAAAAAAAATAATTTGTGTTTGGTAAATTCATTTAAAAAGTAGTTTTGATAAGCAGATTGTGTTTGGATAATCTTTTTCAAAAAGTGTTTTTATGAGACAAATGACCAAAACGGACATGTATCAACAAACTTTTAATACTAAAACTATTTTATAGAAAAGAATTATTTTAAATATCTATTATAATATTTTTAATTAAAATTTTATTTTTATTTAATTAAAAAATACTTACTAAAAAATTTTCAATCTATTTATATACATTGATATATTAAAAAACATTAAATGATGACATATTATTTAAATAATTTAAATATTACTAAAAACATAAAACAAAAATGAATTTAAAAATTATTCCATAAATTAAATCACAACATATGGAAAAATTCACCACATGATAACAAATATGTAACTTTTTTATGAATTATTTATTTAAAATTAAATATTCGAGAAAATATTTACAAGTATTAGGCAAATACCATTTGATCTTAACGTCATTCGCCTATCATTTATTAATTAATAATTAAAAATGAAGAGTTATATATTCTTTGATCATTATCGTCAATGTTATTTTCAATTTTATTTAAAGAAAATAAATGAAAAATAAAATATATATTATAAAATGAAATAAAGAGTTATGATGTAAATACGAAGTATAAAATCTTAAAATCAAACGTATAAGATATGGTGATTAATTAATAAGGGATATATGTACACATACGTATACATATATATGTATATGTATGTATGTATATACTAGTCGCATTTGGCCCGAACTAAGTCCGAGCATAAAATTAATATTAAACTTTATATTTGTAAACTTTTTTTAATCTTGTTGCTATTCTTTGTTTTTTATTTTTATTTTATTTTTGTGACATTATGGTAGTTGTAAAGGTAGTTTGAACATATCTCAATATTTCTAATATTATCAAATAATATTTTTTTTAATAAACTAAAAGAATAATTTTTTTCTTAGAGTTTATTTTAGATTCTTTTTTTTTTGTTTCGAACACATGCATGCACCAACACTATTTTTCTTTTTATTTTTACTGATAGTTTTGGAGGTTGAAATCTTTAATGATCCAAATCGAGTTTTATCTTATGTTGAATTAATTTCATCATTTTTTTCTAAATTCAATTTACATTGGCTAACCTATTTTTCATTAAGTTTTTCTCAATTAAACTTTAATTAATTAACCAATTTATTAAAAAAAAAAAAAAAAAATTCTGACATTCAAAGTAATATAATAAATATTTAATACTGCAAATTGTTGTATGATAACATCAATAAAGTTAACTTATAAATAAAGATAAAATTTAATTAAATAATTAAAAGACTTGATTCAACAAAATATTTTTGTAGATGTTCCTTCAAATTAAACCATACAAAAGAAATTGAAAAGTTACTAATTTTTTAACTTTAGTGTTTCTTTTTCCTAAAAATATATGTTAAGAAATTTATATTGATATTTCTTAAACGTGTATGAAGCTTTAATATTTCATGTTAAACTATTTGTCATAAATTCTATAAAATATTGATTAAAAAATTCTATCATAAAAAATGTGAAAAGAACTACTCTCAGTTTTCATTATTTAGTATCATTAATATTTAGAGAGTTAATTGTATTTTTAAAAAATTAAATTTTCAAATATTTTTAGTTATATATTAAAAAAAATTATTTAATAATTAAGCATATATTAAGTTTAGACCCACTAGGTGGGAATTCACTGGGTATGTTGTTGTATATATTAATTTAGAAAGGAAATGTCAAGATACTTTGATTACTTATCTATGATAAATTTGTTAGTAAAAATGGTAATTTAATATAAGATTATAAATATTTCCACAAAATAGAAAGACAATAAACTTTTGGATCAATGAATTTGATTGTATAAATAGCTTTTTATGGTGTCACTATTATTTTTCCATGACTCATCACTTTTGTAGCATTTAATAAGCCCAAATAATTGTTCAAATTTACTAAAATAAATGAAAATTTGTAGAGTAATTACAACTTAAATTAGGGATAAAATTAAGCTTCATGTGAGGACTACCGAAATCTCACATTCTCTCTTATATATAGTAGTAATGTATATGTGTGCTTGTAAATGATGGGGATATTTTTGTCATGAAAAAAATAATTTTCTACTTCTGCTTTTTTTGAAAAAGCACTTTTGCATGTTCACCAAACACTTTCTTTTTAGAAAAAAGCAATCCCAAACAGGCTATAAAATATAAGGACAAAGCTATTACTTAATGCCTTTACTCTCTCCGAACAATTAGGGAAGCTAATTATGCATGGTTAAAATGGTGAGTGTCTACTCTTGTGATGATGAAGATTAACTTCAATCATTATTGCACAATCACATCATTATTTATGAGCAAGACCCCACAAAAGGAAAATAAGAAAAATGTAGCAAAACATGTATAATTCAATCAAGAAAAAAAGATTAATTCGACAAGTCGTAGTGAGAGATGAGCATAACTCTAACATTCAATTAGTTTTAAATTTGAGAAAAGATAAAAGTACGATTTAATCACTTTTTTATTTTGATTTTGTTTATTTCAAATACAAGGTATACATCCTTCAAGAATAAGATTTCAACACAATTTGACCCAAAAACTAAAAAAGATTGCAACATAAAAATTATAAAATTCATCTTACAAGGCTATGAGGAGCTGGTCTTCCAAATGACTTTCTGTTGTTAATAAAGTACGTCATAATGCAAAGTTTAGCTTATCAATATATGGCTAATAATTATTCAAGTATTTTTATGTGTGAGAACTAGTATGTTTAAGATGAGAAACACAGGCTATTTTACTAGTTACTAAGAAAAGCTAATAATTATTCAAGTATTTTTATTTGTGAGAACTGGTATGTTTAAGATGCGAAAAAAATTAAAGTATTTTTCTTTGATAAGGAAGATGTATATTTTCTTTAGAACCACGTGAAACACATGCTGTTTAACTAGTTATTAAGAAAGACAAACCTTAATAAGAGCCTCAAGAACGGTCTTTGCTTGGTCAAGGCTGCGCCTAACCTGCAGAATATGAAACATACAATTTTATACAATACAACTCAATCTAAGAAAGGAATTCAATACAATATTTGTTAATCCGTAGATAGAAGAGCCCCTGCACGAGATACACAGTATCCCTCTAACCTAGTATATGGGAGGCGTGCTAGAGGAAATCATACGAGGCCACAGCTTTTGTTTCTTAATTCATCATTCTTATATCACCAAGACAATCATACTATATTTATCTCAGATATGTGAGAGAATTTATCTCTGATAAGCAAGGATGTCAGGTGTGGACGTCAAGAACATTGGCATGAATGACCTACAATTTGCAACTTAAAATTCCACCATCTTAAAAAGATGTTCAAATTCATTATAAAACAGTGAGGTTGAAACACAAAAAAACGTGATTACTCTGGTTTGCTGTTGCAACACTATGTTCATGCAGAAGTTGACGTAGATTGGATGATAGTTACTACTAAAGGCACATAAAACGAAGGAAACGACGGTAATAAGTTGTGCCAAAATTTTATGATAAGGGTTACAAGCAGACTAAGAAAGCTGAGCAAGATATGTGATGAAAGAGTGGCCTGGGCCAATAAGGAGAGCAAGGCCATGATAACACAACCACAAATGAAAGCCCTGTTGATTATTTGTTTTTGTTTCAAGCTGTCAGCACGTGCATAAGAATCGAATTGAGAACTCTAACTGTAATCCCCCACTAACCTGGCGAAGTTTTTCAAATGACTGCACATTGTTTTCCCTCCTTTGCATCTATGAAAGAAAAAGGTTAGTGAAATAAAATACCTCACAACAACTAATCATCAAGGCCAATGATTTAACAAGAACATTAGGTCAAAGTAACCAAAGGTGCATACCCTCCTTGTGTGAAGCCTGTGAGCCTTCTCTCTTGGCCTAAATACATTATATGGATTGGTATCACTAACAGGTGGAGGAGGCTGCAAGAATGAAGGTAGAAAAAACAGTCAGAAAATCAGAACATAATCACTTATAACTGATTGAGCCATGGAACACCAAATCTAAATACGACTCTTACAAAGGTGCATCAAAAATCTACCAAAATGAAATAACATGAAACTATTCATTAGGAAAGATATCGCAGGTCATATGTTAGAGAAAGTTGGTGCAAACAGGAGTAATGATGCAACAATATTTCATGTGAGAATTCTGGCACGAAAATATTGATCAAATGCGGAAAGCAGGTGCAAAAATATGCGACCGATTGAAAATATAGGTTTTTTTGAGATAACCTTGGTGTCCGGGCCAGCTTTCGCGCAAATTGAGAATATGTCAGCAATAATATTAAGTTATTCTTTTTATGATAACCGTGGTGTCTGGGCTAGCAATAATATTCAGTTATTAATAATAACTTCAGTCTGAAATGGGAAAAGGAAGAAGGTTTTATTGCGCCCTTATCTGTCGTCTCCCTCCCACTAGAAAAAAGTCCCCACCAAAAGAAAGGAGTAAAAATAAAGCAACAGGGGAAAAGCAAGAAATAAAAAAAGGAACAGTGAGCACAGTTAGCAGTTTGCTGGTTTTTCTACAAATATACAACAACAACAACAAACCAGTGAATTCCCACCAAGTGGGGTCGGGGGAGGGTAAAATGTACGCAGTCCATACTGCTACTTCCGAAAAAGTAGAGAGGTTGTTTCCGATAGACCCCCGACTCAAGATAAAGAATAGTTTAACAAGGTCATAATAATATCTAAAGTAGAATGGATGGCATAATCGAAATAAGAAATGAGAAATAATACAAATAGAGCTAAGAGAGCCACGAAAATAAGAGCAATACGAAAGTAAAAAAAAAAGTAAATAAGAAGTAAGAAAAGGTCACCCCCTCGTAATAGCATACACTAACGGCTCCTACCAGTGGGCATAGTCGTAGGCTTACTAAGCCGGCTACACCAGAGCTCCCTAACCACACACGCATTAACCTTCTACCCTAATCCGCGACCTCCACACCTTCCTATTGGGATAGATCGTGGTTTTTGACACTTGGGGCAAGGAGTTCTCACATAAATCCTTGTGTTGATTATTTATTTTGGATTTATTTCTTAAATAGGTGTTGAATAACTGGGTTCTGCAGTACATATCGGCAGCATAAAATAACAATTGGTATTAGAGCGGGTTCTTTCAAAAGACTAACACCTTGAATAAATTAAAAATGGCTACACCACCCAGAGTTCAAGAAGGACAATCAACCACAAGCCACCATCTTTTAATGGAAAATATTGCAATTGGAGAAAGGCCAGGATGCGAGATTGCAAGACTCCATAGTTGGAGAGAACCTGGAGTTGTGGGATATTATATTGGAAGGTCCAAAAATTCTTATGACCACAGATGATAATAGGGAAAAAGGCCATTCCCAAAGCAAGAGAAGACGACACTAATGAAGACATCAAGGAAGTTCAAACGAATGTCAAGCAAAGAAGATTCCTATTTGTGGCATTGGATCTGATGAATATAGTAGAATCTCTACTTGTAAAACTACAAAAAAAAGTGTGGGATACCTTGCAGACCACACATGAAGGAGGAAGTCAGGTCAAGAAATCAAAAAATTACCTTGTTACGCTGGTAATATGAGTTGTTCATGATGAATGAAGGAGAATCCCTGCCAGAGATGTTCAATAGATTCACTGACATATCACCATATTTACTAACCGAAGACATGACCGAAGAACTCTGAATATCATTGCTGGAATGTGTAAGATTATTTTATGAAATGGACACTACACTGTCAGAAGTGACTTACGTAGGATAATAAAAAAGCATGGAAAATAACTGAGTAAGGTCACCAATGTTTCAAGAAAACAACCCTTACTTTCCCCACCATTCTTAAGCAGTGACCCAAAAAAAGAGAAAGTTATGAAGAGATATAAAAAGGGAAGAAACCCATAGAAGAAGATTAAGCAAATAAAAGAGAGGGAAATACTTAATAGGATAATCAGGCGGCATCAACATGGAATAGTATACCAGATGACTTAGTCATGTGAACACATACTTTACGGTCCTGAATGCGCATTGGAACGTTTAGTTTTGAGGGATATGAAGAAAGTTGAAACAACCAAAAGCATTCTTCTTGAAAATATCTCACTCATTGTCAAGAATGAGGGACGGGATACCAAGGAAAATGGAATGTGAAGCATTAAGTGCTGAAAAGGGCAGCTCGGTGCACTAAAGCTCCCGAGAAGGGCCGAACCACATTGGTTTATGAACAAACAAAAATACCAAGTTCTAATTTCTAACGAGCTTCACTGATACATTTTAGCATTTTCTTCAATTAGTACGACCCAATTAGGCAGCATTAATATCATTGCATGATCTGAGTCCAGCTTTCTCTTCTAACGGAAGAGAGTAACTTCCCAAAACAACTTTGCAGAAAAATCTCTTGCATAGTTCTTGCAAGACATGTTTAATTAACATGAAGCAATGACAGAAAACATCAATAGAAGAATATGGTCATGGCTTCAGTTGATGCTTATTGAAGGCCCAAAACAATCAAAGAGAACCAAAGTTGTTTTGACATAGCCAGGCAAACTAAGAATAGACGACAAGCACTGAGATAATTGTACTTGTCAAAACTCATAAGAGAATTTGACATACAAGAAGACTAAACCCAGGAAAAACTCAGACATGCGTAGAAGAGAACAGAAGGCCAAAACAGAAAGAGGAACTAAGTTGGTTTACGCAAATTTTCTTGGTACTTTTGAAATTAATATTAACATAAATTCATGGAGCTACATTCCCTGTTTCTTTCCTCTTCTTCGATCCCGTTAATCCAGCTCCTACAGAATATGTTTGCAAGACAAGAAGTGTAACTGAACTAGCAGATAGAGATTATATATGTTATCTAACATGACAACCAAATCACAATGAATTCAAAAACTATGTAAGACGAAGAGCGATTTAAAAACCGCCAATGAAAAGTGTATCAGGTTATTTCTTAACATAAATTCAAAAACGGAATCTCTGGATTTAAGAGGCTAACTTTCTCAAGATATCTCTTTACGTTTTATCCTGATGAGTCTGTCCAAAGAACAAAATTCAAATGATAAAACCATAAGACAAAATTCGGGGAGGGGAACCTATGTCTTCTACAGAACAAACTGTGAGGTTATGGAAAGCAAAGATTGTTTGATAAACCATATCTGTACCGTGTGTAACACCAACGCAGTCACTTATATCTGGATTACAATACAGAAATTAAAACTTGACCTGCAAACGCCGAAGAATAGGCTTCTGCCACCGTTCCCGCTGGTATACAAGATATGTGAATCCCAAGAAAAAGAGATGTGTGAGATTCATCTTTAAAATACCAAATTACTAAGAATTACCTATGCTGATAATAGAAAGAAATATCATAGCACCAATTAATTAGTCAATCACTTCAAGTCCATTGCATTATGGTACATAACTGAATAAAAATTGATATATCAAGAAACTTATAACTGTGCATATGAAGTCCAGTGTATTTTAAATTGAATAGGCAGCGCTTTTTAATAAAACGAAAAGGGAAATAGGAGGCACAAACTAGCCCGGACACCACGGCTATCAAAAAAACCAAAAACGAACGTCGTACATTTCTACTCTCTACTCTCTACTCTCTACTCTCTAATCTCTTAAAAGTGTGAAAGGCCTAATGTTGTTTGAACTTTTTACCCTTCAAATCGAGGGTCATTTCCTCAGTGAGCCGTAATTGCTCCATATCATGTCTAATCACTTCTCTCCAGTATTTCTTTGGTCTACCCCTACCCTGCTTGAAACCATCCAAGGCAAATCTCTCACACCTACGGACTGAAGCATCTGTACCCCTTCTCATCACATGCCTAAACCATCTCAGCCTCCCTTCCCGAATCTTATCCTCCCCTGACGCCACTCCAAAAAAATTTTAAAAATTGGTTGGGGGGGGGGGAGGGGGAGAGGGGGTTAGTAGGAGCTGAGGGTCGGGGTAGGAGAGTGAGGGGGAAGAAAAAAATTAAAATTTTTTAAAAAATAACTTCTTTTTTTTTTTGAGGTTTGGGGGAGGAAAGGGATAGGAGAGGAGGCTGGTAAGGGGGGAGGGTAGGGGTGTGGGGTAAGAGAAAAGTTTGAATTTTTTAATAAAATGTAGATATTGTTTTTGGAAGGGGGCTGGTAGGGGTAGGGGTAGGGGTAGGGGATGAACTAAGAAAAAAATTTGAAATACTTTTCCAAACAATTGAATTTGGGGTGGGGGAGGGGGTAGGGGCAGGGGTAAGGGGTGGAGTGAAGGTTGGGGTGGTAATTTAATCAAAATTAAACTAATTGACTTTGAAATAAAACTAATCAAAATTAAACTAATTGACTAATTGACTCTTGAAATTAAACTAAAATGATTTTGAAATTTAAGTTTATAATCAAAATTAAACTAATTGACTCTAGAAATTAAAATTGTGCCACATAAATCGAAACAAAAAATATATTTCTACTAAACATGATAAAACTTATAAATTAAAACATCCAAAAATAAAAAGGTCAAATCTCATTTAATGAGATTTGTACAATTTTAAATAAAATAACCTTCAAAATACACTTTTTGATAACAAAAAAAGTCAAATATCATCAAAATGTCACATTCTTCCAGATGTACTACTATTTTTAATTCTTGGAAACATCATTTTCTCACCAACTTTTCAGCTTTCCCTCTCAAAGACATCTAAGGTCATTCTTGCTCTAAACCGTAACACAGCAAAGTGCAAACTGAAAAGCTCTAAAATTGCCAACAAGTTGTCCTAACAAAAAATTTCTTCTACAGCTGAGAAATTTTAAAAGCTCTCTGTTCTACCATGGAATCATCAACAGCAAAAGGAAAAAGTATTTTAAGACTAATAAAAAGTGTTGGATTAGATTTTGACGATAAACTTTTGGGGAATCATGTCAAGGTTCTTATGGTTGCTCCTAATGGTGGTGGAAATAGAGTGTGATCATGTAACTTTTGTAATAAAAAAATTACAGGTTCATATTCTAAGGTAAAAGCACATCTTTTAAAACTTTCTGGCCATAGAGTTGCAATATGCAAAGAAATTAGTAATGAAGTATGTGCAACATTAAAGATGGAGAATGAAAAAGCTGAAAAGAAAAAATCAACGGTGCAATTAGATGCAAGAAAAAGGGCAGATTATGTATCCCTTCCCAAAGGCTAGGATTTATCGCAACCGAAAAAGCGAAAAGGATCGACGGGTGGAGCACTAGAGAAGTCGTTTAGCATTGCCAACAGAAATATTGCCGACAAGTTGGCGGCTCGAATGTTCTATACATCAGGTTTATCATTCAACCCTCCAACTTCTCCTTACTTTAAAATGTATTCGGAGTTTTTGGCGGCAAATCCTATACCCAATTATGTTCCACCCACTTATAATAAGGTTAAGAACAACACTTTTGGCTCAAGAAAAAGCTAATATAAATAGAAAATTACAACCTATTAGAGATACGTGGAAAAGAAAAGGGTTGTCAATATGTTCGGATGGATGGTTGGATATTAAAAGACGACCCTTGATAAATATAATGGGAGCATCTAGTGGTGGACCTACATTCTTGAAATTCATTAATTCTAGTGGCGTTGTCAAGGATGGTGGGTACATCGCTAAGTTATTTATTAAAGCCATTGAAGATGTTGACTCAAAAATTGTCGTTCAAGTTATCACTAATAATGTCGTAAATATGAAGCTTGACGATACTATTGTTGAAGAAACTTTTCTGCACATATTTTGGACACCATGTGTAGTGCATTGTCTAAATCTTGCTTTAAAAAGTATGTGTCAACCTTCCATAAAATCGGCCCACTTTTCAAGTTGTGCATGGATATTAAAAGTGATTGGCGAAGTGAGTAGTTTAAAGAATTTCGTTGTGAATCATGACATGGCACATGCCATTTTTCAAAAGCATTCGGAGCTATCTTTGTTAAAAGTTGCAGAAACGAGATTCGCTTCCAACATTGTCATGAATTCTCGTGTTTATAAGTAAAATCGTCATTGTAAAAATGGTAATGGATGACGAATGGAAAAATTACAAGGGAGACAAAGTACTTGAAGCGAGGGCGCGTGAAATAAAATCGCTTGTGATGGATAATGCATGGTGGGATAAAGTTGAATACTTTTTAAAGTGTACGGAGCCGATAGTATCCATGCTTAGAAGAGCCGACCTTAATATTCCATAATTGCATCTTATTCATGACATGTGGGATACCATAATTGAAAAGATAAAGGTGATAGTATTTGAGCATGAGAGGAAAGATCTTATTAACAGCCAATCGGAATTTTTCGATACAATTCAAGAAATTCTTATGGCTAGGTGGAATAAGATTAACACCCCCATTGCATTGTTTAGCACATTCCTCGATTCCCAAATACTATCATGAATCCTGGCTTCAAGGGAAAGTTAATGGGATAAGAAGACTTGCTCCGAATGAAGATAGGGAGATTGCCTCAAATTGGATCAAATGCTTTCAAAGATACTTCAAAGAACCAAATGATTTGAAGCAAGTTTCTTTGGAGTATGGGCATTTTGTAGTTTAAGTGATCACTGTAGTGAGCTTCACTTAATTGATGCTATGGGGCATGAAGATCCTCTATCTTGGTGGGCTAACTATGGTGTAAATGCTCCACTTTTACAAAGTTTGACTTACAAGGTGCTCTCTCAACCGACTCCTTCATCTTGTTGTGAAAGGAATTAGAGCACTTATTCATTAATCCATGGCATCAAGAGAAACAAGTTAGCTTCTTCAAGAGCCGAAGATTTAGTGTTTGTGCATTATAATCTTCGCTTGCTTCCTCGAAAGAAAGAAAAATACATAAGTGGTCCAAGAAAATATTGGGATTTAGGAAAGTCTTTCCATACTTCTTGAGTAATTTTTTATTATGATAAGTTTCTTTCATAATAATCTAAATTCATTTGGTATTGTTTTAGGTGGAAACCATTTCAACATTGATGAAAGTATCAATGAGTTGGTTGAATTGTCAATCGACGAACCTCAACTAGAAGGCGTCTTCTTTGAAAATGAAGTTGAGAATTTAGAAGAAGATGACAACATAGAGGAAATTGAAGAAGATGATCTTTGATTTAGATATGCTCATGTTCATATTAGATGTCTCAAATAGAACTTAGTTTAAATGTACATTTTATGTAATTATTTTTGGTATATGAACTTGTGAACATGTAGTTTATGTATGATTTTTGGTGATCATTTGACTTTTCATTTGAATGGTTAATTGACTTGTGTCTCTCGTGACATTCTCTTGATCTATTTGATTTTAACTTGGTAACTTGTCTAGTCGTCTCGACTTACTTCCACAAGACAAAGGTATGTTTCATATCTCTCTTAACCTTAGCTTTGTTTTAGTTTTTTATTTGTTATATTCAATGTGTTATAGTTATACTGTCTTATTTTAATACTTTGTTGTGTGAATTGTAGAAAAAGGAATAAATCGTGCCATTCTAGGAAGGTGTATTTGCTTGCGGCCTCGTTCCTTCATGATCTAACTACAAGGCACAAGTTACATGTAAGTTTTTCACAATATCTCATATATATAATTATGCATATTTGATATTTTTGTAACTATATGTATAAATTTTTATTTTTATTTTTGCCGAGTCCCCGCACCCGTATCGGTATCCAGATCCATATCCCCGAATCTTAAAAATTCGATCATGAAGGATCCGACACTCGGATCCGCACCCGTGTCGACACCTGCACCCAAGTCCGAGCAACTTAGATCCCAAATGATCCAAACTGAAATATTTTGTTCAAAAGGATTGCATTAGCACCTATTGCGTATAGCTGCTGATATCAAACATGATCTGAAATTTGACAGGACAGATTCATCTGTAGACTTACTGATTATAATAGCCACTATTTATCATGCTACTATAAGAATAAGTAGAGAGGAACTTCATAAATGTCTGTTGTATGAACACATGAATCTTTTCCAATACCAACTTTAATAATCCCCCCAACTGGAATAACATTTACTTTGTCTTCATCAAATTACACAACATAAAATGATTCACACAACATAAATTCGTGAGGAATATGTACCTTGTCTTTCCAGTAAGTATAAATTGACTGGAAGACTCCATATTTGATTGTTAGAGATTGCAATGCCTAGATGTCAGGAAAATAAAGAAACGCGACCCATTAGACTCAATGCAGGCCAAATCTCTTTTAAAAAATAAGTAAAACTACCAATTAACAACAATCAGAGAAGCAAATCAATCTCAAAAAGGAAAATAAGTCCTGACATCTAGAATTAAGATCACGCAGGACGCAGAAAGCTCTTGTTAATGCTATGCGTTTAAAACTGAACAAATGAAAATATTTCCCACAAATAAAATTGCCTCCATACCTAAAGAATGCACATATTCAATACATTGGCATAAGTTGCAAACTGATGCTTCTCCTTGAAACAGTAATTTTAAGATATCTCCTACAAAAGATGTCGTCCTTTTCATTGAACTGATACGACACATACCGGAAGTATGGGAATTTTTCAACTTGACAGTAAGAAATGCCAAAGAAGGACAATGATCTCAACCTTTCTTTACATGATATTGTCAAACTTTGAGTTTAACACGATTTCTATCTTAAACTGATATCACCTCTTCAGGTCCTTAACTGAGAATTTTAGAAGTTAACAGTAAGCCTTCATGCTATCATATTGAAATTGGAACCCATCTTTTTTACTTTAAAAAAATAAGAAAGCATGAGAAGTCCATCATGTATAAGAAATTGAACTCTTTGGTCTCAATGTAACCTTTCTTCAATCAAAAACCAGAAGCTAAACATAATTATCATTGAATTTTGGTAGTTATAATTCCATAGAGGAAAACAATTAACCATTTGGGATACCGCAATATACGATTTTCTGCAACTGTGTAATATAATTGCATCCATGATTCAATGGCTTTATCTGAAGGCTTTTTTCACAATAACATAAAAGAGCAGAAAATCAATGGACCAAACAACCAAAAGAGGCAATTAGCTGGCACTAGAAACTATTACCCATGATGACTCTTGAGTATTCCTCCCATGCATCCCTTGGGATCATTTAGTCACAGGATCACTTAGTCAAGAAACAAAAGCAAAACGACTACAAAAAGAAAGAAATTGTTTTGGTTCATCTGATCATGCAACAGAGGGATGGCCTTGGCTGAGGGATGGCCTTGGCTCAGCGGTAAGCTTGGTTACCGTGGTGTGCCAGGGTCGGGGGTTCGAAACGCCCCTCCAGCAAAGCTGGGGTGCGTAGGTCAGGCCCGGAGTGGTCCCCCCCCTCCCCGACACCTACGGAGTAGGTATGAACCGGGTCGTCCCCTATCTGATCATGCAACACATTGCCTCTAAGAATTATGTCGTAATTTTGCAGACTAGGTAAGGGATAAGCTTAAAAAATGAACATAGGTTCTCTGCAAAGTCAGCATTAACAACAAAAAGATGGAACTTATTACCAAACCAGCAGTATCAACTACTCGAAAGGAGACTTTGGAATAATAAAGCAACAAAAAATGTCAAAGTAAAACCAGAAAAAAGAAACAGAGTAAGCATAGATATTTTCACCTCAACAGCAGCATCAAAGCTTAGAAGCACCGGGATAGGTAAGTTAAGAGTTGGAGTGATCACTCCTGCTCTTTCTCGGGCCTTGTGATCTAAAACCTCTAATTTGTGCAGAATGGTCTCCAACCTATATCAGGCAAAAAGTAATGTCTAAACAAGCAAATTCAAACTTCAAATCATGAACAAGGTTGATAGAATTGGATAGGAAAAAGATGAAAATAATGTGTAACGAGTGAAACTCCTGTTGGATGAAAAATGAACATTTGAAAAGAAATTCAGAGTAACAATGAGATAATATACTGAGAGGGGAACTGAGAGCAGTGTGAGGGAATCGGGCATAGCAGTCTGACTGAGTTGGAGAGCAACAAGGAAAACAGACACACTCAAAAAGAGAAAATGCCGGTCTGTTAGCTGGTCAACTGTACGAGAACTTGTAAGGATACACTAAGGAAAGAAAACATATATGCTGCTAGAGATGATGAAACTACAGAAAGGAAAACGAGGTAGTGACAGAAAAGTTTTTGACAAATCAGAAATTGTACCTCACATCCAGTTGAAAATCAGGTTAGAAAATGGATGTGCTGGTTAATATGGACTGCCAGACAATAAGAGAAAACTCTTGATCAAGGCAAGGTCAAGGTAGGTAATATAAGAAGAACCCAAAAATTAATGAGCTTTTGCTCTAAACATCCATTTCATATAACATGCCCCTATGTTGTGATTGTTTGTACAAGCTTTGACCTCAAAAGACAGGTAAGGCTTCCAGAAGAATGGCTTGAGCGTCAATGTGGTTCAAAGCATCAAAAGTGAAGTCAGGTTTCCATTATCGAAGCACACCAGAGCACCTCAGACAACAATGACAAGAACAGAAAGAAACTCTTTCCCTAAAATTGGCTTTTCATGATTTATTAGCAACTATCTATGTAGCACTTTGATTGGCTAATATATAGCTTAAGAGGTTGTAATATGAGTATATAATGGAATCTTTCCTATCTCCTCTTGTTTTAAGTAACAGGATGGTGGTGTCTTGGCCAACTTAAGTGCACCTCAACTAATTTCACAGGCATCAATAGATCTACCAACCAAGGCTTGGGCAGATGAGAGGATATCACCTACTGTCTTCGCTGAGATTTGAACCTGAAACCTCATTGTTCTTCCCCAACTCATTGACCAGTATGCCACATACTTGGGCGTAAATCATTCCATCTCAGCATTTTATCCTTAAATATTGATTTCTAGGCTGCATAAGCTTTGGTGTCGTGGTCATATGTGTGATTAGTGCCGATATCCATAATCCTTTCATTTTTATGGTTTTGGATAAGATAAGGATCCATAAACCATAAACCTTGGATGGCTTTTAGCAGGTCTTAGTTAATTTTTTCGTGTGTGCAATTAACACATCTAAATTTTTGACTGAATGAATAGTTACAAGACTAAAATTCACCATATCCAAAGAAGTGCAACTATTCATCCAATAAATACTATTGGTAAATAAAATAAAATTAAACAGTGCAATAACTGCACTTGTTCAACAAGGAAGAAACAGATAGTAGTCATTAAAGTACATTAATTGAGATTAAAATGAAAACAAAAGACAGCAACCAACCAATTAAATAGACAATGAACATAACACAATATACATGTCAGAGAACAGTATGATTTTTACATTTCAGCTGCAAGAGCCTTTCTCTCTCTGTTTATGTCTTGGAGCCAATCTTCATCCTCATTGTCAAGATCGTACTCAACAAATTCTCCAATCTCGGCTCGGGCTATGGTCAATTTAACAAAATTTCAGTAAGATCTTTTTGTTTAGACAAAGAATAAACAGCATATAGTAAGGTCCACGAGGTACTATCAACTTTGAAGTAAAATCAAATACTACTCATGTTCTTCACATACCTCCTCTAGCATGTATATAAGATGTTGGCTGAGCAAAAGTGCGTGAATAATCTCTTTCATATGTAACCACCACCACATACTCGGGTATAGGTATTTCAGGAACAAACTTTTTGCTAGAAGTCTGTTGTACCTAAGAATAATATTTTCCAGCATAATCAGTTTAGCTACAAATACAACCCATAAAACTATCAAGCCTAAATTCCACATCTTATTCTGCACCATAAACTTCACAGTTTCAAAAATATTCGATGATCCTAGTAGACAACTTGAAGGCCTTGGAGTAACTGGTAAAGTTGGTAAAGTTGCTGCTATGTGACCAGAAGGTCACGGGTTCAAGCCTTGGAAACAGCCTCTAGCAGAAATGCAAGGTAAGGCTGCATACGATACACCCTTGTGGTGGGGCCCTTCCCCGAACACCGCGCATAGCGGTAGCTTTAGTGTACAACCTAGTAGACAACTTCCAGAAAGAACAGTTTCCTCATAATGCAAAAAACAAAATTGTTAAGATCTCTTTATGAGAATTATAAAAACAATAAAAAGAAAAATAAGCAGACTTTTGAAAGTAAGTTGATGGCATCTAAGATACAAGGAAACCATAATAGTTTTTACTGAACATCTAATTTTTCATCTCTCACTTAACAGAAGATGCCCATTTCCCAAATAAGTTGTAGTGTTTAGGATATACCAGGTTATAAAGCTATGGCTGAGTCACGCACAGGAAGAAACATTTTGGCAACTCTTTACTCTTTTTTTTTTTTTTTTATAACCGTGGCGTTCGAGCCAGCTTGCGCGCACCTCGACTAAATCCACGGGATACCTGCCACCTCCCACCAGCAACAGGTACCAGGTAACTCTGTCCACCAAGACTAGAACAGATGGAAAGAAAACACCTAGTGTTTGTCTCTGCTGGGAATTGAACCTGAGACCTAATGGTGCTCATCCCAACTTCATTGAACCACTAGACCACACCCTTGGGTGCATTTGGCAACTCTTTACTTATCCAAATCACTTTCTCAAAATATTCATCATTGATTGAATTAGAAAGGGAAAAGGGTCAAAAATGCCCCTCTACTTTCATAAATTGGCTAAATTTGTCCTTAGTTAAACTATAGGGTCAAAAATATGCCCCTGACGTTACTGAAGTATGTAAATATACCCCTCTATTTAACAGATGTCCACACGGGCTAACATTTGGCTGAGATAGACTCCACGTGGCATGCCACATTTTTATTCTTTTGCCTTTTCTTATTTTTTTTCTTCTTCGCAATTTTTTTCGTTTCCTCTTCTTCACTAACATCCATCAATTTCTAGTTTCACTGGCATCATCAGTAATTCAATGTCAAAGTCTAAGAAATCTAGCTTTTGAGTCAAATTCATTGTTTCTTCATTGTTTATACAATTTCCATGGAATGCTATCCAACATTAGTTTTTATTTGTTTTCCATTTGCTTAGTAACTAAGTTTTGCTAACAGATGATTGGGCTCACAAAGCCAAGCTCCGGTGTTGCATTTGTTGAAGGTCTGAATGTAAATGCAGAGATGGACAAAGTGTACACCGTCATGGAAGTACTTAACCTTGGAGATAATCAATTTGATCGAACGCCATTTCCTGAAGTGATGATTTAGAATCTTAATAAATTGGTTGTACTTAACGAATTGTGGGCTTGAAGGAAAAGGTTTGGAAGAAATTGGAAATCTAAAGAAATTAGGGTGTGTTTGGTATGATGGAAAATGTTTTCCAATTTTCCCTTGTTTGGTTGTAATGAAATGTTGGGAAAATATTTTCCACAACAACTCATTTTCCTCCATTTGATGGAAAATGACTTCCCTCATGGGTCAAGGGAAGTCATTTTCGAGAAAATGACAAATGAGACTTATGACCCCACTCCCATCCCTTTTCCCCACCCCAACAACACTCATTTTCACATGACTCAAAAAATGTACATTTCTCAAAAATTTATATTACTTGAAAATATTTTTCACTGTGCTTTGCTTCAATTTTTCACTGCTTGAAATAAAAAAAAGTAAAACCCAAATTTTTTCCATTTCCAATGTCCGTTGAATGTATTGTTATTTTCATATTCATAGAGAAAGACTTACCTATGTTACTTTTGCTAATTACATATTTCATCTTGTCATCGATGTAACTTGCTTCTCGAGATTGAATAAGCTTGTCATTCCGTTATATTTCTATCGATTGTAGTATCTTGAGATTGTCCTGACTAAATATTGAAAAGTGTCTCCTATATTTGCTAATTAATAGTTGCTTAAATTTAGTGATTGTAGTATTTTAGAATTTGATATTGATATTATTTGCTATGCTTAAATTATTTCTTACAAATTGTTGAGTTGTTAGAGTCACTGATATACCAGTTAACAGTTAGTAGTATTTTCTAAAAAATATTTTTCACTCATCAATCAAACACTAGAAAATATTTTTCTAAAAAATATTCTCTACTCATCAACCAAACACAATAAAATATTTTTCGAAAAATATTTCACTCACCAACCAAACATGAGAAAATAAGTAGAAAACCAACTTATTTTTCAAGAAAACATTTTCCAAGAAAACCTTTTCCATGGAAAATATTTTCCATCATACCAAACACACCCTTAATGGAGCTTGAGTTAAATGAAAAGAATCAAAAATTGCAGCTTGGATTTGGGAAAATTAAGAGAAAGGAAAAAGAAAAAGAAAGGGGAAAAGAATAAAAATGTGGCAGTGACGTAGCATGCCACGTGGTGTCCATCACAGTCAAATGTTAGTCCGTGTGGACATCCGTTAAATAAAGGGATATATTTGTACACTTTAGTAACGGCAGGGGCATATTTGACCCTATAGTTTAACTAAGGGCAAAATTAACCAATTTATGAAAGTAGAGGGGCATTTTTACCCTTTTCTCAATTAAAAATGACCACCTTGTTTACTGGTACTTCAAAAGTAGAATAGGTTAAACATATTAAAAATTATTATAACCAATCGTAATCAGACATTGCACCATAATGTCTCACAACAAACTTGAGTACTTGACCCCAAAATACCCCCAAAGCTTTGATTAGGAGAAATACAGAGTCTTCCTTAAAACCATCAAGGCCTTAAAAACTATGTTTCTGGAACTCGGGGTGCGGGTATCTAATATGGGTGCGGATCTAGAGGTCGGAATCCTTCATGATTTAAATTTTTAGATTCGGGGATAGGGATCCAGGTAGGTATGGATTCAGGTTCAAAGATTCGGCTAAAACTAATTCAAATACCTAAAAGTAAAGTTATAAAATCAAGATTATGAGATATTATAGGGAAAACTTTAGGAGAAAATATTGATCAAGAAGAGATAAAAGGAAAGGCAGTGATATAAAAAAGGGAACCCGGTGCACTAAAGCTCCCGTTGTGTGCAGGGTCCAGGGAAGGGCTCCACCACAAGGGTGTATTGTACGCAACCTTACCTTGCATTTCTACCCGAGGTTGTTTCCAAAGCTTGAACCCGTGACCTCCCCGTCACATGTAACAACTTTACCAGCTACTCCACGACTCCCCTACAAAGGAGGGATATCAAAATTTCTATATATACAAGATATTCCATTTTCTTCAATTTCACCTTAGGTTTTGTTTTGATTACAAAAATCACAAAATGTGTCTCAAATTTCACCATTGATTTTGATCAAAGTACCCAAAATTAATTGATCAAATTAGATACGGATCCCACACCCACACCCATTCGGGTCGACATGGGTGCGACACCAAAAGAGAAGAGTCCGATCAACTTAGCTTAAAAATTCTTACAACAAGTACTTTACAATTCCAAAGAACTTCAGCTCTTAAAGAACACTACCAAATAAAAGGAGCAGTACTCCATACTTCATGATTCAAAAGGAAAGAAGGAAGACCACATTTAGCAAGTAAATGCTTGGCAGGTGGCTCATACTTTCATCGTTCAATACACTAAACCATCAGTAACACCGACCAAAGAAAAAACTAAACCATCAATAACTACTGCCCTTTTCTAGAATGAGTCATCTAATGATGACTTATGATCTCCTCTTTTAATTAGAGACAAGCAGAAGCGAAAGGGCAACAATGCATAATATGAGTCCCCATGAAAACAATGTTGCAAATAAGAACTAGAAACAGAAACAATTCAAACATCATATCAAAAGCTAATCTAAAAATCACCAAGTCCACAGTATGTATCTCCTAAGACACTTCGGGAACATCTTTTAGTACGATACTATAATGAAGCGGATTACCTTCCTTTTTTGGATATGTTCACTAGTGAGCTTAAGGAAACCAGAACCCTCCTCTATGTTACCAATAACAATATATAGTTGTCAACTTGAGCTAACAAGATAAGAACACCACACCAATAGAAGCCCTGAAACACAGAGTTGTACAAGCTTTAGTGTACCTTTCTTGCGCATCATGACTTAATTTTTTCATAATTTTGTGCAAGAAAAAATCGTTCTGAGCATTCCTTTAGAAATGTGGTAAAAAATTCTGATTTTTAGTTCAAGACAAAGAATCCTGTCACGTTCAGAGAAAATTGTCAATTACAACTACTTTATTATATAACAAAAAGACGTCTGACTATACCATGCTTTAAAATATACAATATTGCAGGGTCTGCATTGTAAATAATAGGGAAAATACAATACCAAAAAAAATTGTCCAACACACTGCACAAGCAATTTTCAAGACAATTTATTCACCTTTGTCTAACCAAAGCATGTAAATTACATCAGTACATGCATTTTAGTTAAGAAATTATTCATGACGCCAAATCCGAAAAAATTGAATTATTATGGTTATTGACAGTAATTTATAGCTTATCACTAGGCTAAACATTTCACATAACGTATGAAAAACTCAACACTCATTCTTTGTATCTTTTTAATAACTAAACGTCTGCATAATCTTTCCCAATATTGATGAAGAAAATACAGACCTAAACAGTCATTTCATCTGCATAACTCAAATATATTTCTCTAGAGCATTCATGTTCAAATATTCAGGCCACAGTACTAACGGTAATAGGTTGTTTGGATGGTTGTTACCTATTATTGTATTGTGTTGTTAGTTAAAGTACAATGTCTATTGTTACTTTAATTTTATTGTATCATATCGTTAAATCCATCATTAGTCAATGACGAAAACTCCCATTTTATGTAACGACCGATTTGGTGTGATCGCATCGTTACCTCTTCATTTTTTTTCCTCATTTTTGTCCTTACTTATTATTTAATATCTCTATTTTATCATTTACCCTAACCTTTATAGTAGCTCTACCCCCTCCCCTACTTATCATGTAGATTTATCCTACAAATGGTTGATATGTGAGATTATGTAATAACGGGAAACGATATGATCTCTGCAAACGTTATATTCACTAAATCAATATTCGATACATTATGAAACAATCCATAACAACCATTCAAACAGAGTGTAAGCATATCAAAGCATAAAACATTAAGAATGAAATAGAAACGTAGACAATGAAAGCAGTAGAGTAGAGGAAAGCACCTCAATATCAGGGTCTTCAGCAGCGAGACGAATGATTTGATTTCGGGTATTGGAGGGTCCATCATCATCTTCAAAATCTTTTAGAGATTTAAGAATAGGTAACCTCTTGTGAATGTCAAGTGGACGTGGCCTAAATGACAGTCTACTCATCATCACCTCAACTCAACTCTCCACATAAATAAAATAATGAAAACGAACTTTTGTCTCTTTTTCTCTCTGCATTTTATTACAACAAACAAACGAAGTCGAAATTAGTGCACAATTAAGTAATGAACAAAAAGTTGGGCTCATTTCAGAATTCGAATACAACGGTCGGATTTACCTGTTCTCAAGGGCCGACTATTGGGGTAGAAAAGAAATTTAAGCAGCAGAAGAGGTGATACGTTGTAGGAGAAGAAAGGAGATCGGCCGCTTAGGGCTTTTGATTAGAATGAGATGTCGGTCGGTTAACCCGAGAAGATGGACGCAGACCCGGCTACTTGACACACAAAAGTAAATGAAACATCAAGCATAGTTACGCAATAAGGGGCTGTTTAGTATGACCGATGGAATGGATAAGTTGATATATCATGACATTAGTTATCCTATTATATTATTATATTTATATTAATTTAGGGGTGTGGGTGCATGATCTCACTTTCATAAATTTAAATATTATATTAAATAAAATATTTATTTAAATAATAAAAATAAATTTAATAATGAACAAAGTTATCGACAGGCATTCAAATTTATTACGAAAATTCACTTAAATCCCTCAACTAAGGTTTGTTCCTGTCAAATCCCTAAACCCCCAAATTTTGTTCCAATTGAATATTTTTTTCTCTATCAACAAAAACCTCAAAGTGTGTGTTACACACATTCCATAACGTTTTAAAACGAACTAATTGAAAGCTGACACGTGGGATTGTGAGTCCAATAATTATTAAAAAGTAATTCTAAAATTATTTTAAAAAAAAATTATTTTAAAAAAATTTTAAAAATGAAATAAATTATTAAAAAGTTATTTGTTGAAAATTAATTATTAAAAAATTATAAAAAAATCTAAAAAGTGAAAATAAAAAATGGCATTGAGGATATAAATTATGAAAAAATTATTATAAATTTTTTTAAAAAATAAAAATAAAAAACAGATTATTTAAAAAAAATTATAATTTTTTTAAAAAAATGCAATAAATTATTAAAAAATTATTTAAAAAATAAAAAATTAGTTATTAAAAAAATATAAAACTTTTTAAAATGAAAATAAAAAATGGCATTGAGGATCCAAATTATGAAAAAATAATTATAAAATTATTTGAAAAATAAAAATCAAAAAAATGATTATTTAAAAATGAAATAAATTATTAAAAAAATATTTAAAAAAATAATAATTATTCAAAAAAATTATATTTTTTTTAAAATGAAAATAAAAAATGGCATTGAGGATATAAATTATGAAAAAATAAAAATAAAAAACTGATTATTTAAAAAAAATTATAAATTTTTTTTAAAAATGAAATAAATTATTAAAAACTTATTTAAAAAATAAAAGAAATAATTATTAAAAAATTATAAAACTTTTTAAAATGAAAATAAAAAATGGCATTAAGGATCCAATTTATGAAAAAATAATTATAAAATTATTTAAAAAATAAAAATAAAAAACTAATTACTAAAAAGAAATTATAAAAAATTTTAAAAGATGAAAATAAAAAACAGAATTATTTTTAAATTCAATTTTATTAAAAAAAATATTGGGGCCCTCTAATGCTTTTTGGGGCCTTTAGTGTTTAAAAAAAAATTGTTATTAAAAAATTTTTGGGGCCCTCTGTGCCACTTGGCATTTTTTTATTGTAAATTAGTAAAACAAATGCTCCTCACGCGCCTCCTACGATGGCACTACACGCGCAGCGCCACATAGGTAAAAAAATGTCCAATTGAAATAAAATTTGGGGAGTTTAGGGGTCTGATAGAAACAGACCTTAGTTAGGGGTCTAAGTGAATTTTCGCAACAAGTTTGAGTATTTATCGATGCCTTTGGCCTATAATAATTAAATTTAATATCTTTTGAGTATGTTAAGATGGAGCATTTATTTATTCAACCTAAGCTTTATCAAAAATATTTTTAAAAATCGATCGACATTCATCTACCATCTGTAAATTGCAAAAAAAAAAATCTACAACTAAATATAATCTTTACACACAAAAATCTATACAGAAAAATTAAATTGTCCTGTAAATATAAATTGTCTTCCTCCATATATAAAAAGGGAATAAATAAATCAATATTCTTTGGAACAAAGTTAAGACATTAAAAAAACGTAATTCATAAATTAAAAATAATTTAACCTTCTACCCTAATTGCAACCTTATTCTTTGGAACAAAGTTAAGACATTAAAAAAAAGGTGATTCATGAATTAAAAATAATTTAACCTTCTACCCTAATTGCAACCTCCATATCTTTCTATCTAATACAACTATATAAAAAAAATCACAATTTTTTTAACACTACAAGAAACACGATTCATAAATCAAAAATAATGTAACCTTCTACCCTAAATCGTGATCTCTATACCTATCTAATGCATCTATATGAAAAAGAATAATTACAAACTGCCTCAAATATCAATATTAGGATATATAACAACTAAAGTAATCAATCATTATGTAAGATAAGACAAAGCAAGCTAGAGAAACTTGACATGCAAAAAAAGAAACACATATTAAAGCTTTGTAATCTATCTTCTTCCTTTAAATAATTGTCCCACCAACCTCGAAGTTAGTCAGTAAAACTAGCAACAATCATCTTACAAACTTCAGAATCAGTGCGTTTGTCTTTATTTTCAGCAAATGTTGTGGCTTTTGCTATAGTAGAATACATAAGCATACGATGAACTTGGATCGAGATTTGTTTCCCACTTAATCCATCAATATTCCATTCATAAATTAATTCTCCACAATATGACGTATTAGTCATATTCCATTCTCTTTCTTCTATTAAAACATCTGGAGGAGTAGGACGGGGATAATATGTAGTAGACATATGGGGAAGATCAGCATATCATTTGGGTTGTTTTTTAATTATGCCTCTGAGCTTGTTAAGCTCTGAGTAATGGTATCTATAATAGGAGAAGAGTCACTCTAAAAAGTATTTTCAATTTGCTGTAGATCAAAAAATGTGTTAGAAAAATCCATAGGATTGATGTTTAATTTTGAAAACTTTTCGTCAAGCAATTTTTCTAGTTTTTTCATATGAGAGAATTTTGCAAAACCTTAAATATCAGGGGGGCGTTAAACTCAAGGTTTAATAGTCAATTCTTCAGACTTATTTTCTGAAGTATAAGCAACATTAGAAGTTTTTAGACCGTCATTAAGAATTTTCACTATTTTAATCAATTCATCAAGTTTTTTGTCAAGCGAGGAAACGTGTTCCCCAAGAACTTTCACATAGAGACTTAAATAATTATTTTGAGCAATTAACTTATTAATTTTTGCAATAGTGTTCGACCAACATCATTATCAATGAATTTTTGGAATGCAGAATAAGTAATACCCGTAACGCCCCGAAAATGGGTCTCGAGACGTCACACGGTGCTTAAGGCTATAAGTAGCCCCAAACTAACTCTTTGAGCCTACTAACATATCTAAACACTTAAATAAAGATGTTGAAAGCAATATCATGAAAACACATTGTATCAAGTCTAAATGAAATGCGGATAAGTACTATAAAAGTAACAAAACACGGAGCCTCTGACAATTCTAACAAATCCAGCCTGACAAGCCTCTACTACTCAATGTACTATTGAGCTATTGGGACAGACCCCAACTGACTCGAACTCAAAGGAACAAAAGTAATCAACTCATAATGAAACTAAAAGTCTGAATAACACGTCCTCAAATCATAAGGACTCACCACTGCAGAAGATGTAGATCAACGTGCTCGAAAATTACTATCGAGACTGGGACTGAGCATCTGAACCTATATTATGAGAAAATGTAGCCCACATACGAGTATGTGGGTCAGTACCACGGAAAATGTACCGAGTATATGGGGGTGTGTCCAATTTGAATAATCAAATATCACAATATTTATAAGAAACATGCATGCTGATGTAAATAACTCACTTAGCTTGAATTAAACCATCATAATCATGGATGAATAATGCATGTAAAGTAAAACAAGTGAGTTATTACAATAAATTCTCAATTTTAGTTCCTACTCGTTTCAAACCTGTAAAGTAATCAAGTCTTAAAACAACTCTCTTTAGAGCATACATTTCAATCTTTCGGAAATAAGAAACTTTCTCAGAAATCATAGTTTTCAAACCATACATACTTATCTTAGATAGAGTAGAGACACACTATGGGAGTTTCTTATAAATGACATAAACTATGTGAGCTACATGGAGTCTAACGTTCAACCTACGTGGGGAGAACCGTCATATCCTTGCCATCGGAGTAGGACTTTAATAATTCATTCATTCACTAGTGATCACTATATCAGCCTCAGGCTCACATCATACGGGGGCACATAATTCTAAGGAAGTACCACACTTCCCCACTCGGTGCTAAATACTACTCCCGGACATAGCTCAGAATTTTTAAAAGACAATCCACCTTACATAATTCAATACTTTGCATTGGGAGCGAATATGCTACCCCTTTTATCATAATTCAATCAAATGGTGTGGATTTCTTTTCTCACTTGAGTTCAAAATCAACTCTTTAACGACCAAAAAGGTCAAATATTTCTACATCATGTCAATTCATTCAATTCTCAAGATGCTTATAACACATGATTTCTCAAAATAACAATCTCAAATAGGGTTCAAAGACCCATATATTAATATCACAATAAAACCTTCAAGATTTACGCTTTATATCGTAGACATATATATAAATCACTTTAAATCTGAAAAGTTCAGCTTTATGTATAACCATATCAACATTCTCATGAAAGCAATATAAGGTATAAATTCATACTTCAAATTCATAGAAAAAAATATAAAATTATGTATCTTCGTAAAAGAAAACCAACTTTGGGCACAAGAACGAAAGAATGTTCTTGTTGAAAAACCCCACATACCTTATGGTAACGAAATTGTTGAAATATTGAACCTTCAATCTTGATTGTGTAACCCTAGTTGTTTTGCTCCTATCGTGCTCTTGGATAATGTGCTTTAACTGATAATAGGGTTATGATGTGATTAGGAATAGTTAAATTCATAAGGTTAAGTTTAGGGACGTGTAAGGAGTGTTAAAAGACTTAGTTGTCCTCGAAATAACTCAAAAATAGAGTGTTTTCGTTGCTGGAACCCTAAGTGTGCGTCGCACACCTAATCACATATGCTAGGGTGTGCACCGCACACCTTATCGCACAAGCTAAGATATGCGTTGCACACCTTATCGCACACTTGAGGGTGTGCGTCGCACAACCTATCGCATACCCATTCCAGTAGCCATGTGTGATTGGTTAGGCGATGCACTCCACTTTCCAAAGCCATAACTTCTTACTATGGTGTCGGATTTTAGTAAAATTGGTATTGTTGGAAAGCTAATCTAATTCTCTATAATTTGGTAGGTCAAAATATATAAGAATACCTCATATTCATCAAGTTATGTGCTTCTTCTCACTAGGATACTCATGGTAAGTCATGTGCTCAAATACGAATTACAGGATAGGAGGTTTCACATGCAGGAACAACGGTTCGTGTTCTAGCTTAGAAATGTACGGGTTATTACATACCCGTATTATTAGGAAGTATAAAAGGTGACTGAGGGGATAAACACATTCAATAATATTGCCACTAGTATCTTGGTAAGATCTATCACATTAATATATTTAGGCAAATATGCAGATATAAACCATGGTGCAAAACAAATAATCTGATTATGCAATGGACACATTTCATAGAATTCTTTTGAAATATTTTTCATATCGTCAGAATTATATGTTTTGAAAAACCATGTTCTAAAGCTTTTTCAGTTTTCATCAAAGAAGTCTTTTTTAACATAATTTCTTCCCTGCGAGCCAGGACTAAAATCTACCTGATGTGGAATAATTTAAACCATTTTCAAAAATCAATATAAGGATTTTAAGTACTGTTGACATCAAATTCCATCTTCGTAGGAGTTGGATTTTCTTTATTAAAAATATTATCATTATCTTGAACAATATGAGTTTTAGGATTAATTTTAACCTTTTCAACATTTCTAAAAGAATTATGCAATTCTGCAGAGTTTAAAGTATGCAAGGATGCAAAACGATTCCTAGCTGGGCCATAAACAGGTAGTTCAATAGCAGGAATATATTGTCTAGCAGGCATACTACGAGACATAGCAAAGGAATTTCGATAAGAAATAGTAGAATTATCATCAAATTGATGACAAATTTTTCCATCGGAGTTTTGAGTTACATGAGTTAATTCTGAATTGATCACTTCTCCGGCAAGCTGTTTAGGAGAAATGACCGAATTCAAAATTTAGGTGTCAGGGAAGTTAATTTCTTCCCATCTTATAGGCCTTCTGGTACTAACCTTGGATTTTATAAAATTAGTTTCTATTAGAATGGTATAATCGGAAGGATCTCTAATTAATCTACATTTAGGAGTCATTGTAGTCATAAGACGGTAATAAATGCGATAAAATACTCCTATGAGTTCAGTTCCAGGGGCATAATTATAACCATGAGTTTTTACATTTAAGGTCAACACATCAAGAATATTTCTATTATTCAAAGATAATTGTAAATTTGGTTGAACATTAAAATATACAGGGCCATATGCAAGAGTAGATTCAATAGTTCCCACTAAAGATTGTCTAAAATTTAGATTTCTAGCATCACGTAGTGCCGCTAAAAATGTTTCTGACAGACCTCTCAGAGTAAGGCAATAGATTGTTCGGTAGTTTTAACAATTTGTTTATGCCGAATTTTATCAAAATATCTGTATTCATAAATAGTTTTTATGTTAATTTTTGAAAGAGTCCATTTATTTAATAAATCGAGATTTTGAGGCAAATCTACCTCTTCAAGTTTAGTACTTTTTGTACTAACTTCTCCCAAATTTGTATTTTAAAATTTAATGCCTATGCTTAAATCTGTCACACCTGTACATCAGATAACTATGAAATAACCAGTCTCTGATACCATACGACAAGGATCCTTAGGCAGGGGTAGGCCATATTGCGTTCAGACTTATCATAAGAATATCGACTTAAGTTTTAGTAGAAATATCAAACCAGAAACACCAATCAAAATATAAGGGAATGCCAAATAACTCAATAACTATATGGAAATCCTTTACCCAAACAAAGGGCCTGTCAGAGATTTAATATGCAGGTCGAACCCATGTGTCTAGAAGTTCTAATTGTGCAAAAAAGTCGCCCTTTGTGTCTATCAACTTTATGGGCTAAAGAGGCACAACTTACTAGAGGGAGTCACTCAGACCAGGCCAACCTAAGGCATATTAAACTCGACTGTAGCACCGTTTTGGAACCAAGTTAGAAGTTATTTAACATTTTCTCATAATTAGATAAAGTCTGGATTCTTTATAATTATCTAATAATAGGAGTTAGATTTTTAACCTAGATATGAGAATTTTCTTAGCCGGACATGGTCACGACGGGCAGGAAGAAGGAGTATAAAAAGTAAGTTAAAAGAAGAAAAACTATGTACCTTGAAGCTGGCCGGATGGAAAGCTTGAACAGTATTAAATGTTGGCTATCTGCCTTGTATTTATCTTCACAGTATATTACAAAGTAGAGAAAGAGCTAGGCTTTGATGATAGGCGGATTTACACGCCTATAGTGCTATAATTGACCCATATTTTAGCTAAGTTTTAAGGACAAAATATATAATTCCTGCACTTTTAGTCCTTTTTCCTGTAAGTGAGCTAACAAACGTGATTAGCAAGTTTTCAAGTATAAATGATGCAGATTTCAGCATTTTATGGATAACTTGACGCCAAAGGAAGCTTCACGAAAGAAGGGAAGGAGAGCTTGGACGCCTAGGACCAAAAGTGACGCATGAGAAACCTGTCCCGGGCAAAAACAACATTTTCTAAGACTTTGGGGATCAGCAGTAACTTATTAGGATTAGGATAATGATGCAATAATTTATTAGGATTAGGATAAGTACGCAGTAGCCTAGTAAGAATAGGATATGGGTATTATAAATACCCTATTTTGCTGCAGTTTTTAGGGACACACATCATTATTCCCATCCATCCACCATCCATCCATCCATCAAAACAATTCTCCACCACCCTCATCCCTATTCGATCCTTTCCCTTTTTCTTCATAAATTTGTTGTTGACATTATTATTCATCTATTCTATTTTTAATTTTCACGACAAGAGAAAAGCTATTTTGCAAGGAATTCACGCCACAAGTGCTACCAAATATACTTCACGCAAGATCTTTATTTTGGTGTGATTATAATGTATATTGTGATTTCCGTTGCACTCATGAGTAGCTAAACTTCTCTGTTGGGGTTATGGAATCCTTATGAGATACTATCTATTGCTATGAGTTTGTGAGTTCTTGACACGTATGCTGCTTATATCATTATTCTCTTCATCTTAATGCAAATTCTTGTGGTTGCAAACACATAGGATACGCCAGTATAGCATTAACTTGTTCGAAAGAAAAGTTATATGTCTGGAAAAGAGATAATGTCAAGGTAATAGGGCACCAACCCCTGTTAAAAAGTTAGTGCCGTAACTAGATTAACCTCTTGGAGAATTTGTACCATTAGATACTCTTTAAGCTCGAAAGAGTTAAAGTGAAATAATCCTTGTTAGGTCGAAAGACGCTTGGATTTACCATAGAATACAATTCTCTATAAGCACATACATGTCTGAATTCTGCATAACTCATAACCAATAGAGACGTATAACTCATAAGGTGGACATAATCCCAACTCCCAACTCTCAATTCTCATTGATTAAAAATCTTACTAAACATTCTTTCTTTTTACTTTGCTATTTTCTGTTTTTACTTTGTTATTTTGTTACATTATTGCACGCTACAAAATCCCCCCTTTTTACGAAACTTTCACCAAAAGTCTAATAATCATCGCTTACTTAGTAACCAAGTATTCTCTGTGGGATTCGACACCCAACCCAGTTGGGTTTTATATTTGACAACGACCGCTTACACTCTTACGAGAGCTGTAGTTTGAGCGTTATCAAAAATTGGCGCCATTGCCGGGGAATACGGTTGTCAACTAAGTTTGAGATAATTACTAGACCCTTTGGTCAAAGATTCTCGTATTTTACTTTTAGTTGTTGTTTTTGTTTTCTGCAGGTTTTTGTGCAGTACATGCCAAATACTCGAAGTTCGGGACAACCATTATTACCAATAAATCCTGAACCACAACTTATTGGAAGGATGGATGCACAACGTGACATTGAGAGAAGAGCTGCTCAACAGGAGCAGGCCAGACTAGCTGCGTTGGCCGCTGCCCAAGTACATCAACAGAATATTGATAACCCAGGGCGAGCAGCAGATCCTGATGATGAGGACTTAGGTGATGATGAGCTACTAGACCCTAGGCGTGATGCTGAGGTGGCGACACCGGTAAATAGAAGAGATCGTCAAGCAAGATTTCGGCTTGAACGCTGAGCCATGCAAATACCATTCGATGATGATGATGATGATCTTGATGGAGCTGGTGCCACAGGAGCTATTATTCCTCCGCCATTTGCGCCCGGAGCCAAGTTCAACATCACGAGCACCATAATTCAGTTATTGCAACTCAAGGAATTATTCGGTGGACTAGCAGGCGATGATCCGAATATGCATCTGATCAACTTTATTTCTACATGCAAGTCATTCGACAATCCTGGCGTTGGACAGAATGCAATTCGGTTGCGCTTATTTCTATTGTCTCTATCTGGGGAGGAACCTCTATGGTTGAATGGGCTGACTCCTGATTCTATCACTAATTGGAGGCAATTGAAAGACGCTTTCCTAGAAAGATTCTTTCCGCCATCCAAGAGAGCACAATTGAGAGATGAAATCAGCAATTTTCGACAGCTTCCAACTGAAGCCCTCCACGAAATATGGGAGAGATTCAAGAAGAAGCTTATGAGGTGTCCAAACCATCACATGACCAATGTTCACTTGATGGAGATACTATATAGATCCTTGAATTCAGTAACTAAACCTGTGGTGGATAATGCGGCTGGAGGATCATTTATGGACCTCACCTTTGTGCAGGCAAGTGATATGCTAGACCGGATGACGAAGCAAAGTAGGGCGTGGCATACCAGAGATTCTGAGGTAGCAAGCCCCACTTTTTCTATTAGCATGACTGCAGAACAAAGGAGAAGAGAAGAAAAACGTGATCAAGATTTGGCGCACATGAAAACACAAGTGGATCTTCTTACAAAGCATCTACTATCAGGGAAGACCGAAAAAGTCAAAGCAGTTGAGTCCAAAGGAAGAGAGGAATCCAATTCTGAGGAAGAAGCCAACTACGTGAACAATCAGGGGGATTTCCGAGGAAATGTCCAAGGAAACCAAGGTCGGAACTATTATGATAATTCTGGAAACAAGGACCGGGATCAAGGTAGTTGGAAGAACAAGACTGACAGGAGCGGCGTGTATATTCCTCCTGGTTGACGAGAGGCCACTGCATCTGGTTCGGGAAATATATCAATGGAAGATATGATGGCTAAGTTGTTGAAAGGAGTGGAAGCAACCAGCATGGGAGTAACTGAGGTAATAAATGACTTGGCCTCAATGAAGCAATTGGTTGACTCGCATTCCACTTCAATAAGACAGCTGGAGCAACATTTGAGTCAAATTTCAGCCACATTAAATCAAAAAAAAGCTGGCACCCTACCTAGCAACACTGTTCAAAACCCAAGAAACGATGGAACATGCATGGCTGTTACTACTAGGAGTGGTAAGGTGCTGGAAAATTCATCCCAAAGCAAGCAAGTGGCCGATAATATCGTAGGTAATGCGGAAGAAGGGGATGACGCCATCAAAGCTAAGGAAGATGCTCATGACGTCATTCCTCGACGTCCACAACCTGAAAAGGTCTCCGAACCAAAGCATGATGAAAAGAAAGTCGTGGAGAAAACAATTCCCCTTCCACCACCTCCTTTTCCTCAAAGATTAAAGAAGAGAGCGGATGATACAAGCTTCAATAAATTCATGACGATGTTAAAACAGCTGACCATTAATGTTCCGTTGGTTGAGGCGCTGGAACAGATGCCTGGGTACGCTAAATTCATGAAGGACCTTTTAACAAAGAAGCGGGCAGTAAGCTATGAGCCGGCAGATAATATTTATCATTGCAGTGCAATTGCCACAAGGTCCTTAGTACAGAAAAAGGCAGACCCTGGTGCTTTCACTATTCCTTGCACGATTGGATCTATGAATTTTGCTAAGGCATTGTGCGATTTGGGAGCAAGCATCAACTTGATGCCACTATCCGTCTACAGAAAGTTAGGGTTGGGTGACCCTACACCAACCAATATGCGGCTGGTGATGGCAGATAGGTCGATAAAATAACCTGTTGGTATTTTAAATGACGTGTTGGTGAAGGTTTCCACCTTCATCTTTCCTGCAGACTTTGTTATTTTGGATTGCGAGGTGGATTCTGAAGTTCCCATAATCTTAGGACGCCCTTTCCTCGCAACTAGAAGTGTGCTTATAGACATGAGAGCTAATGAGCTTTTATTTCGGTTGAATGACGAAGTGGTCCGTTTTGATGTATGCAAAGCAATGAAGCAGCCTGAAGATATGGATGTGTTCTCTGTAGCTGCAGTTAATTATAAGGATGACAAAGAATTATCTGTAGAAAAGCAGCCTATTGACGAGCCATTGTCTGCTGCGCTGCTGAATGTTGAGCATGAGGACGATAAAGTTTATAAAGAAACGATGTGTGCTCTAACAGAAATAGGGTCCTATTCTCATACTCCTAAATAGCCGAACCTTGATCTTAAGAATCAACCATCACCAACAGCGAAGACTTCCATTGAAGAGCCACCAGTGCTAGAATCGAAAGAGCTCCCTAATTATCTAAGGTATGCATTCTTGGAAAGTGGAGATACACTTCCTGTGAGTGTGGCGGATAATTTAAGTGAACAGCACGTAGAGGCTCTCATCTCTGCTCTGAAGAGATACAAGAGAGCTATAGGTTGGACTATTGATGATATAATTGGTATCCCGTCTGGGATATGTATGCACAAGGGTCATCTCGAAGAAGATTGCATGCCTACAAGTAAGCTTCATTGTCGTCTGAATCCATTCAGAAAATGATCCACCATCTATCTCGATGAAGTCTAAGTAATCGAGATAGCTATGTCGTGCCGCGACAATAAATCAAGCGCTTGATGGGAGGCAACCCATCGTTTTTAATTATTTTTGTTGTTTTTGTTTTCCTAGGATTTTGTCGAGCCACAACCAAAACTAAGGCGCTTGATGGGAGACAACCCATCGTTCTAATCGTTTTTGTTGTTTTGAGTGCATGTAGGTGCAAGAGGTGTAAAGGAGGAGATTGGTTTCAAATTTTGATTTGGAAGTATTGCATGTTGAAGGTGGTAAGTTAGGAATGAAGAAGCAAAAGGCTATAGGTGAGGCATTGCTTATGAAAATATAGGCTAAGAACAAGGCAAGGCCTATGTAAATCTAGGCCACGAACAAGGCAAGGCCTATGCTATGGCCTAAGCTCTCAGATTCTAGAGTGTTATAGCATAGGCGCCGCCTATGCTCAACAATGCCATAGCATAGGCGCCGCCTATGCAAAGGCATTTGTCTCTGAATCTCATGTGCCATGGCATAGGCGCCGCCTATGCTCAACAATGCCTTGTAAAAGGCGCCGCCTATGCCAAGCATAGGCAAAGCAATAGGCGCCGCCTATGGTCACTTTTTGTTCCCAAATCCGATTCTAAATGGGTCAAAACCCGACCCAATCTTGTCCTATAAATAGCACCTTAGTCTTAAATCAAAAACACATTGCAATTCCACCCTAAAGCGTCACCTACCTCTCCAAATTCTCTCAAAAATTTTCCCTTTGCTCTTTTACTTTGCAAGAACATCTTCCTAGGCCATCAACCAAGTAAGTACTTCTTTGTTCTTCTTTTATATTCCGTAAGTACTACACTACTACGTCTATAATGAATTGTTTAATCTTGAAGTTGTATTGATGATTTGAATATGGTTGATTTGTTATGGTGAAACTGAGTTAAAGAATACGTAAGGATGCTCTTAACTTGTTTCCAACTTGAATTTGATTTTGATACACTGTCATACTTTTGCGGAATTGACATAGTCTAGAACATTGCATAATCTTGTAACTTGAAAGCTTGCTTGAATGACTTGTTCATCGAGATGAAAATCATGGTTAACTACAAACATAAGATGTTGTGATTATTCCGAGCTATAAATTGACACAATATCTATGTAGTAGTTTTATTCAAAGTGATGCATTCGTCCAAAACATGAAAACATTACCAAGATTACATGATCTAGAATTGAGAAAGGATAGTTAAGATGATCCGAAAAGTATGACTGCACTAATTATATTGTTGGAACATAACACCTGAACGTATATCGATGAAATCTGAGTAATCGACATCGTTCACTTCACTAGTTCGTACAAACAAACTAAGTGTGGGGTGGTGCCACTACTGCTTGTTTATTGATTTTATCCACCGAGATGAAGCTAACATGACTATTATTTTAATCTCAGGTACAATGACACCAAAACCAAGGCAAGGGAAAGAAAAAGCAACCACTTCACAAAAAGGCCACAAAAGGGGACGAAAAGAGCAAGGAGATTCCTTCTCGCTGCAAATACCTCGCCGCATGTTTGGAATTAAATGGGTCCTCGAGAAGGAAAGAAAGGAGTGGTATAGGAACAATAAAGAGAAAAAATATGTTCATGTGGAGTTGATACACAAGGAAAGCCTAGCAAAGAAAGAACCCCGTATGTTGGCCAAGATCATGGCGTTACATCTTGATTTCATCTTCCGAGACATGGGAGAATGCAATCTCGATCTAACACGAGAATTCTATGCCAACTGGTCACCGAAAACTACAGGGAGTGAAGTAAAGATTCAGGGCCAAGTTCTGCAACTAAATGCGGAATTCTTCAACTCCTTTCTGGGTTTGCCATCTGTTGATCTATCACCACTCAAAGAGCTGTATAACAGACCTCCGTACAGGCAAATTAGACACACATTATGCGGAACAAGATCTATGGCACGATGGAGCAGACACAAGGACACCGATCGGCACAACACCTTCCCATATGCTTCCTTGAATAGAGAAGCTCGGATGTGGATGCGAATAGTCAACTCTTGTCTGATTCCAAGGACCCAGTACATGAAGATTACACGAGATAGAGTGTGCTTGGTGCACGCGTTGATGACGAATGTTCCTATCAACATTGGGGCAATTATTCGATCTACAATGCGGAAGGCCAGGCTACACAAGAGGTCCCACTTCAGCTTTAGCAATTTGTTGACCGCAATATTGAGGAAGAAAGATATCAAAGAGGAACCGGCTGATCATAAACTTCCACACAACCCAAAGAAGGTTAACCTCACAAAGGTTAAAGATGCTGAAACCACGCATGGCGTCAACCTTACCACTGCGGAAAGACATACTCGGGATGAGAGTTTCTTTCGCCATCTTTATGGTATGACTCGGTTTACCATGATGAGCGGAGGTCATGTTCCAACTGCTGCAGAGCTCCAACAGCTGGATTATGACTACCCAATGAATGAGCATGCAAGGCAAATATGTGGAGTAGGCGTGTACTTTGAGGAACCTCTTGATGACGATGTGCCAACCGACGATGATCGTCGAATGCCAAAATCTGACGTGGAGGAGAACTCTGATGGCGATAACTCTGATGATGATTCCGACGAAGGGGGTATGACACCCCAGACATAGAGAAGGAGTCCGATTAACCAGGTTCTTCTTATTTATTTTTCACTGAGGGCAGTGTGTCCCGTCTAAGTATGGGGTGCTGGTATTTGCATGCTATACTTCCTTATCTGCATTTGCATTCATTTTTTTTTGTAGTAGTTAAATTTTTTTAAAATTTTTAACTTTGCATGAAATTGTTCTGATAGGCAGCATGGTATTACAAGAGTCTGTGATAAAATCATTACTATTGAGATGTTTAGGCTCTAATAGTGACTCATTATGTGATAATTGTATGGTTTAATTCCTTCATATGTCGGGTCAAGAGTCTATACTGCTCCCAATAAAGTCGACTATGTGCCTTGTGTGTGTGAGATGATAGTATATTCCATGTTTGTGACTGATGCTAGAACTTACCTGGTATGTATGTAAAGCGAAATAAAGAGTGTGAGTTTAGGAGATGATTTAGGCATTTCTTTGGCAACCTATGATTGTTTACCTTCATTTTATCTACCCATGGACATCATCCTAGATAACCCCCTTTGAGCCTTAAGCCTATTTTCTTTGACAGCCTCATATGTAAGCCTAATCCATTTTTTTCAAGACCATAATTTGATCCAAATTCCTAAGTGCTTTTAAATTGTAAAGTCATGTGACAAAATAAGAGGAAATTGGGTGAGCATAGTGCCTTAGAATGTATTGGTGCTGGAATTTGTTATGAAAAATAATTGCTATCATAAGAGGCGTGTTATGAAAAGAAAAAAGAAAAGAAAAATAAAAAGTTAATTCTGTTCAAAATTGAAAAACAAAAGAGGTGAGAAAAGGTGGTAGATTAAAAGAAAGTAGAAAGGTTGTTTGAAAGAAAGTATAAGTGGCATAATGTGATGTATTAAAGCGCTTAGGAACATAGTCACTATTTCTGGCCAAAATAGTCCTATCCGTCCCTTAGCCTACATTACAACCTGTAGAAGACCTATTTGATCCTAAGCCTAACATTCTGATATTTAGTGGAGATTACACTAAGGGCAAGCCTATGGTCATCAGTTGCAACATATGAATTCTTTGTGAGAGTGAGAGCAAGGATAATCTTATACCCATGTTTGAAATATGTACAATACTTGTGAGTGATTATGGGTGATACCTTATGTGAGACACACATGGTTGATGAGTTTTGGGTAGTTGTATATGCTTCTCTATGCCTTAACTTGTGAATACGAATTAACCATCATCATGAGTCTATGTTAGAGGTTGAATTGTTTCTAGTAGTGATCAGAAAACTACTCTTTGTAATAAGTGTCATGCCTGTCTTGATGAATATTTTGTGTTGTTACTGTGAAACCCTAAGTCGATGTTTATATGGACATGATATTTTGTTCGAGGACAAACAAAGCTTTAAGTGTGGGGTGTTGATGATAGGCGGATTTACACGCCTATAGTGCTATAATTGACCTATATTTTAGCTAAGTTTTAAGGACAAAATATATAATTCCTGCACTTTTAGTCCTTTTTCCTGTAAGTGAGCTAACAAACGTGATTAGCAAGTTTTCAGGTATAAATGATGCAGATTTCAGCATTTTATGGATAACTTGATGCCAAAGGAAGCTTCACGAAAGAAGGGAAGGAGAGCTTGGATGCCTAGGACCAAAAGTGACGCATGGGAAACCTGTCCCGGGCAAAAACAACATTTTCTAAGACTTTGGGGATCAGCAGTAACTTATTAGGATTAGGATAATGATGCAATAATTTATTAGGATTAGGATAAGTACGCAGTAGCCTAGTAGGAATAGGATATGGGTATTATAAATACCCTATTTTGCTGCAGTTTTTAGGGACACACATCATTATTCCCATCCATCCACCATCCATCCATCCATCAAAACAATTCTCCACCACCCTCATCCCTATTCGATCCTTTCCTTTTTTCTTCATAAATTTGTTGTTGACATTATTATTCATCTATTCTATTTTTAATTTTCACGACAAGAGAAAAGCTATTTTGCAAGGAATTCACGCCACAAGTGCTACCAAACATACTTCACGCAAGATCTTTATTTTGGTGTGATTATAATGTATATTGTGATTTCCGTTGCACTCATGAGTAGCTAAACTTCTCTGTTGGGGTTATGGAATCCTTATGAGATACTATCTATTGCTATGAGTTTGTGAGTTCTTGACACGTATGCTGCTTATATCATTATTCTCTTCATCTTAATGCAAATTCTTATGGTTGCAAACACATAGGATACGCCAGTATAGCATTAACTTGTTCGAAAGAAAAGTTATATGTCTGGAAAAGAGATAATGTCAAGGTAATAGGGCACCAACCCCTGTTAAAAAGTTAGTGCCGTAACTAGATTAACCTCTTGGAGAATTTGTACCATTAGATACTCTTTAAGCTCGAAAGAGTTAAAGTGAAATAATCCTTGTTAGGTCGAAAGATGCTTGGATTTACCATAGAATACAATTCTCTATAAGCACATACATGTCTGAATTCTGCATAACTCATAACCAATAGAGACGTATAACTCATAAGGTGGACATAATCCCAACTCCCAACTCTCAATTCTCATTGATTAAAAATCTTACTAAACATTCTTTCTTTTTACTTTGCTATTTTCCGTTTTTACTTTGTTATTTTGTTACATTATTGCACGCTACAAAATCCCCCCTTTTTATGAAACTTTCACCAAAAGTCTAATAATCTTTGCTTACTTAGTGACCAAGTATTCTCTGTGGGATTTGACACTCAACCCAGTTGGGTTCTATATTTGACAACGACCGCTTACACTCTTACGAGAGCTGTAGTTTGAGCGTTATCAGGCTTAAAGAGAGAAGGGGAAGGAAAAGGAAAACTTCTATCTCTTATACAGAATGAGGCATTTTTTATAGAAAAAAAATCTGCGCATAGAACTATGGGTCGTACAGTGGGACCGTGCACATAGTATTTTCACTGTTACAAAGAGGCCCTATAGTAAAACATAGTAATTAGTTGTTTGGGCCTGCTTGTCCTGTTTTGTCTTTTACCTTTTTCTTTAGTTGATAGAGAAATGCTTCGATTTTTCGATCTTTTTATTTGTGAGGGTATGTTCTGGAGGTAGTGACTGTGAATCGCAAATATCTTCACTGTTTTCTGCTTCTTCAATGGTAATGTTTTTCATAGAAGTATCTGAACTTTGTTCTATCATTTTTAGTAGTTTATTTCAAACTTCTGCTAAGTATTTCTCAATCATTTCCAGTTTATCTCCTTCTTGTAAGGAGATTCTTCTAGAAATATAATTTAGGCCTTTGTCGTCGATAATTTCTTTTTGTGGAGCATGAGCATATTCAGCGTTTTTTCTTATAATGGTTTCTTGCAAGTCTTTTCCATAAGAGATTTTTGTAACCAGATAATGGCAGGTTAATTTTTCCCAAAAATTGGTATAAAATACCCTATATAATCCCGGTAGTTGATCTTTAGTATATCTGAATTCAATACTCTATTTATGGATCCACGGAATGGCAAACTCTATGAAAAAGTACATTTAATCAATGGTATCCAATATACAAACATGTTCAGAAAGCTATAATTCTGTTAAAAATGGTGAAGTCTTTTTCCATTCTTTGTAAAGATGAAAATATTCTGGTGGCAAGATCTTTATTGTGGGGCCATGATACAACCACCATTGGATAAACCAATTTGGAATGGGATCTTCAAATACTTTAGCACAGACTTTTAAAAACCAAGTATGTTTATCTTGATGTTATTATAATATCAATTCTGTGTAAATGCTTTTACGTAGTCCCAATAAGTGAAAGTTATTTTTGCTCCTTTCATTGTCATGGTTTTTTCAGTCTTGGACGTGGTTCCCCAGTCTTCTATTGATATAGGATTTTGGATGACCATTTTGGAATATCCATGCACTCCTGGGGTTGTTTTACTCATTTGATAGTGTTCAATTTCACTACTTCCAGTAAATAGTAGGATTGACTCATAAAAAACTCTTGTTTTATAAAATTCACCTTCAATATAAAAGTTAATAATCTAGTATTTTTGGAGTAGTCTCCATGGATCTTCTTGCTTGCATATTTGAGTATTTTCGACAAGAACTATTAGTTCTCTAGTGTCAAGTTTTTCATAATTTGACCTATCGACAGTATTTTCTTGAACAATTGAGGCAAACGAATCTGTTTGCTTAACAAACATATAGGACTGAAGTTGTTCATATAAAGGGTGATCTTCTGAAATAGCTTCTAAATGAATTGAAGTGCTCATATGCTGGTTTTTGGATATGATTCAGCAATTTGCAAAATTTTTGCATTAATCAAAGTTCTATTTCCCTGTTGTAATACCGGGAAATTAGAACAGAAAGAAGTGTAGGAAGATGAAGAGATGTTTCTGCCTCCATAGTAGGAGGAACCTTGGCTTCTGCCACCTTTTTCACATCCTCTAGCCCTTTGCCGGGTGGATCCATGTTGCATCAAAAGATTAAAATTTATCAAATGATGTATCAAAGTTGGAAGTCGATTTCATCTCTTATTTCTTCAAAATTTGGAATATATAAGTCTTCTCTTATCATGTGATGGACAATTTTTCTTAGTATTAAGAAATGGATATCTTTGTTCACAGGAACACATTTAGTAATGGTGATAATAGTTTTTTCAGATAAGTAGAAAGTGTAAAAATTCATTCTCCTTAGCTCCTGTTGATACGCCCAAATTACAGCTCTCGTGAGAAAGTGTAAGCGGTCGCTGTCAAATATAGAACCCAACTGGGTTGGGTGTCGAATCCCACAGGGAATACTTGGTCACTAAGTGTTGCAATTATTAGTAGACTGTTGGTCGAAAATTCTATGGAAAAGGGGGGTTTTGGTTTAGGCGTGAACTAATGGTATCAAAATAATGAATGAGACGATGTATTTAGTAAGATTTAATCACAGAGAATAATAAGTTAGGGTTATGTCCACCTTGTAATTTCTACTTCTCTATTAACTATGAGTAACACGGAATTTAGACATGCATACACTTATAGAGATTCGTATTCTAATTGTAAATCCAAGTGTTTCTCAACCATCAAGGATTTATTTCACTTTAGCTCTCTCGAGCCTAAAGTGTATAACTAATGGTACAAACTCTCCAAGAAAGTTAATCCGGTTAAGGCATTAACGTGTAAACAGGGGTTGGAAACCCTATTTTCCTGTCACACTCTCTTTTCCAAACAGGTAACTTTTCTCTCAAACAAGTTAATTGTATAATGGCGTGTTCTCTATGTTTTCAACCATGAGAATTCAATTAAAACGAAGAGAGTAATGATATAAGTAGCATACACATCAAGAATTCATAAACTCATAGTAATAGATAGTATCTTACAAGGTTTCCATAACCCTAACTGAGAAGTTTAACTACTCATGATCACAACGAAAATCACAATAGACATAATCATCATACCACAACTAGAATAATCTTGGCGATGGAAGTGATTTTTGCGTCAAACAGAGAAGAAAACGTCTTTCCCTCTAGCCGTTCGTGTAGCATTTTTCTCTGTCCAAAACTTACAGAATCTGAAACTGAATAATGAATAATGATAATAATGCTGAAAAATTTAGCAATAAAGTTTTTATAATATCCTTGTCCACTAAGTTGCTACTGCGTCCTTAAGTATTTAAAAATACTGTGTTTGCCCGGGAAAAAGTTCCCATGCATCACTTTCAGTCCAAAAGCTGCCTTCCCTCTAATGTGAAGTTTTCTTTTGCTGCTCACAAGTCCATAAAGTGCTGAAATCTTCATCATTAATACCTGAAAAACATGCTAATCGCGTAGGTCAGCTCACTTAAAGGAAAATAGACTAAAAGTGCAGGAATTATATATTTTATCCTCAAAACTTAGCTAAAATATGGGTAGATTATGGTTCTTAGGGGTATAAATACGCCCAACATCACCACCCCCACTTAAAGCTTTGTTTTTCCTCGAATAAAATATTACATCCATGCAAACACTCAACTAGAAATTCAAAATAGCAACACAAAATGTTCAACAAGACATGCACGACAATCATTAACAAAGAGTAGGTTTCTTGATCGCTACTAGAAACAATTCAACCTCTAACATAGACTCGTGAGGATGGTTAATTCGTATCCATAAGTAAAGCCACAAAGAATCATACAAAACTACCCAACAATCGTCAACCATGTGTGTCTCACACAAGATATCACCCATAATCACTCATAGTTTTGCATTTTTCAAAACATGGGTATAAGACTCTCCTTGCTCTCACTCTCACAAAGAATTCTTATATTGCAACTGATGACCATAGGCTTGCCCTTAGTGTAATGCTCCACTAATATCAGAATGCTAAGCTTAGGATCAAATAGGTCTTTACAGGTTGTAATGTAGGCTAAGGGACAGGTAGGACTATTTTGGCCAGAAATAGTGACTGTTTCCTAAGCGCTTTAATACACTACATTATACCATTTACACCAACTCTTAACAACCCCTCTACCTTTCTTTCATCTACCAACCCCTTTTCACCTATTTTGTTATTCAATCATAAACATAACTATCTTTTTATTTTTCTATTTCTTTTTTTTTCTTTTTTTTTCTTTTTTTTTCTTCTATATTTTGCTTATTTATTTATTTATTTATTTTTCTTTTTATAAAGCACCTCTATGATAGCCACTCTTTTTCACAACAATTTCAAGTACCAATACACTCTGAGGCATCACTCTCACCATTTTCCTCTTATTTTGTCACATGACTCTACAACTTGAAGCGCTTAGGAATTTGGATCAAATTATGGTCTTGAAAAAAAAATAGATTAGGCTACATATGAGGCTGGAAAAGAAAATAGCTAAAGGCTCAAAGGGGTTTAACTAGGACAATGTACAAAGGTGGGTAAAAAGAAGGTAAACAAATTCAGGGCTGCCAAAGAAATGCCTAAATCATCTCCTAAACTCACACTCTTTATTTCGCTTTACACACACACCGAACAAGTTCTAGCATCAGTCACAACACAGAATATACTATAACCTCACACACACAAGGCACATGGTCAACTTAATTGGGAGCATTATAGACTCTTGACCCAATAGATAAATGAATTAAACCACACAATTATCACACAGTGAGTCACACTTAGAGCCTAAATGTCTCAATAGTAATGATTTAGCACAAACTCTTGTCATACTACCATGCCGTCTATCAGAACAATTTCATGCGAAATCTAAAAAAATCTAAAATTATCTAACTAATTACGACTAATTAAAACAAACAAGAATAAATATAGGCAAAGAAGTACAATACATCATACAAATACCAGCACCCCACACTTAGACGGGACACACTGCCCTCAGTGGAAAATAAATAAGGAAAACCTGATTAGTCGGACTCCTCTTCTATGTCTGGAGTCATACCCCCTGCGTCGGAATCATCATTAGAGTCGTCATCCTCAGAGTTATCCTCTACATCTGAGTCTGGCAGTCGGCGATCATCGTCAGTCGGTACATCATCATCGAGAGGTTCCTCAAAATGCACCCCCACTCTACACATAGCCCGCGCATGCTCATTAAGCGGGTAGTCATAATCCAGCTGCTGATGCTCTGAATCAGTTGGAACACGACCCCCACTCATTATGGTAAACCTAGTCATGCCATATAGATGGTGAAAGAAACTTTCATCTCGAGCATGTCTTTCTGCAGTGGTAAGGTTGATGCCATGACCAGTTTCAAGCTCTTTAACTTTTGTGAGATCAACCTTCTTCGGGTTGTGTGGAAGCTTATGATCTGCAGGTTCCTCTTCAATGTGCTCCTTCCTTAAGATCGCAGTCAACAAATTGCCAAAGCTGAAATGGGACCTTTTGTGCAGCCTTGCTTTACGCATTGACGATCGTATAACCGCACCAATGTTGATGGGAATATTCGTCATCAGAGCGTACACCAAGAATACTCTATCACGTGTGATCTTTGTATTCTGTGTCCCAGGAATCAGGCAAGAGTTGACTATCCTCAACCATATACGAGCTTCTCTGTTCAAGGAAGCATACGGGAAAGTATTGTGCCAACCGTTATCCTTATGGCGAATCCACCGGGCCATGGACCTTGTTCCGCACAGTGTATGTCTGATTGCCCTGTAGGGAGGTCTGTGATAAAGCTCCTTGAGCGGTGTTGGATCCACAGATGGAAGGCCCAGAAAAGAGTTGAAGAACTCCGCATTCAGTTGCAAGACTTGGCACCAAATCTTTACTTCACTTCCGGTAGTCTTTGGGGACCAATTGGCATAAAACTCTGGTGTTAGATCAAGATTGCATTCCCCCATATCTCAAAAAATGAAATCAAGATTTAGTGCCATGATTTTAGCCAAAATGCGGGGCTCTCTCTTTGCTAGACTCTCCTTCTGCATTAAATCTAAGTGAACATATTTTTTTACTTTGTTGTTCTTGTACCACTCCTTTCCTTCCTCCCCTAGGACCCACTTTATCCCGAAAGTGCGTCGAGGCACTTGCAAAGAAGAGGACTCAGCCTAATCTTTTCTAACCTTTTTGTTTGGTGGACACTTTTTGTTTTCCTTGTCGTCCTTATGGGACCATTCTACCTGAGATTATAATAGAGTCATGTTAGCTTCATCTCGGAAGATTCAATCAAAAAACAAACAGGAGTGGCACTACCCCACACTTAATTTGTTGGCACAAACTAATTAAGTGAGTGATGTCGATTACTCAGACTTCATCGACATACATTTAGGCAATATGTTCCAACAACATGTTTAGCACAATCATACTTTCATGTAATCTTAACTACACTTTCATGTTTGGATTAATACACTTTTTGATCAAGACTACCACATAGAGATCGTATCAGGTTATTGCATAGAAATAATCACAACATCTTATGCTTGTGGTCAATCATGATCGGTATCTCGATGAATGAGTCATTCAAACATTCAAGCTTTCAACTTTCAAGATTACGTATTAAATGCACAATTTCGACTCCATAAAAATATGATAGTGTATAACAATCAAGTACAAGTCGAAACAAAGTCAAGAACACCCACACGTATTCTTTCACTCAACTAGATGTATCATAACAAACCAACCATATTCTTATCACCAAACACCACTTTAAAATCTAACAAACCATTATAAGCGTAGTATTGCAAAAACTACGGAATATAAAAAAATAACTTACTTGGTGATGGCTCGGGAAGATGAGCTTGCAAGATTAGATGAGTAAAAAGAAAAACTTTGAGAGAATTTGGAAGCTTGGGCGGTGCCTATCTTGAGTAAACAATGGGATTGTGTTCTAAGATTGAGGATCTATTTATAGACTAAGCCATGGGTCGGGTTTGATCCATGTAAAATTGGGTTAGGAGACAAAAAGGCATAAGTAGGCGGCGCCTAATGCTTTGCCGATGCTTAGCATAGGCGACGCCTTTGTCAAAGCCTAGTTTGGCATAGGCGGCGCCTTGCCTATCGCCTAGATTGGCATAGGCAGCGCCTTGCCTATCGCCTTATTGAGACAGTGAGCATAGGCAATGGTATAGGCGGTGCCTATGGTATTGCCTAGATGGCATAGGCGGCGCCTATAATATTGCCTAGATTTGCATAGGCAATGCCTTGTCCGTTGCCTAGATTTGCATAGGCAATACCTTATCCGTTGCCTATGTGAGGCAGTGAGCATAGGCAATGGTATAGGCCTTGCCTTGTCCATTGCCTAGATTGGCATAGGCATTGCCTTGTCCATTGCCCAGATTAGCATAGGCAATGCCTAACCGATAGCCTTTGCTCCTTCATTCCTAACTTACCACCTTTAACATGGCTCACTTTCAAATTAAAATTTAGGACTAATCCCCTCCTTTGTACGTCTTGCAGCTACACTTAATCAAAAACAACAAAAATAATTAGAAGGATGGGTTGCCTCCCACCAAGCGCCTTAGTTTTGGTCGTGGCTCGACTCTTCTTTTTGGATTTTTATTTAACAAAGACAAACTCCTAGTAAAACAAAACGATTAAAAACAATGGGTTGCCTCCCATGTAGCGCTTGATTTATTGTCGCAGCACGACATAGTTATCTCGATTACTTAGACTTCATCGAGATAGATGGTGGCTATACATTTTATCAAGTCAAGTGGACCAATATATGGCTTCACTCGTTGGCCATTCACCTTAAAGACACCATCATCATTGTTTTCTAACTCCACTACTCCAGACGAGTAGAATTTGCTAATTTTGAATGGACCAGACCATTTAGACTTCAACTTACTTGGAAATAGCTTCAGTCTGGAGTTGAAAAGAAGTACCAAATCACCCTTCTGAAAGTTTCGTTGGATAATCCTCCGATCATGGTACTTTTTCATCCTTTCCTTGTAGAGATCTGCTCTTTCATACGCATGTAGACAAAATTCATCCATCTCATTCAGCTGTTCCAATCTCAGATTAATAGCATCATCCCAATTCAGGTTAAGCCGCTTCAATGCCCACAGTGCTTTATAGTCTGGCTCAATTGGCAAGTGACAAGCCTTCCCATAAACTAGTTGGTAAGGTGACATGCCAATTGGTGTCTTGAACACAGTCCTGTAAGCCCATAAGGCATCGTCCAGCTTTCGAGGCCAATCTTTCCTACTAGCATTTACAGTCTTAGCAAGGATCAGCTTAATCTCCCGATTAGAAACCTCTACCTGCCCACTAGTTTGTGGGTGGTAAGGTGTAGCTACCTTATGTTGCTTGACCCCATATTTCACCAATACGGCTCTGAACAGGTTGTTGCAAAAATATGATCCTCCATCGCTTATGATGGTACGTGGTACCCCAAAACGAAAGAAGATATTCCTCTTTAAGAACGCTACAACACGCTTACCTTCATTATCAGCTAGCGTGACTGATTTGACCCATTTGGATACATAGTCCACAGCAACTAGGATATATTTCAACCCTAACCAACTCACAAATGGGCCCATGAAATCAATACCCCAGACATCAAATAACTCTACCTCAAGAATTTTAGACATGGGCATCTCATGGTGCTTTGAGATAGAGCCTTGCCTCTGGAACTGATCACATCTTCTCACAAAATCGTAGGCATCCTTGAATAATGAAGGCCAATAATAGCCACTTTGCAGTACCTTCCTGGCCATCCGATCACCTACATGGTGACCCCCAACTTGGGAAGCATGACTTGCTTCCAGAATGCTAGGCACCTCCACATTTGAAATGCATCGCCTAATAACACCATCAACACATCGTCGAAAAAGATATGACTCATCCTAGAAGTAGTGTTTCACATCATGCATGAACTTTCTCTTTTGATGAAAGGAGAGATGCTCAGGAATCACTTTACTTACCACATAGTTCGCAAAATCTGCATACCACGGTAAGTCTTCCACCATAGTGGCTAGGATCTCTTCGTCGGGAAACGTATCATCGATATCAAGGTCGGGTTGCACAATGTGCTCACTCTCAAGTCTAGATAGATGATCGGCTACTTGATTTTTGCAACCTTTTCTATCCTTTACCTCGAAATCAAATTCTTGCAGTAATAACACCCACCTAATTAGCCTCGGCTTCACATCCTTCTTTGCCATTAGATATCGTAGAGCTGCGTGATCTGTATGAACTACTACTTTGGTTCCCAACAAGTAAGCATGAAACCTTTTGAAAGCATAAACAACTGCTAGAAGCTCTTGTTCAGTGACGGCATAGTTATTCTGGGCTCCATTCAAGGCCTTGCTCGCATAGTAGATTGGATAAAATAGCCTTTCTCTTTTCTGACCCAGTACAATAATAGGAGCTTCAACTAGCTTTCCTTTTAGGCATTCAAATGCCTTCAAGCAATCTTCACCGAAGTCGAATTTTGCATCCTTCTCCAAAAGTTTGCATAATGGACTAGTAATCTTGGAGAAGTCTTTAATAAACCTTCGATAAAAACCTGCATGATCGAGAAAACTACGAACTCCCTTTACAGAAATTGGAGGTGGTAGTTTCTTGATAACTTCAATCTTGGCTCAATCAACCTCAATTCCTTTTTCAGAGACTTTATGCCCAAGAACAATGCCTTCCTTAACCATAAAATAACACTTCTCCCAATTTAGCACCAAGTTGAATTCAACACATCTCTGCAAAGCCATACTCAGATTTGCTAAGCATGACTCAAACGACTCACCTACAACTGAAAAATTGTCCATGAACACCTCCAAGGTGTCTTCAGCCGTATCAGAAAAAATGGACATCATACAACGCTGAAAAGTGGCAGGTGCGTTACGTAGTCCAAATGGCATACGTTTGAAGGCAAACGTACCATACGGGCATGTAAAAGTGGCCTTCTCTTGATCCTCAGGAGCAATGCAAATCTGATTGTATCCGAAATAGCCATCTAAGAAACAAAACCATCCCTTCCCTGCCAATTGATCAAGCATTTGATCCATGAATGGCATTGGGAAGTGATCCTTTAGCGTCCACGAATTCAGCTTCCGGTAGTCCATGCACACTCTCCACCCTATTACAGGTCTGAGTGGAATTAGCTCATTCTTTTCATTTGCGACTACCGTCATGCCCCCTTTTTTGGGCACACATTGCACCGGACTCACCCATTTACTGTCTGAGATTGGATACACCACCCCTGCATCTAACCACTTAATAATTTCTTTCTTCATCACCTCTTACATAGGTTGATTCAAATGACGTTGGCGCTCAATAGTGGGTACGTAATCTTTCTTGAGCTGAATCTTGTGCATGCATATACCAGGAGGGATACCAATTATATCAGTAATAGTCCAACCAATGGCTCTCTTGTACCTCTTCAGAACAGAGATGAGAGCCGCAACCTGCTGTTCACCTAAATCAGTCGCAACAATAGTCGGAAGTGTATCACCACTTCCCAAAAATGCATACTTCAGATGACTGGGTAGTTCTTTCAATTCTAGCACTGGTGGCTCTTCAATAGATGGTTTTGCTGGTGGTGAAGGTCGATTCTTAAGATCAAGGTCTAGCTTCTTAGGAGCATGAGAGTAGGACCCCATTCCTGTTAGAGCACAAATAGTTTTTTCATATTCTTCAGCATCATCACGCTCAAAATTCATAAGCACAACAGCCAATGGCTCAACTGTGAGTTGCTTCTTTACAAGTAATTCTTTCTCATCTTCATAATAAACATCAGCTACAGAGAACACATTCATATCTTTAGGCTATTTCATTGATTTGCATACATCAAAACGGACCACTTCATCATTCATCCAAAATAAAAGCTCATTAGCTCTTAAATCAATAAGCACACTTTTTGTTGCGAGGAAAGGACGACCCAAGATTATGGGACCTTCAGAATCCACCTCGCAATCCAAAATAACAAAGTCTGCAGGAAAAATGAAGGTAGAGATCTTCACCAGTACATCATATAAAATACCAACAGGTCGTTTGACTGACCTATCTGCCATCACAAGTCGCATATTGGTTGGTGTAGGATTGCCCAACCCCAACTTTCTGTAAATGGATAGCGGCATCAAATTGATGCTAGATCCCAAATCGCACAATGCCTTAGCAAAATCCAATGATCCAACCGTGCAAGGAATAGTGAAAGCACCAGGATCTGCCTTCTTCTGTACTAAAGATCTCGTAGCAATCGTACTGCAATGATGAACATCATCTGCTAATTCATAGCTTGCTGCCCTTTTCTTTGTCAAAAGGTCCTTCATGAATTTGGCGTATCCTGACATCTACTCCAGTGCCTCCACCAAAGGCACATTAATAGTCAGCTGCTTCAACATAGTCATGAATTTACTGAACCTGGTGTCATCAGTTTTTTTCTTCAGTCTCTGAGGAAAAGGTGGTGGTGGAAGGGGAAGAGTTTTCTCCACCACTTCCTTTTTATCTTGCTTCCGATTTTCACTCTTTTCAGGCTGGTGACATCTTAGTGTAGTGTCATGAATGTTCTCATTCTGATTTTCAGCTTCTACAGAATCATCACAATCTACTTCAATAACATTCTCTTCTGTGATATCAACCACTTGCTTGCCTTTGGATGGATTTTCCAAAACCTTACCACTCCTGGTAGTAATAGCCATACATGATCCATCATTCCTTGGGTTTTGCACGCTGTCGCTAGGTAGGGTGCCCGCTTTTCTTTGATTGAGTGCCGCTGATAGTTGATTCAATTGTTGTTCCAGCTATTTTATTGCAGTAGAATGCGAGTCAACCAATTGATTTATTGAGGACAAATCATTCTTTACCTCAGTTACTCCTGTGTTGGTTGCCTCCACTCCTTTTAACAGCTTCGCCATCATATCTTCCATGGACATCTTTCCAGAGCCAGACGCTGTAGCCTCATGATTTCCAGGAGGAACGTACAAACCACTCTTATCAGTCTTATTCTTCCAACTCCCTTGATCGCGGTCCTTGTATCCAGATTTATCATAATAGTTCTGACCTTGGTTTCCTTGGGCATTGCCTTTTAAATCCCCCTGATTATTCAAGTAATTTGCTTCTTCTTCAGAATCGGAATCATCTCTTCCCTGCGACACAACAACTTTGACCTTTTTTGTCTTCCCTGATAATGAATGCTTGGTAAGAAGGTCCATCTACATTTTCATGTGAGCCATATCCTGGTCACGTTCCTCTTCTCTTCGTCTCTGTTCTGCCGTCAGGCCAATAGATACAGTAGAGCTTGCTACCTCAGAATCCCTGGTATGCCAAACTCTACTCTGCTTTGTTATACGATCTAGCATATCACTTGCCTCAATAAAAGTAAGGTCCATGAATGACCCACCTACAGCATTATCAACCACTGTCTTAGTCAACGAATTCAAAGACCTGTATAATATCTCCATCAAGTGGACATTGGTCATATGATGATTTGGGCACCGCATAAGCTTCTTCTTGAACCTCTCCCATGTTTCGTGGAGAGCTTCAGTTGGAAGCTGTCAAAAATTGCTTATCTCATCTCTTAATTGGGCTCTCTTGGATGACGGAAAGAATCTTTTTAGGAAAGCGTCTTTCAGTTGCCTCCAATTAGTAATAAAATCAGGAGTTAGCTCGTTCAACCATAGAGTTGCCTCTCCAGATAGAGACAATGGAAATAAGCGCAGCCGAATTGCATTCTGCCCAACTCCTGGATTGTCAAACGACTTGCATGTTGAGATAAAATTGATCAGATGTATATTCGGATCATTGCCTGCAAGTCCACCAAATAATCCCTTGAGCTGCAATAGTTGAATCATGGTGCTAGTGATATTGAACTTGGCTCCGGGTGCCAAGGGCGGAGGAATAATAGCCTCTGTGGCACCAGCCCCAACCAGATCGTCATCATCATCATCAAAAGGAGCCTGCACAGCTCGGCGTTCAGGTCTTATTCTAGCTTGACGATCTCTCCTGTTCACAGGTGCCGCCACCTCATCTGCACCCCTTGGATTTAGCAACTCATTATCACCCAGGTCCTCATCATCCAGATTTATTGCTCGACCTGGGTTGTGAATATTCTGTTGATGCACTTGAGCGGCTGCCAATGCAGCTAATCTAGCCTACTCCTGTCGAGCAACCCTTCTTTCAATGTCTCATTGTGCATCCATTCTGCCAATAAGTTGTGGTTCAGGATTTATGGGTAATAATGGCTAACCAGAACGTCGTGTATTTGGCATGCACTCTACCAAACCTGAACAAAACAAAAACAATAACTAAAAGTAAAATTTGAGAATCTCTGACCAAAAGGTCTATTAACTATCACAAACTTAGTTGACAACCGTATTCTCCGGCAACGGTGCCAAAATTTGATACGCCCAAATTACAGCTCTCGTGAGAAAGTGTAAACGGTCGCTGTCAAATATAGAACCCAACTGGATTGGGTGTCGAATCCCACAGGGAATACTTGGTCACTAAGTGTTGCAATTATTAGTAGACTGTTGGTCGAAAATTCTATGGAAAAGGAGGGTTTTGGTTTAGGCGTGAACTAATGGTATCAAAATAATGAATGAGACGATGTACTTAGTAAGATTTAATCACAGAGAATAATAAGTTAGGGTTATGTCCACCTTGTAATTTCTACTTCTCTATTAACTATGAGTAACACGGAATTTAGACATGCATGCACTTATAGAGATTTGTATTCTAATTGTAAATCCAAGTGTTTCTCAACCATCAAGGATTTATTTCACTTTAGCTCTCTCGAGCCTAAAGTGTATAACTAATGGTACAAACTCTCCAAGAAAGTTAATTCGGTTAAGGCATTAACGTGTAAACAGGGGTTGGAAACCCTATTTTCTTGTCACACTCTCTTTTCCAAATAGGTAAATTTTCTCTCGAACAAGTTAATTGTATAATGGCGTGTTCTCTATGTTTGCAACCATGAGAATTCAATTAAAACGAAGAGAGTAATGATAGAAGTAGCATACACATCTAGAATTCACAAATTCATAGTAATAGATAGTATCTTACAAGGTTTCCATAACCCTAACAGAGAAGTTTAGCTACTCATGATCACAACGGAAATCATAATAGACATAATCATCATACCACAACTAGAATAATCTTGGCGATGGAAGTGATTTTTGCGTCAAACAGAGAAGAAAACGTCTTTCCCTCTAGCCGTTCATGTAGCATTTTTCTCTGTCCAAAACTTACAGAGTCTGAAAACTGAATAATGAATAATGATAATAATGCTGAAAAATTCAGCAATAAGGTTTTTATAATATTCTTGTCCACTAAGTTGCTACTGCGTCCTTAAGTATTTAAAATACTGTGTTTGCCCGGGAAAAAGTTCCCATGCATCACTTTCAGTCCAAAAGCTGCCTTCCCTCTAATGTGAAGTTTTCCTTTGCTGCTCACAAGTCCATAAAGAGCTGAAATCTTTATCATTAATACCTGAAAAACATGCTAATCACGTAGGTCAGCTCACTTAAAGGAAAATGGACTAAAAGTGTAGGAATTATATATTTTATCTTCAAAACTTAGCTAAAATATGGGTAGATTATGGTTCTTAGGGGTATAAATACGCCCAACATCACCTGCTCACAGTCTAAGAATTGCCTAAAAAATTTTGTGAGTTATTTATATATTCACAAGACAGAAAATCAAGTATAGAATTTTCACTACCCTTTTTATATTGTATTTCAAAATCGAAAAAGGCCAGTTGAGCTTGCCATCTTGCAAAAATTAGTTTAGAAGCATCATGTTTAAAATCTTTATCAAACATATATTTAACGGATTGTGCGTCAGTTCAAACAGTGAATTTTTGATTATATAAATCATCTTGGAATTTTAAAATACATTTAACAATCGTTAACATTTCATGAGCCACCGTGGCGTATTTTTTCTGGCTTTCAGACCATTTTCCTGAATGAAATTTAATAAGATTTTCAGAATTAGTATAGAGATTCACTTGTTTTAGAATTCCTCCATAACCTATGTTGGAAGCATCAGTTTCTACGATTTTTAACCTTGTAGGATTCATAAGGGTTACACAAGGTAAAGACTCAACACGTTTTTTAATCATTTGGACTAGCTTAGTGTGATTATTAGTCTAAGGTTCCTTATGATTCTTTTTCAATCTATCATACAAAGGTGCCAAATCCCGTGATAAGTTCTGATAGAAAGGGGAAATATAATTAAGACTTTCTAAGAATCATTGTAATTGAGTTCTATCAGTGATAATATCTGAGAATTTTTTCAAAAAATCTAAAGATCTTTGTATTGGTTCAATTTTACCTTTAGAAATATTATGTCTAAGAAATCGAATATCAGTTTGAAAGAGAGACATTTTTTGTTTAGAAATAACTAAACCATTTTGCATAACAATTTGTTTGAAAATATTCAAGTGTTTAAACTGTAATTCTATTAAATATTCTATTTAACAATCCTTACATATTAAACACTTGAATATTTTCAAAAAAAATTGTTATACAAAATGGTTTAGTTATTTCTAAACCAAAAATGTCTCTATTTCAAACTGATATTCGATTTCTTGGACATAATATTTCTGAAGGTAAAATTGAACCAACACAAAGATCTTTAGATTTTTCAATAAAATTCCCAAATATTATCACTGATAAAACTCAATTACAACGATTCTTAAGAAGTCTTAATATATTTCCCCTTTCTATCAGAACTTATCACAGGATTTGGCACCTTTGTATGATAGATTGAAAAAGAATCACAAAAAACCTTGGACTACTACTCACACTAAGCTAGTCCAAATGATTAAAAAATGTGTTGAGTCTTTACCTTGTGTAACCCTTGTGAATCCTGCATGGTTAAAAATTGTAGAAACTAATGCTTCCAACATAGGTTATGGAGGAATTCTAAAACAAGTGAATCCCCATACTAATTCTAAAAATCTTAGTAGTTTTCATTCAGGAAAATTATCTGAAAGCCAGGAAAAATACGCCACAGTGCCTCATGAAATGTTAATGATTGTTAAATGTGTTTTAAAATTTCAAGATGATTTATATAATCAAAAATAAATTGTTCGAACTGACGCATAATCCGTTAAATATATGTTTAATAAAGATTTTAAACATGATACTTCTAAACTAATTTTTGCAAGATAACAAACTCAACTGGCCCCTTTCGATTTTGAAATACAATATAAAAAGGGTAGTAAAAAGGAGAATGAATTATTATACTTTCTACCTATCCAAAAAAAACTATTATTACCATTATTAAATGTGTTCCTGTGAACGAAGATATCCATTTCTTAATACTAAGAAAAATTGTCCATGACATGATAAGAGAAGACTTATATATTCCAAGTTTGAAGGAATGATGCAATTTGTTACCGCTCATAAATAGTATATTAATTGCACTTTATTAATTAATAGTGATATTTCTATAACTAATATTGCTATGATTGATAGTGGTGCAGATGTTAGTTGCATTCAAGAAGGATTAATCCCTACTAGATATTTACAAAAAACTACTCATATCATTAGATCTGGATCTGTACATACTCTTAATATTAATTACAAATTGCCTAATGTACATGTCTGTAGAAATAAGACTTGCATTCCATAGTTTTTCTTTCTAGTAAAAAAAACAATTATATCCCCCTATGATAGGGATCCTTAAGAAGGGGTAAGCCACGCTGCGTTCAGACTTATCAAAAGAATATCAACTTAATCTTTAGTTGAAATATCAAACCAAAGACACCAATCAAAATAAAAGGGAATGTCAAATAGCTTAATAACTGTAGGAAATCCTTTACCCAAATAAAGGGTCTGTTAGAGATTTAATATGCTAAGGTCAAACCCATGTGTCTAGAAGTTCTAATTATGCAAAAAATTGCCCTTTATATCTATCAACTTTATGGGCTAAAGAGGCACAACTTACTAGACGGAGTCACTAAGACCAGGCCAACCTAAGATATATTAAACTCGACTGTACCACCATTTTAGAACCAAGTTAGAAGCTATTTAACATTTTCTCATATTTAGATAAAGTCTGGATTCTTCATAATTATCTAATAATAAGAGTTAGATTTTTAATATAAATATGAAAATTTTCTTAGCCGGACATGGTCACGACCGACAGGAAGAAGGTGTATAAAATGTAAGTTAAAAGAATAAAAACTATGTACCTTGAAGTTGGCCGGATGTGAAGCTTAAATAGTATTAAATGTTGGATATCTGTCTTTTATTTATCTTCACAGTATATTACAAAGTAGAGAGAAATCTAGGCTTAGAGAGAGAAGGTGAAGGAAAAGGAAAACTTCTGCCTTTTATACAGAATGAGGCGTCTTTTATAGAAAAAAATCTGTGCATAGTACTAGGGGTCCTACAGTGGGTCCCTGCGCATAGTATTTTCATTGTTACAAATGGGCCCTATAGTAAAACATAGTAATTAGTTGTTGAGGACTGCTTGTCCTATTTTGTCTTTTCCCTTTTTCTTCAGTTGATAAGAAATGCTTCAGTTTTTTCGATCTCTTCATTTGTGAGAATAAGTTCTGGAGGTAGTGACTGTGAATCACAAATGTCTTCAGTGTTTTCTGCTTCTTCAATGGTAATGCTTTTCATAGAAGTATCTGAACTTTGTTCTATCATTTGTAGTAGTTTATTTTGAACTTCTGCTAAGAATTTTTCAACCATTTCAAGTTTATCTCCTTCTTGCACGGAGATTCTTCTATAAATATAGTTTAGGCCTTTGTCGTCGATAATTTTTTTTGTGGAGCATGAGCATATTCAGCGTTTTTTCTTATAATGGTTTCTTGCAAGTCTTTTCCATAAAGGATTTTGTAATCGGATCATGGTGGGTTAATTTTTCCCAAAAGTTATAAAATACCCTATATAATCCCGGTAGTTGATCTTTAGTATACCCGAATTCAACACTCCATTTATGGACCCACGAAATGGAAAACTCTATGAAAAACTACATTTGATCAATGGTATCCAATTTGTAGACATGTTCAGAAAGCTATAATTCTGTTAAAAATGGTGAAGTTTTTTTCCATTCTTTGTAAAGATGAAAATATTCTGGTGGCAAGATCTTAACTGTGGGGCCATGATATGACCACTATTGGATAAACCAATTTGGAATGGGATCTTCAAATACTTTAGCATAGACTTTTAAAAACTAAGTATGTTTATGCTTGATGTTATTATAATATAAAGTCTGGGTAAATGCTTTTATGCAGTCCCAATAAGTGAAAACTATTTTTGCTTCTTTCATTGTCATGATTTTTCAATCACGGACGTGATTCACCAGTCTTCTATTGATATAAGTTTTTTGATGACGATTTTGGAATATCCATGCACTCCTGGGGTTGTTTCACTCATTTGATAGTGTTCAATTTCACTACTTCCAGCAGATAGTAGGATTGTCTCATAAAAAGCTCTTGTTTTATAAGATTCACCTGCAATATAAAGGTTAGTGATCAAATATTTTTGGTGTAGTCTCTATGGATCTTCTTGCTTGCATATTTAAGTATTTTCGACAAGAACTATTAGTTCTCTAGTGTCAAGCTTTTCATAATTTGACCTATCAGCAGTATTTTCTTGAACAATTGAGGCAAACGAATTTGTTTGCTTAACAAACATATAGGACTGAGGTTGTTCATATAAAGGGTGATCATCTGGAATATTTTCTAAATGAATTGAAGTGCTCATATGCTGGTTTTTGGATGATGATTCAACAATTTGCAAAAAGTTTTGCATTAATCAAAGTTCTATTTCCCTGTTGTAATATCGGGAAATTAGAAGAGGAAGAAATGTAGGAAGATGAAGAGATGTTTCTGCCTCCATTGTAGGAGGAGCCTTGGCTTCTACCGCCGTTTCTACATCCTCTGGCCCTTTGCCAAGGTGGATCCATACTGCATCAAAAGATTAAAATTTTTCAAATAACGTATCAAAGTCGGGCCAGTCGATTTCATCTCTTATTTCTTCAAAATTTGGAATGTATAAGTCTTCTCTTATCATGTCATGGACAATTTTTCTTATTATTAAGAAATGGATATCTTCTTTCACAATAATACATTTAATAATAGTTTTTAGGATAGGTAGAAAGTATAATAATTCATTCTCCTTGGCTCTCCACCTCACAGTCCAAGAATTGCCTGTAAAAGTTTTATGAGTTATTGATATATTCACAAGACAGAAAATCAGCTAAAGAATTTTCACTACCCTTTTTATATTGTATTTCAAAATCGAAATGGGCTAGTTGAGCTTGCCATCTTGCAAAAATTAGTTTAGAAGCATCATGTTTAAAATGTTTATCAAACATCTATTTAACGGATTGTGCGTCAGTTCTGATACAATCATAAAGAGCACAAGGATTACAAAGTCTTATCAGAGCTTCACGCTTTGGAATGTCAAAGGTTCAAGCCTCGAATTTGAAAATGCTTGAAGACATTTTGGAACCATTACAATGCCTTGTTCAAGTTGAAGATTGGAGAAAGGGTTCTTACACTCCAAGGTCGCCTATACTTGGGATTATTAAGGGCAATATTATTTTTTGATGGCTCTCTTTTACACTCCAAAGGAGCACCCTTCATTAAGGGTATTTTCTTCATTGTTATGTAATAGTATAAATAGACATATTAGCTTCTATTTTCCTGAGACTTTGATGAAATTGGATATTACTCTTATATTGTAGTTTTTAGTCTCTAGTTTTAGCTCTTAGAATTTGAAAGTGGTCCAAGAATATTTGAAGTTAGGATTTCATTTGTTATGGATAACTTGGCAAGAAAGGTATACTTGAGGAAGAGTGTTTCCTTTGGGTCACCTAAGAGGAAGGTTTGAACTCTTATTTGTGAGGTGTGTTGAAGATTTTAAAACATCTTCTAGTTTTAATCATTGAATAAAAGTAATGGTCTTTCTATCCATCCTTTAATTTTAAGCATTCTTCTTCTTTATCTCCATTCTATGTGTTGTTTTTTCTTTATTTGGTTGCTGAAATTTGCATCTTAGTAGCCAATTTCATATGTTCATAGCCATTAGGCTATCAGTTGGTATCAAAGCCTTGTTTAGGATTATTCCTACAACCCTAAGTCTTGGATCCAAGAAAATCTCCACAAAAAAAGAGTTTAGATTCTGGAAATCAAAAAAGAAATAGGTGTTTCACGTTTTTGTGTTTTGACTAAATTTTAGATCTTAGATCTACATGTTTTTGTGTTGTTTTGTTGGTTTCAAGTGCTAGATTCTCGTTCCCTAGCACCTAGGGAGTCTAGATCTACTTTTAGAGTGAAGTTTGGTTGATTTTGAGCTAGATCCACCATTGTTGTGGCTTGTTTGAAGCTTTTTGGGAGAGGGTGATGTTTTTGGTTGGTGTTGGTGACTTGATTTATGGCTTATTTTTGGTTGGTTGAAGTTGTTTTGGGTTTAGAAACCTAGATCTTCAAAAAAATTCAGATTTGGAGTTCATTTGCTAGGTGGTCAAACTTGGTCAACGCTTGAATATTCATCTTGTTCATCCATGATCTTCATAACTTAGTGAAGAAGGCTATTCAAAGTTCTTGTTTGATCCAAAAAAAAGGAAGAAAGAGAGTGAAAAAGTTGTTTATCCAAAAGCATATTCAAAGAATATTGCATTCTTCCAAAAGGAGTAGGGGACAAGGGCACAACAAAGTACAATTGCAATTACAAAGGGAGGACCAATTCATTTCTCATCCATTTTGAAGCTTGAAAAGGCTTCAAACTTGAAATTTTTCCCTCCAAAATTGAATTCTCTTCTTTCCTAAGAGGTGTTGACCGAAATAAGTTGAGAAAAAAATTTGGAATTTTGAAAAGTGACAACCAACCACGTAGTGCCACATCATCACTTGTGCTCAACCTAAATTCGCCTCTAAATTTATTTTTCCTAGTTTCTAATTGTTGTTTCTAGTTTCAATTTTTTGGTTCTATCACTAATTAGCAAACTAGTAAGTACCTACTAGGTTGGTAATTAGTCTAGAGTTCGTTTATTTTGTGTCTTCGATTTTGTGTGTGTTTTTCTCACTTTTAATTCATAGTATTTTGTTGGTTCAAGTTCGTGCATCACTTTATTTGAGTCATTTCAAACAAAGATTGATTCCGAACTAAAGCTTCTCACCTCTCAAGTAACTTGCCAAGTATTGCCGATTCTCCGATACTTGTGAGGCCAAGTTTGAGGTGAGGTTGATCGTGAGTGAAGTGAGGCTTTTAAACTAACTTGTTTGCTCGTTTTGTAGGTTGTGTTGCTTGCTATTTTTTTTTGTTCTTTTAGGTACATTTGCCATGAAACTCGAAGGTACTACTTCCCAACCTTTGGGAAATGATGCCATTGGAGCCTTGATGGATCGGTTTGATGCCTTTGCTCAAGAAATGAAAAATGATAATGATGCCTTGAAAAGTAATGTGAATGCTATAAGGGGTGAAATGGTGTCCTTGATGGGTGGTGTGATTAGAATGAAAGCGAGCGTTGATAGATTATATCCACTAAAGCCTCCACAAAATTCAAACCACCAAGTTCTAAATCCACTTTACCAAAGATCTCACACTCCACAAAATTCCATGCCACAAATCCAAATACATCACCAAGGTAATCCAATGCCTCCTCCCCAAGATCTTCTAAACCGAAATCACCCCATACAACTAAGAGAAGAGATGGTGATAGAATCTGAGGGTGATGAGGTCAGTTTTCAAGATGGAAAGAAGCTTGATGTTGAGGTACAAGAAGAGTGTGTAAAATAAAGAAAAAGAAAAGGGAAGTTGTGGGTAGTGAGGTTGGAAAGGAAAAAAATTGCTTGATTGTGGGTCTTGTCCACAAAGAACCTTTGTCACTTCCTAACTCAAAAGCTAGCATTTTCCCTAGCTTTGATTCTTCTTATGTGCAGGTACTAGATGAAATGAAAATCAAGAAGGATCCAAATGGAGTTCTACATGAAAGCATGAGAAATGAACTAGAGGCTCACTTGACCAAGAGTGCCAAAAAAGTGGACTTCCCAAGCCTAACCCGAGGTGACTTTGCTACCCTCAACACTTTTTTGAACTCCAAATATTGTGATTTAGTGTCTAGTGAAGTAGTTTTAGGGTTGCAAGTGCATATCTCTTTCCTTAGTAACTCTTTTATTGTGAATAATGATCAATTTTTCTTAAAACCAGTTCTTTACTTGAGCATAAGAATGGTATGTTTGATAATTTCCAAGTTAGTGATGATGCTTGTATTGATGATCTTGGTATTGAACATGGCCATTTGAACTTGTGTAATGAAATCCATGATATTAGTCTTGTTCATAGTGGCCTTGTGTATGTCAAAGTTGTGTGTAATACCTTGAATTATTGTGGGCAAATTAGCCTAATGAAGGGAGTGGGTTATCTCAGTTTAGAGCTTTATCTTCTACTTCCATTTGATCCTGGAATTCCTTTAGGATGTGGGTGGAATAATTTCTGGTCATGTGCATTTATTTTTGATGTTGATGCTATTCATGTCTTTGGTATCCTTTATGCTAAGAATTTTATGTCAAACACAAAGGACCCGTGGATGTATTTCAAATGTGAACAACCTTGGCTTGTTGGTGCTTGTAATGTAGATCTTGATGATGAATATGGTCCTTTGAATTTGTTTGATAAAGACCTTGATAGTAGAATACTTCATAGTGATCATGTTCATAGAGATGTGGTGAGTGATAGGATATGTGTTGTTAAAGAAAACTTTTTAAGCCATAGATTTCGAATTTTGAATGTTTGTCTTCCCTTGAAAACAAGTGACATTTATGTTAGTTTTAGATTGTATCCTTTACTCATTGATGTTAGTATTAGTTATGTCCTTTGTGGTGCTAGTATTCGGTGTTTCTTACTCATAACAAAGGATGGTTGGTTGTATTCTAAGAGTACACCCCCTTGGCATGTTTACCTAAGTTGTGATACTAATGCTAACCCTCCTATCACAAGGATTGTGTGTTTGTTTTCAAAATGGAGAGGATGATACAAGTATAAAGAGCACAAGGATTACAAGGTCCTATCAAAGCTTCACGCTTCGGATTGTCAAAGGTTCAAGCCTTGGATTTAAAAATGCTTGAAGATGTTTTGGAACCATTTCAACGCCTTGTTCAAGTTAAAGATTGGAGAAAGGGTTCTTACACTCCAAGGTTGCCTATACTTGGGATTATTAAGGGCATTATTATCTTTTGATGGCTTTTTTTATACTCCTAAGGAGCACCCTTCATTAAGGGTATTTTCATCATTGTTATGTAATAGTATAAATAAACCTATTAGCTTTTATTTTCCTGAGACTTTGATGAAATTGGATATTACTCTTATATTGTAGTTTTTAGTCTCTAGTTTTAACTCTTAGAATTCCAAAGTGGTCCAAGAACAGTTGAAGTTAGGGTTTTACTTATTTTGGATAATTTGGCAAAAAAGGTGTACTTGAGGAAGAGTGTTTTCTTTGGGTTACCTAAGACAAAGGTTTGAACTCTTATTTGTGAGGTGTGTTGAAGATTTTGAAACATCTTCTAGTGCTAATCATTGAATAAGAGTAAGGGTCTTTTTATCTATCCTTTAATTTCAAGCATTCTTTTTCTTTATTTCCATTCTATGTGTTGTTTTTTTCTTTATTTGGTTGATGGAATTTGCATCTTAGAGCCAACTTCGTGTGTTATAGACATTAGGCTATCAAGTTCGAACAATGAATTTTTGTTTATATAAATCATCTTGGAATTTTAAAACTCATTTAACAATTGTTAACATTTCATGAGCCACCATGGCGTATTTTTTCTGGCTTTCAGACTATTTTCCTGAATGAAAACTAATAAGATTTTCAAAATTAGTATGGGGATTCACTTGTTTTAGAATTCCTCCATAACCTATGTTGGAAACATCAGTTTCTACGATTTTTAACCATGTAGGATTCGCAAGGGTTACACAAGGTATAGACTCAACATGTTTTTTAATCATTTGGACTAGCTTAGTATGAGTAGTAGTCCACGGTTCTTTGCGATTCTTCTTCAATCTATCATACAAATGTGCCAAATCCCGGGATAAGTTCTGATAGTAAGGGGAAATATAATTAAGACTTTCTAAGAATCGTTGTAATTGAGTTTTATCAGTGATAATATCTGGGAATTTTTTCGAAAAATCTAAAGATCTTTTTATTGGTTCAATGTTAACCTTAGAAATATTATGTCCAAGAAATCAAATATCAGTTTGAAATAGAGACATTTTTATTTTTGAAATAACTAAACCATTTTGTATAACAATTTGTTTGAAAATATTCAAGTTTTTAAAATGTAATTCTATTGTTTTTGAAAAAATAAGAATATCATCTATATAAACAACTACAAAATTCATCTAGAGATTGGATATATCATTCATAATTTTTTAGAATTCAGAAGGAGCATTTTTCAAACCAAAAGGCATAACATTCCATTCATATTGACCAAAAGGCACATTAAATGCAATTCTATAAGTATGTTCATTCGCAATACGAATTTGCCAATAACCAAATTTTAAATCAAATTTTGAAAATATATTGGCATCATATAATCTAGATAATAAGTCTTTTTATTGGGTATTGGATACCTAATCCATTTCAAAACTTTATTTAGCGGGTTGTAATTAATGACAAATCTAGGCATACCGCGTTCTTTTTCAACAACATTGTTAACATAAAAAGTAGTGCATGACCACGGGGATTTTGAAGGTTTTAGGAGACCCTTTTCTTGAAGATTATCAATCTCATTTTTGCAGAATTCTACTAACTCTGCATTCATTTGGCAGGGTTGGGTTTTTGTTGGAATATTAGTTTCGCTGAAATCATTTTCATAAGGAAAGAAAACAACATGTTCTTTTCTTTTCCAAAAAACATTTGGGTGAACCGCACAAATATCAGCAATCAATTAACTAGAAATCATTTTTATTTTTTCTTGTATTTTCACAGAACTCAGTGTATTTTAAACATTCATACTCATAATTTCAAATTGTAAGAAGTTTAACTGTGTTTGTTTCATGTCAATCAAAGCATTGATATCTCTAGTTACTGGATCTGTAATAAAAGAATATGAGATTTTTTTTATTTTTATAAGTAGCTTGAAAACCATTTGTATCAAGATGCGTAAAAGGGTAGATGTCATTTATAAAAGGTGTTCCTAAAATAATATGGGGATATAATTTATTTTTTACTAGAAAGAAAAAAATGTGGAATGCAAGTCTTATTTCTACAGACATGAGCATTAGGCAATTTATAATTAATATCAAGTGTATGTCTAGATGCAGATCTAATGATATGAGTAGTTTTTTGAAAATATCTAGTAGGGATTAATCCTTCTTGAATGCAACTAACATCTGCACCACTATCAATCATAGCAATAATAGTTATTGAAATATCATTATTAGTCAATATAGTGCAATTAATTTACCATTTATGAGCGGTAACAATTTGCATCATTCCTAAAAAAAATCATTTTTTACATCCAAATTTTGAATACTAATATCATTGTTCTTTTCAGTAATTTCTGGACCTTTAGACATAGAAGGCACATCATAAGGAGAAACATGATGAGAAGTATTTTCTTCAATTTTTGAAATCCTCTAATCATAAATCATTTGATTTTGTTTTAAAGAAATAATTTCTTTACTCAGATTTTCAATCTCGATTTTTAAATCATAAAAAGAAGCATCTCTACCAGGGGTTTTATTTAAAGCAAGGCATCGATTAACCTCGGAAAAAGAATAAGGCATATCATAGTCATGAGTTTTAGTAACTGCTTTAGAATTAATAGGAATGCGATATACAAATTTTTTTGCAGCAAGATTAATAATTTTTCCCCGTAGTTTTTCATCAGAAATTTCTTTTAATAATTCAAGGACATTTTCAGCAGTTAAAGTTTGCACATTTAAATCTAAGTCTTCAAATTGAGATTGCAATTTATAAAAAATGTCATCACAAGCACAAGTATTATGAGGATAATCAAGGCAAGCTTTTTTATTTTCATGATTACTATCAGAAGATTCAGGCAATTCAATCTCATTTTTTGATTCAGATTCAAATTTGTAATCAGACTCAAAACAAAAAGTATATAACTGTGTTTTGAATGAATAAAAGAGACACAATTGTGATTGAATGCACTAATATGCACATTTTGCAGGCACATAGTTGATGAAATAGAAAGATGTGGATTGGAGCATAAAAACAATCAAAAGAAGGCAAGAAAGTGCAGCTGAAGACTTGGAACAGAAATGGCCTCAGTTACCACGATCACGATATGAGGACTACTACTGCGGTCAGCCAAAAAGGTCAACCTAACACAGTTACATGATCTGTTTGCGGTCGCAGCCAAGCCTATGCAATCACGGCACAACAAAAAAGTGTAGCCCAAGGGCAGAGATGTCAATGCACGTGGCTGTTCCCAAATTTGACAAAAACAAGACTCAAACCCTATTATTTATCATATTCCATCTTCCCCAATTTTGAACATTGTTTTAGGATTTGTAGCCTCTATTTTTGGAGAAGAAAATACTGTATAAATTTTGGGTGAAGAATATTTTGGAGTCACTTCCAAGTCAAAATTAGTGAACTCCCATTGGAGATTTGTTGGATCTCATAGTTTGAAGTAACATTCACTTAGATTTTCTCAAATCAAATCAATGGAGATTTTGGATAAAATCTATACTTATTTATTTTATGAGTAGCTAGTATTTCCTCTTGGGATTATGCTAGAATAGGTGTAAATACGTGTAAGATGTGATTTGTTTGTGCATTTACTAGTTTGTGATATTGGTTCTACTATTGCTTGAGTAACTTGGTTGGGATTTGTGGGTTAAAGCCTTAAATACCCAAATAGGTTTGATGGATGAAAATCCCAAGCTCTTAATAGCTCAAACCATCCTTGAAAGAAGGGTTTGGGTGAACTTTAGGAACCTACATCATCCTTGAAAAAGGAATTTGGGAACCAAAGCAATAATAGACAATTTATAAGCATGGTTGACTAATTTTCACTATCTTAGATATAAGGGTAATTGTGAAGTTGACTATACTTATGGAACCATCCTAAAAATAGGGGTGTATAATTGAGGTATTAGGTGGTTTTGATTGAAGCACTCGTTAGGTACTCAAAAGAGTCAATGAGTGACACCTTTGGGGTTTTGTTGATGAACTAGCCTCAAGGATTTCCAACCTAGCCTACCACATCACCACACTTAGAATTTGCATCATATTATCATACAATCATTCATATAATGTTCCAATGAAAGCATAATCCCAAGATCCGTGCCTAATTTCCTAGACTCTAAATATTTGTAGGTCCGAATAAATACTTGAAAACCCAAAAAGAATCATTAGTGTTGTGTAATACCCCGAGAACTCTAACCAGTAGTGCAACCATGACTCAAGCTCATGAGAAATAAATTATAGTACTTTGGTTGTTTTCTGATCAAGGGTGATGTGTATTAAGCCCTCAAAGATGTCCTAGCGATTAGAGGAATCAAAACATTCCTTACCGATTGAATTCTTGAGAAGGATTTTGGTATAGTCAAATCAAATGATCATATCTCTTGTTACACTAAGAAATTTTGATATCATGACCTACCAACAGATAGATAATTGAATTAGCTTTCCAACGGTACCAATTTCACCCAAATCCGGTATTAAAGCGAAAAGTTATGCCTATTTTACTCTAGCGTGTCAGCCTGGAAACTGCGTGATGACATTTTGTGATGACTTGTCACAAGTCTGACGGCTTGTTACAAAATGTCGTCACCTTAACCAGAAAGTCACAAATTCCAATATTTTGTGGTGACTTGTCACAAGTCTGACGGCTTGTCACAAAATGTCGTCAACCTTAAGCAGAAAGTCATAAATTCCATCCTTTTGTGATGACATTTCGTGACGACTTGTCACAAGTCTGACGACTTGTCACAAATGTCGTCAGCTATTGTTTTCAGCAATTAAAGGACATTTTTGCAAGATTATTTTGGTATTTTCCCACTTTTTGGAGGCCCTTATATATATGAGAATCCCCATCCAAACCCTAATTTCTTCATTTTCTCTTCCAATTCTCTTAAGAAAATATATCTAGGGTTTCATTCAAGAACATTAATCTTCCAACAAACTCATCCATAAATCGTTAAGATTTCTTCAAGAACCAAGTTCCTCATAGTGTGGGTTTCGAGAATCATTTATTTCAAGTGCGGATAGAGTCTCAAGCACTAGAATTCATCCAATTTCAAAGATTAAGGTATGTGGGGTTTTAAACAAGAGCAATCCTTTCGTTCTTGTGCCTAAAGCTTTGATTTCTATTATGGATTTATATGATTTTGCAAGTGGGTTTATACCCAAATTACTTCATAATGAGACTATGAGAATATAAATTATTCAAGCTTTGTTATACATAATTATTGTACTATTCCCAAGTTATGACTTGATATTTAATATTGTGAATTTCATATTCCTACCATGAGTTGATATTTCAAGTGATTTCAAGATATGTGTCAAGCTTTAAGCTCCCTTATGACAAATTGGATTATTGAGTATATTGATTTATGAGATTGAGTTGTTACAATGAGTCTTAATATTTTCTCAAAGTTATTGATGTTGCCATGATTTAATGAATCAACATTTTGATATTGAGAAAGATTGATTTGATTTGAGTTGAGTTAGGAATCTACAAATTGATTATGATTTGATAAATGAGAAAGAGATTTGATTTGATCTTCATGATATACCCTTGTGATGTTTGTGGTGGATTTTCTAACGCGTTTTGAGCTTGTGTATGGGAGTAGTATTTAGCACTGAGTGTGAAATATGGTATTTTCCATAAAACTACGTGCCACCGTAGGATTGGTATTGATATTTGTGGGCCAGAGGCCGAGTATGAGATTGTGATCACTAAATTGAGGTTATACTCCTTGGAAAGAGTACGATGCTCCCACTATTGTGGGATTCTCTCCTTAGGAGGGAAAAACATTCGACTCCATGTAGTTCACTTGGTTTATATCAGTTATAAGAACCTCCCATGTCCATAAGAGTTAAGTTTCTTGAATTATCGAGTCACTCCGAGTCTTGAGTTGAAGATTTGAGTTGTTTATGATGATTTATGAGGTTTTTACCCTATGATTTATTTTCTATGAGATCATGAAAAGTATGTTTTAATCTAACTCAAGCCAAGTGAACCATCATTGTACATATGCATATTTTTATGAAATTGATGATGATATTTACATTGTTGCATGCACCCCTACATACTTAGAACATTCCAAAGTGTTGACCCACATATTTTCCTATGGGCTATATTTTTCTCGTAATGTAGGTTCAGGTACTCAGCCGCAACCACATTAGCGATATTCGGGTGACTCACTATGTTTTCTCAGTGGTGAGTCCTCATGGTTCGAGGACCGTGTCTATATTTTTGTAATATTATTTTGGTGTTATGGCTTTCAGTACTGTTGAGTCAGTTGGGGGTTTGTCCTAAAGGCTCCTTGATTTTGATGTATAGAGGCTTTGTCAGACTAGAGAGATGGTATGTACAGACATTCAATATATATTTTGGTTGTACAGTTTAGTATTCTCTGGTATTTCTCTTGAACTCGATGTGATATATCTCTTTATTATGCATGACTATTATTAAATTGAGTTCCTTAAGGTAGGGTCTGGCTCTGAGGGTTAGCTTGGGGCTACATGTAGCCCTAAGCACTGTTTGACGTCTCAGGATGGAAATTTCGGGGTGTTACAAAGCTTGGTATCAGAGCCTAAGGTTTAAGGAGTCCTAGGTCCTTGGGAGTCTGACAAGCCGCGTTACGTAGAGTCTTGATCATAGGTGTGTAGCGCACCGTATCTATGAGTAAGAGGCTATGGGATGTTTTAGGAAAAGTTGTTTATTTCTTTCTAAAGTTTATCGTGCCTACAATTGTCTCTTTATTTGCGATTAACTCATGCCTCTTATAACAAAAAATACCTCCTCGTCAAGCTCGTAGAAACAATGAGCAACCTCAACCCGTGGATCCCTTGAACGAGCATGTGTCTCATGCGGAATTTTGGGTAGCTTTTCAAGCGCTAGCCCAGGCAGTTACCGCCAATGCTCAAGCTAACGCCCAGGCTATTGTTCTGGCTCCACAAGAGAATCATTCTACTGCAGCTCGAGTTCATGATTTTATGCGGATGATTCCTGAGTTCTATGGGTTGAAGGTTGGTTAAGACCCATAGATATACTTGGATGAAGTGAGAAAGATCACCCAAATTATGCACGTGACTGAGGAGAAGTGTGTTGAATTGGTTGCCTATCAAATAAAAGATGTTGCATATGATTGGGTGAAGATATAGAGGAAGAGTAGAGGGGAGGATGCTGCTCCCATGACTTGGCAGTTATTCCAGGATGTGTTCTTGGATTGATTTTTTCCTCTTGAGATAAGGGAAACAAAGATAGAGGAATTCATAAATTTGAGACAAGGATCCATGACTGTTAAAAAGTATTGTCTTAGATTCAATCAGTTATCCAAATATGCTCCTAGTATGATGGTTGACTCCAGGACCATCATGAGCAAGTTCGTGATCGGTGTGTCGAGTAACGTTGTGAAAGAGTGTAGATCTTCTATGCTTAATAGAAAGATGACACTTTCTCGGTTGATGATACATGCCCAAATTATTGAAGCTAATAAGGTGAAAGAGAGGGAGAGAGTAAGAGGGAATAAAAGAGCTAGATCAGAGCAGAAGGGATTCGGTCAGTCCAGATTCTATGGAGGGAACCGACCTCAATTCCAGAGACATTCGTTTATGCCCGCGCCTTCCTCAGTTAGTGCTCCTATACCTAGAAACAGGCAGGAGCAGGGGGATAGGCCTATCCCGTCCAGGTTTTAGGAAAGTGTAAGTAACAAACTTCGTCCTCTTTTATGTGCCAAGTGTGGTAGAGATCATTTTGGCGAGTGTTTTGTTGATCAGATGGGTTTCTTTGGTTGTAGCAAGTTAGGCCATCGACTTAGAGATTTTTTGTATACTAGACAGGGGAGTCAAGATGCTCGTCCCCAGAGTGAGGCTACTAGTGCCCCTGCTCTCGTAATCCACCCAGTTCCTCCTCAGGGCGCCTCTTCTAGTACTGCTGGCAGTTCACGGCAAAATCGCTTCTATGCTATACCACCTCACCAGAAGTAGGAGGACTCTCCAGATGTTGTCACTGGTATGCTTTGTTTCTTTCATTTCAATGTGTATGTATTAATGGACCCCGGTTTGAGTTTCTCTTATGTGACACCTCTGGTTGCTGTAAATTTTGAGATGGACCCTGAATGGATTCTTGAGCCTTTTTTGGTTTCTACCCTGGTAGGAGAATCTTTTATTACTAAGCGAGTGTGTAAGAAGTTTCCTATCACTATCCTTCATCGGGTCATATGTGCTAACTTGATTGAGATAGATATGGTTGATTTTGACGTTTTCTAGGTATAGATTGGCTTCACTTGTTCTATGAGTCTATAGACTTTCGTAATCGAGTGGTCAAGTTTCAGTTTCCTGACGAGCCCATTTTTGAGTGGTCCGGGAGTTTTGTAACTCCGATAAGACATTTCATATCCTACCCAAAGCTAGGAAGTTGATTTCTGAGGGTTGCATCTATCACCTAGTTTGAGTTAAAGAACTCAAGTCCGAGACTCCGACTATTCAGTTAGTTAGCATTGTTAATGAGTTTCCTGATGTTTTCTCGAAAGATCTCCTACGGGTCCCACCTAATAAAGATAGAATTCGAGATTGATCTCCTTCCCAGTACTCAGTCTATTTTCATTCCTCCATACCGTATGGCTTTTGTAGAACTTAAAGAGTTGAAGGAGCAACTCAAAGATCTCTTAGACAAAGGCTTTATCAGACCCAGTTTTCCCCATGGGGTACACCTGTTCTATTCGTGCATAAGAAAGATGGTACATTACATATGTGCATTGACTACTGTCAACTCAACAAGGTAACTATAAAGAAAAAGTACCCTCGTCCTATAATTGATGATTTATTTGATCAGCTACAAGGTGTAATTTATTTCTCAAAGATAGACCTTAGATACAGCTATCATCAGCTTAAAGTAAGAGAGTGTGATATTCCAAAGACAACCTTCCAAACTCGTTATGGTCATTTTGAGTTTATTATCATGTCCTTTGGGTTAACCAATGCTCCAGCAGCCTTCATGGACCTCATGAATCGAGTGTTCGAGCAATATCTTGATATATTTGTCATTGTATTCATAGAATTTATTCTTGTGTATTCCCAAAGAGAGGATGATCATGTCGACCATCTTAGAATTATCTTGCAAACTCTTAGATATCATCAATTATTCGCTAAATTTAGCAAGTGTAAATTTTGGCTAAGGTCAGTTGCTTTTCTGGTTCACATTGTTTCCGCCGAAGGCATTAGAGTCCATCCGCAAAAGACAGAAGATGTAAAAAATTGGCCTACACCTACCTTCCCATCTGGCGTTAGGAGTTTCTTGGGTCTAGCTGGTTACTAGAGTCGTTTTATTGAGGGTTTCTTTTCCATTGCGTATCCCATGACCCGTTTGACCCAAAAATAAGTTAAGTTCCAGTGGACAGATGCCTATGATAAGAGTTTTCAGGAGTTGAAGACTCAATTCATTTCAGCCCCAATATTAGCTTTACCTGATGGTACTGATGGTTTTGTGGTGTATTGTGATGTTTCTACAGTTGGTTTGGGTTGTGTGTTAATGTTGAGGGGTAAAGTTATAGCTTATGCCTCTAAACAGTTAAAGCCTCATGAGAAGAATTACCAACCCATGATCTTGAATTAGCAACTGTAGTTTTTGCTTTGAAAATCTGGAGACATTATTTGTATGGTGTTTATAGTGATGTGTTTACTGATCACAAAAGAATACAGTATATGTTTACTCAGAGGGAGTTGAATCTTAGACAAAGAAGATGGTTAGAGTTGCTAAAAGACTACGATATGAGTGTGTTGTATCACCCGGGCAAGGCCAATGTTGTGGCAGATGCTCTTAACAGGTTGTCTATGAGTAGTATAGCTCATATAGAGAATGATAAGAAAGAATTGGCTCGTGATGTGCATCGTTTGGATAGGTTGGCTGCTAGATTACTTGATTTCGCTGAGGGGAGTATGTTAGTTCAGAGTAGTTTCTAGTCCTCTTTGGTCTCGGAGGTAAAGGAGACGCAAGACAGGGATCCTAGTTTGGTCAAACTGAAGGAGTCAGTTAAGGACCAAAAGGTAGAGGTTTTTTCCCAAAGGGGAGATGGTGTGTTGAGATTGTAGGGTAGATTGTCTGTTCCTGATGTTGATGATCAAAGGCAGAGAATTAAGGCTGAAGCGCATGGCGCACGATATTCTATTTATCTCGGTGCTACCAAAATGTACCGCGATTTGCGGGAAATCTATTGGTGGAACGGTATGAAGAAAGACATAGTAGGATTTGTGCCAAAGTGTTCTACTTGTCAACAGGTTTAGGTAGAGCACCAAAGGCCCGATGGTGTAATGCAAGAGCTTAGCATTCCTACTTAGAAATGGGAAGAAGTGAATATGGATTTCATAATTAGTTTGCCTCTTTCTCATCGTCATCATGATTCAATTTGGGTTGTTGTAGATCGATTGACTAAATCAGCTCATTTCTTTCCAGTACATTCGTCTTATACAGCTGAGGATTATGCTAGATTGTATATCCGTAAGTTAGTCAGATTGCATGGAGTTCCTTTGTCTATCATCTCAGATAGGGGTGCTCAATTTACTTCACTATTTTGGAGAGCCTTTCAGAAGGGTCTTGGTACCCAAGTTCATTTGAGTTCCATTTTTCACCCGCAGATTGATGGTCAGGCTGAGAGAACTATTCAGACTTTGGAGGACACGTTGAGGGCATGTACGCTTGATTTCAAAGGTAGTTGGGATGAGCACTAGCCATTGATCGAATTTGAGTATAACAATAGTTTCTATGCTAGTATTCAGATGTCCCCATTTGAAGCGTTGTATGTGATAGCCTAAAGAAAGGCTAAAACATGAAATTGACACTAGATATGCAAAAATCAGCAAGCACACAAAGAGAAAACAACACTTAGAAAGGAGATGAAGAAAAAAGATTGTATAAATGTAAAGATAGTAGAGTGACCCTTACTTCCACTAGATGATTAAAAAAAGGAGATGTATCAAATCTCCAATCACACCTCACAAATAAAAGTTCAAACCACTCTCTTAGGTAGACACAAAGGGAGTCACCTTCTCCAAGCACCAACCTTTCTTACCAATTTGTCAACACAAGTGAAATCCATCACTTAGTATAAACCTTAATTTCAGATTCTCTCTCTAAGAGAGGAAGAAAACTATAACTAAAGAGTATCTCTCAATAATTTCATCAAAGTCTAATGAAAAGAGAAGCAAAATGGTCTATTTATACTATTACATGCCAAATGACAAAACTACCCTTAATGAGCTAAGGGAACTGGGTGCCTCTTGAGTGTTTCCTTGGAGTACAAAATGTCTTCATTAACCTTTAATTGAGGCGCATATTGAGTGCATAAGTTCCCCTCCTTACTTCTCTTGACCAAGGTTTCAAAATACTCCGAAAAGTCTTCAATTGCTTACTAATTCCAAAGCCTTGACCCCTTAGATAATTCCTTGTTCTTTTGATGCTCCTTGTGCTTGTATCATCCTCTCCATCTTGAAGAAATTTGTCCTCAAATTTTGATCTTACAAAAACCAAAGAGAGGGCAAAACAAACTCACAATCCTCTTAGTAGGAGGGTTAGTGTTAGTAACACACTCATATCATATACCCGTGTGTAATGTCTCACACTTTCCTAAGCTAGAAAACGAACCATTTTTCGTATCTGTGAAAACCCCAATTCTGTAAGCCATATTTAGGAACCTAAATTACCAAGAGTACCCTAGTTATAAGAGAGCTTATGATGTGTTAAGTGTGGTTATATGAGTCACTTAAGGTAGTACAAGCTAAGAGTTTCGAAATTCATCAAGTTTTAGTGTTTGAATTCGCAAGGGTCATCTTTGAATGAGCATAACCTGATAAATATGTCGTATTTCTGCATATTTCTACCTACAAAATTATAGAATATGGAATTACCTTTCCAACGATACCAATTTTACCAAAATACGACACCCGAGCTAGGAGTTATGGCTTTGCGAAGTAGAGTGTGTCGCCTAACCAATCGCACATGACCATTGGAAAGCATATGCGATAGCATATGTGGCGCCTATGTAAATATAGGTGATATCATATGCGACGCCTATGTAAATATAGGCGATATCATATGCGGCGCCTATGTAAATGTATTCGATATCATATGCGGCGCATATCTTATGGTTTCAAGTGACTTAAACACTCTGTTTTTTTGGTTATTTTTAGGGCAATTAAGTCTTTTGGCACTCCTTACACACCCCTAAACTTAACCTTAAGAATTTAATAGATTCTAAACACATCATAACCCTATTATCAGTCTAAGTTCATCATCCAAGAGCATTAAAGAAGAAAAACAACTAGGGCTACACAATCAACATTGAGGGTCCAATCTTTCAACGAATCTGTTACCATAAAGGTATGTGGGGTTATGAACAAGAACACCCTTTCGTTCTTGTGCCCAAAGTTTGTATTATTTTACAAAGATACATGATTTTTACATGTTTTATCATGAATTTGAAGTGATAAATCTTATCCTATGTTGTTGTTCAAGATACTATGATTATTTTGAATGTTTAGAAAATAAACTCCATGAGTTTGAGATTATTATTATGATTAAAGACTGAAATTTTTCAGATTTCCGTATAAATTATGCATGCTTGTGATATAAAGCATAAATGTTGAAATGTTTTGACTAAGTATCACTATAAAGGTCATTAACCCACATTGAGATTGTTGTTTTGAGAATTTATGTGCTATATGCACCCATGTTTAGAGTATTTTTGATGAAGTATAGAAAGATTTGACCTTTTGGTCACACCAGAGTTAAAATCCACTTTATGAAATGAGTTATGGATTTTATCATTTATTTAACTTAAGAAATATGAGATTACCCTTAAAGAGGATTTTTCTTGAGATTTTTAACCATAGTATTGGGAGTATTATTTAGGACCGAGTTGGGTATGTTACTATGGTTTCATACCCCAGAACTACGTGCCATCGTAGGTTGAGACATTGACTTCCACTATATGTGGAAAATTGAGATAGTGATCCCTAAGATGAGATTGTTCTACACCGATGGCAAGGGTAGGATAGCCCTAACCTTATAGGGGCAAGTCGTGGGACATCATGGGTGTTCACATGGTGTACATGTCGGTTAGAAGAACCTCCCAAAGAGTCGTCCCTCATTCTTAGATTGATTTTACTAATTTAAAAGAGATTTGAAATGCAGATTTATGATGTATTCAATATTCCAGATTTCACTAAGATTGCTTGATGAGACAATAAGAAAAGAAACTTGATATTTGGATTAAGTGTAACGGCTCATGATATCTAGATTGACATGTTTTTCCATTCATTGTGTATGATTTTAGATTTTAGATTTCTTTCAAGCTTTCTGAGCCATTTACAAATGTCCTGCATGATTTGGAAAGAAAACTTATGACATGATCGTTGTATATATATATATATATATACCTATAGATATGTTTATTTCATGCACCCCCATGTACTCAGTACATATTCCATGGCACTGACCCACATGTTCGCATGTGGGCTACATTTTCCCTATAATGTAGGTTCAGGTGCTCATTCTCAGGTTTGACCGTGATTATCCGAGCACGTTGATCTACATCCTCTGCAGTGGTGAGTCCTCATGGTCCGAGGACTAGTTATTCAAATTTCCTTATTTACTTCGAGTCATTCAGTTTATTTCCTAAGTTTGGGTCAGTTGGGGTTTGTCCCAATGGCTCATGGATATACAGTTTAGTAGAGGCATGTTAGACTAGATGCATAGATTGATCAAATTTTGTCAGAGATATCGTATTTTTTTACTTTTCATATTTCATTCCTATTGTAGTATGATATTATGGAGAATGTTTAGATGTTTTGATTATGATGACTTTGATTTTGAGCGTTGAATGGTAGAAAATTGGCTAAAAGGGTTAGCTTGGGGCTACTTGTAGCCTTAAGCACTGTGTGACGCCTCGGGGTCCATTTTTAGGTTGTTACAAACTTGGTATTAAAGCCTAAGGTTATTAGAGTCCTAGGGAGTCTGACAAGCCGCGTTAAGTTGAGTCTTGATCATCGATGTGTAGCGTGCCTCATCTATGAGCAAGAGGCTACAAAATGTTTTAGATAAAAAGGGGGGGTCGTTTCATTCTTTTAGAAGTCTATCATGCTTACAGTTGTTCAGCTATTAAGTCGTGCTCTCTTCTTTAAGAATATGCCTCCTCGCCGAGGTAGAATAAATAACACGGGTCAGCAACCTCAGCCTGCTGATCCCCAAATGAGAATGTATCCTACGTTGAGTTCAGGGCAGCCTTTCAGGCGCTTTCCTAAGCTATTACCTCCAACGTTCAGTCCAACCAGGCCTTGGCTCTATAATAATATGGAGGTGACTTAGCTGTCCCAAGAATCAGTGACTTTATGTGGATGAATCCACCAGAGTTTTATGGGTCCAAGGTTGGTGAGGATCCGCAGTTATATCTGGATGGGATAAGGAAGATCACATAGGTAATGCACGTGTCTGAGTAGGAGAGTGTTGAGTTAGCGTCCTACAGATTGAAAGACCTTGCGTATGACTGGGTGTTTGCATAGAGAAAGGGTAGAGTAGAGGGTGCTGCTCCTATGAATTGATTGTCTCTGAGCCCATCCTAGTTTGTACCCCTGTGGGTGAGTCCATTGTTGCCCAAATTCTGGGTATGGACTGGCTTCACTCTTGTTATGCATCCATAGACTATCGTACCCGTGTAGTCAAGTTTCAGTTCCCTGGTAAGTCTGTTATCGAATGGTCTGGTAATTCCATATCTCCCAAGAGTCATTTTATCTCATATCTCAAGGCTTGAAAGCTTATTTCTAAATGGTGCATTTATCACCTAGTCAGAGTTAAAGACACTAAGTCTAAGACTCCAACTCTCCAGTCAGTTGACGTTGTTAATGAGTTTCCCGATGTCTTTCTAAAAGATCTTCTAGGGGTACCTCCCAATAGAGAGATAGAATTTGGGATTGATCTTCTTCTCGATACTCAGCCCATTTTTATTTCTCCATATCGTATGGCACCCGCAGAACTTAAGAAGTTGAAAGAGCAACTCATAGATCTCTTAGATAAAGGTTTTATAAGACCAAGTGTCTCCATGGGGTGCACCTATCCTATTCGTGCAAAATAAAGATGGCTCTTTGCGCATGTGCATTGACTATCGCTAGCTTAACAAAGTCACTATCAAAAACAAGTATCCCCTTCCAAGAATAAATGATTTGTTTGATCAATTGCAAGGTGCAAGTTACTTCACAAAGATAGACCTTCGCTTTGGCTATCATCAACTTAGAGTTAGGGAATGTGATATCCCAAAGATAGCCTTCCGAACATGTTATGGTCATTTTTAGTTTCTTGTTATGTCCTTCGGGCTAACTAATGCCTCAACAACTTTTATGGACCTTATGAATCGAGTGTTCAGGCCATATCTTGATATGTTTGTCATAGTGTTTATAGACGACATTCTGGTATACTTCCATAGTGAGAATGAATAGGCAGATCATCTCCGTATCATCTTGTAAACCTTTAGAGATCATCACTTGTTCGCCAAATTTAGCAAGTGTGAATTTTGGCTAAGGTCAGTTGCTTTTCTGGGTCATATTATTTCTTTCGAAGGTGTTAGAGTTGATCCCCATAAAACAAAAGCTGTTAGAAACTAGCCTAGACCTGTCTCTTCATCCGACATTAGAAGTTTCTTGGGTCTAGCTGGCTATTACCGTTGTTTTGTTGAAGGTTTCTCCTCTATAGCATCTCCTATGACCCGATTGACCCAAAAGAAAGTGAAGTTTTTGTGGTCCGATTCTTGTGAGAATAGTTTTCGGGAGTTGAAGACTCGACTCACTACAGCCCATATTTTGACTCTGCCTGATGACATTGATGGTTTTGTGGTATATTGTGATGCTTCTAGAGTTGGTTTGGGTTGTGCACTGATGTAGAGAGGTAAGGTTATAGACTATGCCTCTAGACTGCTGAAACCCCATAAGAAGAATTACCCCATCCATGATCTTGACTTAGCTGCTGTTGTGTTTGCTCTGAAAATCTGGAGACATTACTAATATGGTGTTCATGTTTTCACTGATCATAAGAGTCTGCAGTATGTTTTTACCCAGAGAGAGTTGAATCTTAGGTAGAGAAGGTGGTTAGAGTTATGGAAAGACTATGATATGACTGTGTTGCATCACCCGGGAAAGGCCAATGTAGTGGTGGATGCCCCTAGTAGGATGTCTATGGGTAGTGTTTCGCATATTGGAGAGAGTAAGAAGGAGTTGGCTCGTGATGTGCATCGGTTGGCTAGGTTGAGAGTTAGGTTGCTTGACTCCGCTGAAGGGAGTATGTTAGTACAGAGTAGCTCCGAATCCTCGGTTTCGGAAGTAAAGGAGAAGCAAAACTTAGATGCTAGTATGGTTAGACTGAAAGAATCAGTCAAGGACCAAAAGTAGAGGTTTTCTCTCGGGGGGATGGTGTGTTTAGATTGCAGGATAGATTATATGTTCTGGATGTTGAGGATATGAGAAAGAGAATTATGGCTGAAGCACATAGTGCGCGATATTCTATTCATCCTGGTGCCACCAAGATGTATTGCGACTTATGGGAAATCTATTAGTGGAGTGGCATGAAGAAGGATATAGCAGTATTTGTGGCGAAGTGTGCGACGTGCCAACAGGTTAAGGTAGAACACCAAAGACCTGGTGGTATGATGCAGTAGTTCGGTATTCCCACTTGGAAGTGGGAAGAGATAAACATGAATTTTGTGACTCGTTTACCTCCTTTCCGATGCCATCATGATTCCATTTGGGTTGTTGTGGATAGATTGGCTAAGTCTGCGCACTTTTTGCCTGTGCATACTTTTTATACTACTGAGGATTACGCTAGATTGTACATCCGGGAATTAGTCAGATTGCATGGAGTTCCCTTGTCCATCATTTCAGATAAGGGTACTCAGTTCACTTTACAGTTTTGGAGAGATTTTCAAAAGGGTCTTGGTTCCCATGTGCATTTGAGTTCTGCTTTCCATCCACAGAGAGATGGTCAAACTGAGAGGACCATCCAGACCTTAGAGTATATGTTGAGAGCGTGTGCTCTTGACTTTAATAGGAGTTGGGATGAGCATTTACTGTTGATAGAGTTTGCTTACAATAATAGTTTTCACTCTAGCATTGTCATGGCTCCATTTGAGGCTTTGTATGGGAGGAAATGTAGGTCACCTATAGGTTGGTTTGAAGTGGGTGAAGCAACCATGAGTGGTCCTGATTCGGTCTTTAAAGCTATGGAAAAAGTCAAAGTGATTAGAGAAAGATTAAAAACCGCACAGAGTAGTCAGAAGTCATATACTGATGTGAGAAGAAGAGACCTTGAATTTGAAGTTGGTGACTTGGTGTACTTGAAGATTTCACCCATGAAGGGGGTGAAGAGATTCGGAAAGAAGGGGAAACTTAGTCCCCGTTATGTTGGCCCCTACAAAATTCTTAGCCGTGTTAGTAGGGTAGCGTATGAGGTTGAGTTTCCTTCAGAGTTATCTTCTGTTCACTCTGTCTTCCATGTATCCATGCTTAGGAAACACGTTGGTGATTGTGTTGTTGTAGATCCTTCAGAAAACCCTGATATGCAAGATAGTCTTTCTTTAGAGGAAGTTCCTATTGAGATTTTAGATCACCAAGTCCGAAGACTAAGGAACAAAGAAGTTCCCTTGGTCAAGGTGTTGTGGCGAAACCAATCCGTTGAGGGTGCAACATGGAAAGCTGAGGTGGATATGCGATACAAGTACCCACACCTATTTTCCATAAGTTCCGATCAAGCCGAAGGTACCATTCTACTTTAAATCATTCCTTTTCTATGCAGAATTGCAGTAGTTCAACAGTTATTTTATACTATTCAGCTGTGATTTCATGAGTGATGCACCCCTTGTTGTGTCCGAAATGTAGAATGAAATAAAGGCAAGATTAGCAAGTTGCTTCAGCTGTGTAGCCTTTATTTTCTCTTTACTCTTAGTATACCCAGCGTCATTCGAGGACGTATGTCCCCAAGGGGGAGATATTGTAATGCCCCGCACTTTCCTAAGCTAGAAAATGAACCGTTGTTAGTATATGTGAAAACCCCAATTTTGTAAGCCATATTTGGGCACCTAAAGTACCAAGAGTACCCTAGTTATAAGAGATATTATGATGTGTTAAGTGTGGTTATATGAGTCACTTAAGGTAGTACAAGCTAAGAGTTTCAAAATCCATTATGTTTTAGTATTTGAATTCGCAAGGGTCATCTTTGAATGAGCATAACTTGATAAATATATGGTATTTCTGCATATTTCTACCCACAAAATTATAGAGTATGGAATTACCTTTCCAAAGATACCAATTTAACCAAAATCCAACACCCGAGCTAGGATTTATGGCTTTGCGAAGTAGAGTGCGTTGCCTAACCAATCGTACATGGCCACTGGAAAGCATATGTGATAGCATATACGGCGCCTATGTAAATATAGGCGATATCATATGCGGCGCCAATGTAAATATAGGAGATTCATATGCGGCGCCTATGTAAATATATGTGATATCATATGCGGTGCATATCTTATGGTTTCAAGTGACTTAAACACTCCATTTTTGGGTTATTTTGAGGGCAATTAAGTCTTTTGGCACTCCTTACACACCCCTAAACTTAACCTTAAGAATTTAATAGATTCTAAACACATCATAACCCTATTATCAGTCTAAGTTCATCATCCAAGAGCACTAAAGAAGAAAAACAACTAGGGCTACACAATCAACATTGAGGGTCCAATCTTTCAATGAATCCGTTACCATAAAGGTATGTGGGGTTATGAACAAGAACACCCTTTCGTTGTTGTGCCCAAAGTTTGCATTATTTTACAAAGATACATGATTTTTACATGTTTTATCATGAATTTGAAGTGATAAATCTTATCTTATATTGTTGTTCAAGATACTATGATTATTTTGAATGTTTAGAAAATAAACTCCATGAGTTTGAGATTATTGTTATGATTAAAGGCTGAAATTTTTCAGATTTCCGTATAAATTATGCATGCTTGTGATATAAAGCATAAATGTTGAAATGTTTTGATTAAGTATCGCTATAAGGGTCATTAACCCACATTGAGATTGTTGTTTTGAGAATTTATGTGCTTCATGCACCCATGTTTAGAGTATTTTTGATGAAGTATAGAAAGATTTGACCTTTTGGTCACAACAGAGTTAAAATCCACTTTATGAAACGAGTTACAGATTTTATCATTTATTTAACTTAAGAAATATGAGATTACCCTTAAAGAGGATTTTTCTTGAGATTTTTTAGCATAATATTGGGAGTAGTATTTAGCACCGAGTTGGGTATGTTACTACGGTTTCATACCCCAGAACTACGTGCCACCGTAGGTTGAAACATTGACTTCCACTATATGTGGAAAATTGAGATAGTGATAACTAAGATGAGATTATTCTACACCGATGGCAAGGGTAGGATAGCCCTAACCTTACGGGGGAAAGTCGTGGGACATCATGGGTGCTCACATGGTGTACATATCGGTTAGAAGAACCTCCCAAAGAGTCGTCCCTCATTCTTAGATTGATTTTACTGATTTAAAAGAGATTTGAAATGCAGATTTATGATGTATTCAATATTCCAGATTTCACTAAGATTGCTTGATGAGACAATAAGAAAAGAATCTTGATATTTGGATTAAGTGTAATGGCTCATGATATCCAGATTGGCATGTTTTACCATTCATTATGTATGATTTCAGATTTTAGATTTCTTTCAAGCTTTATGAGCCATTTACAAATGTCCTGCATGATTCGGAAAGAAAACTTATGACATGGTCGTTAAATATATATATATATATATGCATGTAAATATGTTTATTTCATGTACCCCCATGTACTCTGTACATATTCCATGGCACTGACCCACATGTTCGCATGTGGACTACATTTTCCCTATAATGTAGGTTCAGGTGCTCATTCCCAGGTTTGACCGTGATTATCAGAGCATGTTGATCTACATCCTCTGCAGTGGTGAGTCCTCATGGTCCAAGGACTAGTTATTCAGATTTCCTCATTTACTTTGAGTCGTTCAGTTTATTTCCTGAGTTTCGGTCGGTTGGGGTTTATCCCAATGGCTCATGGATATACAGTTTAGTAGAGGCTTGTTAGAATAGATGGATAGATTGATCAGATTTGTTAGAGATGTCGTATTTTGTTACTTTCCGTATTTCATTCGTATTGCAATATGATATTATGGAGGATGTTTAGATGTTTTGATTATGATGACTTTGATTTTGAGTGTTAAATGGTAGAAAAACAGCTAAAAGGGTTAGCTTGGGGCCACTTGTAGACTTAAGCACCGTGTGACGCCTTGGGGCCCATTTTTGGGGCATTACACCATGGTTGCTCACACTTGACATATACCCATATATCCTTAGTATTTGACATAAAAATCTTAGCATAAATGAAACCAAAGACATGAATAGCATTAATATTAAAGATAAGGGAGCATGGCCAGCAATTATAACCTTCACATCTCAAGAGTATTCCGAGGTCAAATGGGATCCAAGGATAAGGACTTAAGCTGAGATGGCCCACTCCTTCACTAGGTTACCAAGCCCACGATAATTCAAGGCATTACCCACTACTTGGACAAACACAAGGCCACAATGAACAAGATATTTATAAGGGATTTTATCACATAAGTTCAAAGGACCATGTTCAATATCAAGACCATCATTACTAGCATCAACGCTAACTTGAAAGTTTTTAATCACACCTTTCTCATGTTCCAGTAGTGAACTAGTTTTAAGGGCAAGCCATGGTACAAATTAAGGAAGATATTAAGAGAAGAAGCATGCACCACTATGACAAACAAACTTGAACCCAACACACTAGAGGGTACGTCACAACATTTCAAGCTTGGACTTGCCTTAGGAGTTTTGTTCACAACTAAAGAGATACCAAGTAAAGAAGAATGCACTTGTAAACCCATCACTACTTCACAAGACACTAAATTACAATATTTTAAGTTTAATAAAATATATGAAGTAGTAATGTTACCTTGGGTTAGACTTGGGCAGTCCACTAGTTTGGAGCTTTCAACCATTGGTGCCTTTGGAACTCCCACATGTTTGGGATGGAGTTATTTTGAATTCTCCCTTAGAAATATATTTTCTTGTACTTGAAAGTAAGAAGAATCAATGCTAGGCAAACTGCTAGCACTTGGGTTAGTGAGTAACAAAGGTTCTTTGTGGACATGATCCACAATCAAGCATTTTGCTCCCATCCTCACTTCACTAACCATGACTTCCCTTTCCTTTTTCCTATTTTCTTAATATTCTTCTTGCACTTCACCATCTATTTTCTCTCTATCTTGAAGGTTGGCCTCATTCTCTTTGGATTCTCTTTTCTCCTCTTCTTCTACTTGGTGAAGGGAATTCAATTTAGTGTGGTTTGGAGAGGGGGTATCAAATTTGGTTAAAGATGGATTTGGGTTGGTGGCTCTGGATTTGGTGAAGTGTAGGATATTTGGTTTTGAGGGGTTTGAACTTATTGAGGGGTCTAAATTTATGGAGGTATTTGGTTCGGATTTGGTGGTGGAGTTTGAGTTCCAAGTCCCTTTTGTTGGACTTGGTTCATTTGGTGAGGTATTGGCATTTGTAGGGTCTAGTTAGGAGAGGTTTGGGATTGGTTTAGTGGCTGGTTTTGTGGAGCTCTTGGAGTATTAAGCATTTGGTAGAGGATTTCAGGGGTTATAGTCATGGAAGAGTTATTGGCTTGGACACTAGAGGATGCATGGTAGGGAATAGGAGTAGAAGGTCGTGAGTTCCTCCTACTTTCAACACGATCAAGTCTTCCACTAAAAGTGGAAATTTCAGTCCGCATAGCATCTATATCACTCTTCATGTCTCTTCTCAAGGCATTATGACTGTCTTCCATTCTTTGAGCAAAGTCTCGACGCAAGGCATTAATCTGAGATATCAAGGCTCCAATAGCATCATTTTCCAATGGTTGGAAAGTATTACCCTCGTATTCCATGGTAAATATACCTAAGAAGAAGCAAAAAACAGCAAAGAGAAAACCTACAAAACGAATAAACAAGTTAGTTCGATAAGGCCTCACCACACTCTCACTCAACCTCACCTCACACTTGGCTTCACAAGTGTTGAATAATTAACAATACTTGGCAAGTTACTTGAGTGGTGAGAAGCTTTGGTACAAAATCGATCTTTTTTTGAAATGACTCAAATAAAGTGATGCACGGACTTGAACCAACAAAACACTACGAATTAAAACGAAAAAAGCATACAAAAACTGAAGACACGAAACAACGGACTCTAATCTAATTACCAAACTAGTAGGTACTTACTAGCTTACTAATTAGTGATAGAATCAGCAAAATTTAAACTATAAACAAAAATTAGAAACTACGAAATCTAAATTTGAACTCAATTCGGTTGGTCACCAAAGTGATGATGTGGCAGCTTGTAATTGGACGTCACCTTTCAAAATTTTCAAATCTCAATTCACTTATTTCGGCCAAACACACTTAGGAGAAGAAGAAATTTCATTCGGAGGGGGGGGGGTGGGAGGATTGAAGGTTTGGAGCCCTTTTGGAGCTTCAAATGAATTCAAAATGGATTGGTCCCCCTCTTGTACTTTCAATTGTACTTTGATATTCCCTTTGTCCCCTCTTCTTTTGGAAGATTGTTAATATGATAGGGAATATTCTTTGTAGAAACAACTTTCACCTTCTCTTTCTTTCTTTTTGTGGATCAAACTAGGACTTTGAATATTCCTCTTCAACAAGTTTTGAAGATGATGAAGAACAATATGGATATTCAAGAGTTGACCAAGGTTTGACCACTAGGCAAATGAACCCTAAATTCAATTTTTCTTTTAGATCTAGATTCCCTTTGCTAAGACAAGATCAAATATCAACAAATCAGCCACAAATCATCTACAATACCACAAGTCACACGTTACCCTCTTCACAATAGCTTCAAAACGCCACAACAATGGTGGATCTTAGCTCAAACACAACCAAATCTTGTTTCAAACTTACATCTAGACACTTTAAGTGCTAGAGAACAAGAATCTAACACTTGAAACCAAAAAAACACAATAAAATTTAGTAGATCTAACTTGTGACTCACGTATCTACCAAAACTAACAAGACAACACAATTTTTTTTTTTGAGATTTTCGGATATTTTGACTTTTTTATGAGATTTTCTTGATAAGGACACTAAAACCAAGATTTAGGGATGTTGTAACAACCTTAACCAAGGCTTTGATACCAAATTATATCCTAATGAAAGGCTAAAACACGAAATTGACACTAGATATGCAAAACTCAGCAAGCACAGAAAGAGAAAACAACAATTAGAAAGGAGATGAAGAAGAAATATTGCATAAATGTAGAGATAGTAGAGTGGCCCTTACTTCCACTAGATGATTAACAAAAGGAGATGTATCAAATATCCAATCACACTTCACAAATAAAAGTTCAAACCACTCTCTTAGGTCACAAAGGGAGTCACCTTCCCCAAGCACCAAGCTTTCTTGCCAATTTGTCAACATAAGTGAAATCCATTACTTAGTGTAAACCTTAATTTCAGATTCTCTCTCTGAGAGAGGAATAAAACTACAACTAAAGAGTATCTCTCAATAATTTCATCAATGTCTAATGAAAAGAGAAGAAAAATGGTCTATTTATACTATTACATGCCAAATGACAAAACTACCCTGAATGAGCTAAGGGAATTGGGCACCTCTTGAGTGTTTCCTTGGAGTGAAAAATGTCTTCATTAACCTTTAATTGAGGCTCCTATTGAGTGCATAAGTTCCCCTCCTTCCTTCTCTTGATCAAGGCTTCAAAATACCCCGAAAAGTCTTCAATTGCTTGTTAATTCCAAAGCCTTGACCCGTTAGATAATTCCTTGTACTTTTGATGCTCCTTGTGCTTGTATCGATATAGGAGAAGATGTAGATCACCTATAGGTTGGTTCGAATTAGGAGAAGCAGCTATGATTGGACCGGATTCTATGTTCAAGGCTATGGAAAAAGTTAAGTTAATTCGAGAAAGAATGAAGACCACTCAAAGTCATTAGAAGCCGTATGCGGATGTGAGGAAAAAAGATCTTGAGTTTAATGTTAATGATTTGGTGTACTTAAAGGTTTCACCCATGAAAGAGGTGAAGATATTTAGGAAGAAGGGAAAACTTAGTCCCCGTTATGTTGGTCCATACTGGATTCTGAGCCGTGTTGGAAAAGTATGATATGAGGTAGAGCTACCCGGAGAGTTGTCTAGCATTCATCCGATATTCCATATTTCTATGCTTAAGAAGTATATTGGTGATTCTGTCGTGGTTGATTCTTTCGAAAGCTTAGATATTCTGGATGCCTTTCATTAGAGGAGATTCGGGTTGAGATTTTAGATTTTCAGAATCGTAGGCTAAGGAACAAAGAAGTTCTTTTAGTTAAAGTGCTTTGGCAAAATCAATATATTGAGGGTGATACTTGGGAAGTCGAAGCTGATATCCGAGCCAAGTATCCTCACCTTTTTTCTGTGAGTTCAGAGCGAGCAGAAGGTACCATTCTTTCATAATTATTCCCCCTTCTTATTAAAGATTCAGCTGTGTGCCTACTTCCATCACGAATTCATGCATTTTGTATAGTATCCCAAGGTATAGAGTGAATTAAGTCATTTGAGTGAGTCTTTCCAGCTATATGTCCTCATTTTTTGTCTTGTTCTTGGCCTATCTGGCAACATTCGGGGACGAATATTTCCAAGGGGGAGATATTGTAATACCCCGAGAAATCTTACCAATAGTTCCACCATGACTCAAGCTTATGAGAAATAAAATATAGTGCTTTGGTTGTTTTCTGTTCAAGGGTGATGTGTATTAAGGCCTCAAATATGTCCTAGCGATTAGGTGAATCAAAACATCCCTTACCGATTGAATTCTTGAGAAGGATTTTGGCATAGTCAACTTCAAATGAGCATATCTCTTATTACACTAAGAAATTTTAAGCTCATGACCCACCAACAGATAGATAATTGAATTAGCTTTCCAATGATACCAATTTCATCCAAATTCGGTATCTGAGCAAAAATTTATGCCTATTTTACTCCAGCGTGTCAGCCTAGAAACTGTGTAACGACATTTTGTGATGACTTGTCACAAGTCTGACGGCTTGTCATAAAATGTCATCACCTTAATCAGAAAGTCACAAATTCCAATATTTTGTGATGACTTGTGACAAGTCTGATGGCTTGTCATAAAATGTCGTCAACCTTAAGCAGAAAGTCATAAATTCCACCCTTTTGTGACGACATTTCATGACAACTTGTCACAATTCTGATGATTTGTCACAAGTGTCATTAGCTATTTTTTTCAGCAATTAAAGGACATATTTGCAAGGGTATTTTGGTCCTTTTCCATCTTTTGGAGTCCCCTATATATGAGAATCCCTGTCCAAACCCTAATTTCTTCATTTTCTCTTCCAATTCTCTTAAGAAAATATATCTAGGGTTTCATTCAAGAACATTAATCTTCCAAAAAAATCATCCATAAATCTTCAAGATTTCTTCCAGAACCAAGTTCTTCATAGTGTGGGCTTTGAGAATCATTTATTACAAGTGCGGATAGAGTCTCAAGCACTAGAATTCATCCAATTTTATAGATTAAGGTATGTGGGGTTTTGAACAAGAGAAATCCTTTCATTCTTATGCCCAAAGCTTTGATTTCTATTATGGATTTATATGATTTTGCAAGTGGGTTTATACCCAAATTACTTCATCATGAGACTATGAGAATATGAATTATTCGAGCTTTGTCATACATAATTATTTTAGTATTCCCATGTTATGACTTGATATTTAATATTGTGAATTCATATTCCTACCATGAGTTGATATTTCAAGTGCTTTCAAGATATGTGTCAAGCTTTAAGCTCCCTTATGACAAATTGGATTATTGAGTTTATTGATTCATGAGATTGAGTTGTTACAATGAGTCTTGATATTTCCTCAAAGTTATTGATGTTACCATGATTTAATGAATTGATACATTTTGATATTGAGAAAGATTGATTTGATTTGAGTCGAGTAGGAATCCACAAATTGATTATGATTTGACAAATGAGAAAGAGGTTTGATTTGATCTTCATGATAGACCCTTGTGATGTTTGTGGTGGATTTTCTAACGCGTTCTGAGCTTGTATTTGGGAGTAGTATTTATCATCGAGTGGGAAATGTGGTTTTCCCCCGAAACTATGTGCCACCGTAGGTTGGTATTTATATTTGTGGGCCAGAGGCTGAGTATGAGATTGTGATCACTAAATTGAGGTTATACTCCCTGGCAAGAGTACGACGCTCCTGCCAATGTGGGGTTCTCTCCTTAGGATGGAAAACGTTGGACTCTATGTAGCTCACATTGTTTATGTCAGTTATAAGAACCTCCCATGTCCATAAGAGTTGAGTTTCTTGAATTACCGAGTCACTCTGAGTCTTAAGTTAAAGAGTCGAGTTGTTTATGATAATTTATGAGTTTTTTTATCATATGATTTATTTACTATAAGATCATGAAAAGTATGTTTCAATATAACTCAAGCCAAGTGAGCCATCATTGTACATATGCATATTTTTTTATGAAATTGATGATGATATTTACATTTTGCATGAACCCCCACATACTCAGTACATTCCAAAGTGCTGGCCTATATATTTTTCTATGGGCTACATTTTTCTCGTAATGTAGGTTCAGGTAGTCAGCCGTAGCCGCGTTAGCGATATTTGGGTGCCTTACTATGTTTCCTCAATGGTGAGTCCTCATGGTTCGAGGACCGCGTCTATATTTTTGTGATATCATTTTGTTTTTATGGCTTTCAGTACTGTTGAGTTAGTTGGGGGTTTATCCCAAAGGCTCCTTGATGTTGATGTCTAGAGGCTTTCTCAGTCTAGAGGGATGGTATGTACAGTCATTCAATATATATTTTGGTTGTACAGTTTAGTATTCTCTAGTATCTCTCTTGAACCCAATGTGATATGTCTCTTTATTATGCATGACTATTGTTGAATTGAGTTCCTTGAGGTAGTCTCTGGCTCTGAGGTTTAGCTTGGGGCTACGTGTTGTCCTAAGAATCCTGTGACATCTCGGGATGTAAACTTTGAGGCTTTACATATTGATACCTATCTCACACCCCATTTTTATTCCTTTGTACTATTGGTTTGAACTTAGTAGGTATTAATTATTTTGAATTAACTCGATTGCCATTCCCATTGTTCCTCATGGATTTGACCCCAACTCCAAAGTTGGGTAAATGTATTGACAAAGCCGCCTTATACTTAAATTGACGTATAAGTTGAGCGTTATAAAAAATGGCGCCGTTGTCGAGGAACAATTTGGTGCATTTAGTTAGTTTGAAATTCTAGCTTTCTTGAATTCAAACTTGTATATATTTGTTCATGATTTTCTTTTGTTTCTTGTGTTAGGTAGATTTTTGTTTTTGTTCTACTTTTCTGTATGGCATCTTTTGAAAAATATGATTTTGGTAGTTGGTAGTCCTATTTTGACGATCAATGTCCATTTGGTGATGGACCTCGTTTTGGAAGAGATTGCACATATGCTCCCTAGAGAGAGATGAAAACCCCATCTCAATCCTATTGGGTGTATGATTATTCTTTGTGTGGTGGTCGAGATGAACGTTGGAGTGATTGCCCAAATGCCCCTTCCCCTTTTTAAGCTAACCGAGTTGCTAGTTCTTCTTATCAGCTTGATAGGTTTTATGATGAGATGAAGGAAGAGCAATATACCAGATCTAATAGTTTTGAGTCAATGCTTTAAACTATTTTGGATCGGGTAACTACTACGGGTGATAATGTGCAAAACATACATCAATCCAATAAGGAATTTAGAAGGGAAATTGTCATGATGGAGGAAATGGGCAAGAAAACAAATCTTGCAAATATCACTACCTTGCCTATTTCCCAAGAAGAGGCTAATCAAGAAGAGAAACAAAGATATGATGATGAGCTTGGTAAGGAAGAATCCTTGGTGATTTCCCAATCAACCTAATCAAATGAGGATGAAGACGCCAAAATAAATAAAATGGTACTAGAGTTGAAAGACGAACCAAAGAACATCTCTTATGACGACTCTAGTCATTTTGGGGTGAAAGTGCTATGGAGGAGGTAATTTTGAAATTAGGGGTCATTCAAACCCCTTTTCAACATTGTGCTTAGAGGATGTGATGAGAATCCATCTACCTAGGAAAATGGTGGATTGTTAGAAGAAGGAGTATAATCCCTACATTTTGGGATTTGACAATCCAAGAGAGCACATGGAAGCCCCACCATCATTGGCTGAAGAATTCCACTTCCGATATACAACTAGTGGCCAATTAATGTACTCACCTTTACACAAGGGGCCAAACCAAATATTTGATATGAAATTGGGTAAAAGGTTCAAGTCTTCAAAATGGCGTGATAGAAGCTCCCTCTTCATTTCCTCACATCTTTTAAGTTTTATCTTGGAAGATCTGAATCTTTTGTCCCTCTGCCGCTCATTTCATAGTGAACAAAAGTTGGTATAGAGATTCAAATCTTATAAGTGGAAGCACAAAAATATGTGGAGGAGACATCTTGCCACGATGTTAAACTAAGCGCTCGATGTGAGGCACCCCATCACGCCACATAAAATGGACCGTATCCTTTTATATATGTATGATAAAATAGATTTTATTTTTGCATGTGTTCATGCATAATCCATGAAAAGGTAGTGCTATGAGGAATTTTGATTGAAATGAAAGAGAGAACTATGAAATTGGCCTATTTGGACTGAATAAAAGAGTGTAGAAGACCTCAATTTTGGTCTCAGTTACCGCGGCCGCGGCCCGTGATTCCGCAATTATGAAAGCCACTTGCCCACGATTGCAGAACTAAGACTGTGATTGCGGTTAAATCAGCTTATATGACTATCTGACTGCCATTTTTTCACACACACCTTTCCCAAATTCTCTCAATTTTTTGGCATTTTATAGAACATCCAAGCGTCATTTTAATCCATTTGCATCATCAAACTTGGTATGTTGTCTCAATTTCCTTGTTTTTAATGTAATTGTATACTTAGAACTTATAGTTTAGGGAAAGGCCTAAAATATTATTTTTCATTACAAAATACATTCTTGTTGATAATTATTGTTATGGTTAACTATTCTAGTTGGTGTACACGCCAATCGGGTAGTCTTGAGTACCCAAATTTAGGCCTTAAATAGTTGAAATTGACGTGTACACCATGTGTTCTATTCAATGCCCTAATGAGTTCAATGTAATTCCTATGAGTTTGGGGCTATAATCATACATTCTAGGCTTAAATTCTCTGATTATAATGTTGATATGCTTGGATGAAGAAAAAAATTGGGGTTAAAATTGTGTTTTGAGTAATGTATAGAATCTGTAGACTAAGGTCTCGGGACCGTGATTGCGATATTGATGACCGCAATCACGGTACTACGATCGCAATAATTACTCTGTGATCACCATACTTGAGGATAGTTATTTGCAGCAGCCAAAATTATTGTACACCTATTTCTTACCCCAGAACCTCCTACAACACTACCATATGAATTTATCTGATTAATATAACATGGTTTTGGTGTGATAATGCTAATAATGGTCTGGATTTCACTGCTTACAGGTACTAAGACACCATAATAGGAGATTTTGACAACACCAAATTCATGTATGCTCAATGAAAAAACCTCTATATGCTTACTTTCCTAGGACAAAGTTGCTCCCTGAGAGGGGTATCGACTTAGACAAAGTGGAGGGGAAGCTCCTAGGTTTCTATGCCAGACTCACTGCTACCGGGTGGAAGTACTTTGCCCCGGACCCTTTCCATGCTAATGGGCATCTGGTACATGAGTTCTATGAAAACTTCAGTGTTTTCTCTCTCATAAACTCAGTGATAATAATACGGGGAAAGTAAGTGAACTTCAAAGCAGAGTAGGTCAATGAGGTGTATGGTTTCCCAGATGCTGACATAGAGCAAATCCATGCAAAAGCATGCGAGCCATGGACCTGGATGGCAAATATTCTATGTCCTAACAAAGAGGTTCCCTGGTCCACCAGTAAGAAAGATGTTTTGATGAATGGTTTCACATCTTAAGCCAGGCTTTGGCTAACTATCATTTATAGCAGAGTATCATATGCACTCACATAACCATTTTTACAGATATACGAGCTCGGATGGTGGCTTGTATCCTATCTGACATTATCCTGAATATGAGTGAGATTGTTCTATCAGAGTAGAGGTAATTCAAGAATCATAGAGCTACACATCTTCTCTTCCCTTCTCTTATAACAGAGCTATGCAGAAGGGTGAAAGTAAAGGAATATTCAACAGATATCTGGCTGCTCGTAGGTCCTCACATATTTCCACTTAAATTTCGAGGTGAGGGTACCCCTGGTTAGAGCAAAAAAAGAAAGATAGACTTAGGCAAGTCTACCCAGGAGGGCACAAATAATTGTAGACCTTCATCATCCAACCCCTTTGATGATATCTCAGGTCAGATGCGGGAGGTTAGAGAGCTAGTGTCCAGATTGCCTTAGGGACCAGGAGAGTCCTCCACTGCTCGCCACTCATATGTGACTTATTTAGATTATAACATATTCCACGAGGAGCATAAGAAGCAGGAAACCACTATTGCCATGTTGGAGAGAGCCTACTCAGCCTTAGCCAGATCATACAGGGACCTCAGGGAATCCCATAAAAAGATAAAGAAGAGGAAGAATAAGAGGGACAAGTTCTTTAGCAAGATGTGGATAGGGGTAAAGAGCCTGTGAAAGGTCCTAAAATCCCATGATAGATTCCCTTCTCCATGGGTGGAGAGTGATGACGAGGCCTCTATAGATTGGTTAGCTGATAATATTAGTGGTAATGGTGTAGCATCAGTGGGAGAGAGTAGCTCCTAATGTAGATTCAAGGAGTACCCTTACCTTTTGTCTATGATTTTATTGATCATGTAGTGGGGACACTACTAGCCTTTCAGTTGGGGGTGCCTTTCCCTATATTTGTATTATTTTTGTATGATTGTTTTGGATGAAATTTTGGATACCTTTTTATTTTATTTTAGGATGCCATATTTGGGCACTCTGATAGTGCCCACGTTTTCATGGATTATCATGTGGTTTTGTTTTAGTTTTCTTTTTACCGTAGTTTTATTTTGATTGTGGTGATGCATGATGAACGTTGACCTATGATAGCTTGAGTGATGACATTCTTAAGGGTAGAGCATCATGTTTGGGTTTTGAATCGCAGATACAAGGGAATTCTGAGTACCTGTGGCATCAAAGGTCATAAATGCAAGGAAAGTCTAGTACCTATGACATTGTAAATTGTATATTTGGGATTGCATTATACAACTTTGGTGAAGTCTGAGTAGCCATATGGTTGGTTTGCCCATATTGAGCTAAAATGTAAGACTAAGGCTTCAGCTGTTGCCATGTTTAGCAAATTGTGCGTGGTGCAAAGGCAAAATAAGCAAACCCCTCCATCCAAAATTTTTCAAAAACAACTTTGCAACAAAACTTTTTCTCTTTTTGTGACTCCGCAAATTTTTAACTTAAGAATTATGATAGATACTCCAATTTTGTCTCTAACGGGAGGGGCAATTGAGCCTCCTTGGAGAACTTTTCATGCCATGTGTGGTGAGTAAATTGTCTTTATCTCTTGTATACTTGTTTTTATCTAGAACGTGACCCATTAGTCTTTCAAAGATAATTTTGATTGTATTTGGTTGGAGAAAAAATTTAAGGCCATTTTTTTGACTTTGGAAACCACTTTATCCTAAAAGCCTATCCATGAATAAGTGTAATCCCTAGTTACCCACTTTGGGCCTTTAGACCTTTCTTTGGCACACACATTATTAGCCGTTAATCCTTATTTTTTTCCCTCTTTTGAACCATACCCTCCTTGAAGTTGAAAATACAACTTGAGGCTAAAAGCCTAGGTTGGGGGTGGTGAAGATTGATGGAAGTTTAGGGCGATAAACTTTTTAGTGAAATACCTATGTACTCAAGTATTGAAAAAAATGAATAGAAAAAGAAAGGGTCAAACAAAGAAAAGAATTGATGAAAATTGCAAGAAAAAGAAATAGAAGAAAATGGATGAACAAAAGAGGTAAAAAGTAGGCATATGAAAAGATAAAATATCAAAGAGGAGTGTCCTATAGTAAAAAAAGCAAAGTAAATAGTGTGATGAAGATGTTCAAGGAAAGGGGTAGCCATGTTGTTCCCAAACGATATCCTACTCTAACCCGAACCTACATTACAAGCTCAAAAAGTCCTTTGAGATCTTCAACCATTTACTTTCTTTGCAGTGGCGATTGAAAATAGGGGCAAGCCTATGGTATGACACTTGTTAACGTAGAGAGTTCTTACGAGGGAGAGAGTTTTTGCACTTAAATTCCTAGTTATATACTTGGTAGCTTGGTGTGTGAGTTTTTTTTCTTGTGAGGAGGCATGTGAATGAGTTGAGGTAGGTGATTTTGTCACCTTCTGAGAAATGAGGCAAATGGAGTATAGCCTAGTTTTGGTCAAAAGTGACTCACCTCTAGAGTATTGGTTGTTGTTGCTTGGGTTGTCTTGGAAGTCTCGTGCATCCTTAGATATTGCATTTTATGTTGAGGAGAGTAATGAAAAATGCTTAGCCCATGTGTAATGAGCTAGTTGTGGTAGTGACTAACCTGAAGTCATTGTGAGCTTTTAGGCATAAAGTTTGGGCATAGATAATTGTTGTCTCATGGTAAGAGGTAGTGTTGCTTGAGGAAAAACAAAAGCTTTAAGTTGGAGGTGATGATGAGTGGCAATTTTAACACTTATTTGCACTCAACATTCGTTCACATGAGCGTGTTTTGAATGAATAAATGAGACACAATTGTGATTGAATGCACTAACGTCCACATTTTGCAGGCATATAGTTGATAAAATAGATTGATGTGGATTGGAGCGTAAAAGTGATCAAAATAAGGCATGAAAGTGCAACTGAAGACCTGGAGCAGAAATTGCCTTAGTTACCGCAATCATAGTTTGAGGACTGCGATCGCGGTCAATCAATAAGGTTAACCTATCACGATCGTGGTCGTGGTAGCTGCGATCGTGGCCAAGCCTATGCGATCACGACAAAATGAAAAAGTGCAGTCCAAGTGTAGAGATGTCAATGCACGTGGCTGATCCCAAATTTGACAAAAATAAGACTCAAACCCTATTATTTATGATATTCCGTCTTCCCCAATTTTGAACATTATTCTAGGGTTTGTAGCCTCCATTTTTGAGAAGAAATTATTGTATAAATTTTGGGTGAAGAATATTTTGGAGTCATGTCTAAGTGAAAAATTAGTGAACTCCCATTGAAGATTTGTTGGATCTCATAGTTTGAAGTAATATTCACTTAGATTTTCTCAAATCAAATCAATGGAGATTTTGGATAAAATCTTTACTTATTTATCTTATGAGTAGCTAGTTTTTTCTCTTGGGATTATGCTAGAATAAGGTGTAAATATATGTGAGATGTGATTTGTTTGTGCATTTACTAGTTTATGATGTTGGATTCTACTATTGCTTGAGTAACTTGGTTGGAATTTATGGGTGAAAGCCTCAAATACCCAAATTGGTTTGAAGGATGAAAATATCAAGCTCTTGAGAGCTCAAACCATACTTGAAAGGGGGGCTTGGGTGAAATTTAGGAACCCACATCATCCTTGAAACAGGGATTAGGGAACCAAGGTAATAATAGACAGTTTATAAGCATGGTTGACTGATTTTAACTATCTTACATATAAGGGTGATTGTGAAGTTGACTATACTTATGGCTAGAAATAGGGGTGTCTAATTGAGGTATTAGGTGGTTTTGATTGATGCACTCGTTAGGTAGTCGAAAGGGTTATTGAGTGACACCCTTGGGGTTTTGTTGACAAACTAGACTCAAGGATTTCCAACCTAGCCTAAGACTTTACCAAAACTTAGAATTTGCGTCAAATTATCATACACTCATGCATATGTTGCTCCTATGAAATCATAATCCCAAGATCCATGCCTAATTACCTAGACTCTAAATATTTGTAGCTCCAAATTTATACGAGAAAAAACAAAAAAGAATAATTAGTGTTGATACCTATCCATTGTTATTCCTTTGTACTATTGGTTTGAACTTAGTAAGTATCAATTATTTTGATTAACTTGATTGCCACTCATATTGTTCCTCGTGGATTCGATCCCGACTCCAAAATTGGGTAAATCTATTGATGATGACCGCCTTGCACTTAAATTGATGTATAAGTCCAGGATTATCAATGGTCTTGGCACTTGTTGCACCCACCCTACAGGCTGCAAGTGCTAGCTGCGCCCATGGTCAGGGAGTAAGTGACCATAAGTGGCCTCCAACCCTATTTTCTCCTATTTCTTTTGGGCTTTGGTTTTAGAGTTTCCTCATGTACTATAAATACTCTTTATGTGTTTTTTAGTAGGAGTTACACACTTTTGATATTTACAAACATATTTTGATTCCAAGATTAGATCTTGGGATTCTTTTGTATTGACTTTAGTTGATTAATTCAATTACAGTTGTGGGTTTTTCTACTTCTTATTATTGTGATTTCATCGATGCTTTCAGTTATGAATGTTGTTGATTACTTTACAAGCATGAGATGCTAAAAACCTATAGCTAGGGCTTTGGAAACCCCGGCAAATTAATGAAGTAAGGGAAGTGTTATTGTTGTTCTGAACTGATACCATGCATGTTGTAACACCCTATATTCCGCGTGTAGTAGTTCTACTTATGTGGCACTTGATATGGACTTATGGGGTGGTAATGGGCTCGGATATCCTATGTGATTGGTGACAGTAAGATAGGTTTGAAGGAGTTGCCACATGTACTGAAACGTGGTATGATTAAGTTACCTTCGATGAGAGCATATAAACTTGGGCCCTTAAGTAGGTATTTGAATCTAAAGGATAAAGTGACCAAGTTTTAAGTTTAACTATAAGCATTTTGATCTTAAAATGGAACAAAATATTGAGGTGTTTGCTTGACTTATTTTAAGCTAGTAGGTGAATCACCTACTTTGACATTTTGACCAACTTAAAAACTAATAAGGTGTATCACCTATTAAGGATCCCTTGACCAGCTCATTGGGACAAATACATTACCACCTACTTAAGTTAATTCAGACCCAAATTAAATAAGAGAAAATGAAGAGAATGGGCCGCCAAGGCCCAATAGTTTTTAATACACAAAGGCCCAATATAATGGGTAAGTTGGTGCATCACCTACTTGATAAATTATGTACCAAAAATGACCAAGAAAGTTGGCCAAGAGCAGCTCTTTTTAAAGGGATTAAAACCAGCCCTTATAGCTCATTTTAACTAGCCAAAAAAAAATAGCTTTCAAGATTTTCTCTCTTGTTCTCTCTTAGCTATGCAGTAGCCCTAAAATTCCACTAGGGTTCTTTTGAAACCTTCCTTCCAAGTTAAAGGTAAGTAACAAATCATGATTAGATCTTAAAAATACTATAAGGATTATGTTCTCCATGATTAAACTATAAGATATCCCTTTTTAAGTTTGGCAGTCCCTTAATCCTTAATTATTAAGAGATTTTTCTCCTCACTTTTGGTTTGTGAGTAAAGGTATCAAGCTTTTAAAGATATATATATATTAAGGGAATAAACTACCACCGAAATTAAGGTATGGCTACTGACCATTTTTGCCCTTTTCCTATATACGTGTGTTGGTTGAGGATTGTGTATATGTTGTTGTTAAGAACTCAAGGGATGATGAGTTCAATTTTTGGTTGCCATATTGAGGGGTATTTAGTACTTTTTTTGATCTATTTTATGTATGTATGTTGGGGGATGCTTGGTTGACGTTGGGGGAGTGGTGTGAATAATTTCCATTGAAAGGTAGAAGAAGAGTATAATGGTACACCTACAAATTGAATGTCGCATTAGTTACTGTCCACATCACTTGATATACTATTTTGAGAGTACAATAAAGATGAAACTGCTTAGGGGATCTTATAAGAAGTTACATCACGTGTGAATGTAATTGGAGAAGAACGAGGTTGAGAGAACACCCTTGGATTAGTTGATTGTGGATTACTACCCGATTACTGTTTTAGTAAGTTTAAATAGCATGAATATGTTAATTAGCTACTAATACTAGTCTTATGCTATTATAGATTAGTAATCTAAAAGGGAAGACATTAAGTGAAAGTGTGATCAGTTGTGCAGAAAGGTATGTATGGTTCATCGATCCTATACTCTTTGGCATGAATCTAACTCCTTTGTTACAAAGAAAGATTCCTAAGCGTTCTTCCTTTCAAGTTATACATAACTACAGCGTACAACCCCCAAGGTGGTTGACAACCTTATTCTAACTTGTCAGGTTGTTAAAGTACCTAAAGATGTATTTGTTACTAGATCTGTCCATTTCCTTTCTAAATACTAGTATGATATGGGTGCTTTCAGAAATAATCCTTACGAGTTGTTCACTTAGTTAACATGACCCATGAGTTAGCTAAGCTCCTATGTGTTATATTTCTATTATACTTATATTCGACCTCGTTGCTATTGCATCTAGTGCATATTTGTACAATTTTTGCTACTGGTCCAAAGTTCTAAATCTAATACATGACCACCAAAACAACTGCTTTAAAGATGAAAAGAATGATCTAAAGTGAGTCTATATATTTTGGGTGGTATCCTAGGGGTGAAAGAAACACCTAGCATGGGTCAATCCCAATATTATGGGTGGTATCCCAGGGGTGAAAGAAAATCCTAGCATGGGTTGATCCCAATTTGTGTACTTATAAGGAATGTATCCCAGGGGTTATAATGCCTAGCATGGGTCATCCTCTTTTACCACTGATCAGTTGATCATTTGTATTATGCATTATAATCTTATAAAATAAAGAAGAATAAAGGCAAGTAAATGATGTAATGTACATGATCCCATAAGCATAAGCAAAGTTGGTATTCTATCTTTGTCTTTATAGTTATATATTAATAATTGATTTTGTTGAGATCTTGTCTTATTTATAGTCAATTCATTCTGTACATACTCGGTACACTCTTTGTATTGAAACCCTTCGTGGGGGACACTATGTTTCATGCCGTAGGTACAGGTACTCCAGCTAGTAGACCACCCCAGTAGGAGCACAACACATTCAACTACTACTGGTGAGCTCCAAGTTGATTTAGGGCTTTCCGAGTCTGTTATATATTTTGGTATTGTGTAGTAGTTATGAGCAAGGCGGGGGTTTGTCCCGACCTTAACTAAGTGTCCATGTGTCTTTTAGAGGCTTTGTAGACTATGTGAAGTTAAGTGTAGTAGTATTGTGTTCTTTTAATGTTGTGGCCCCAACGGTCAAGTCTTGTATATGTAGGTTTGGACTTACGTGGTTTATTTTATCAATGCATCATATCCATACTAGTAGAAGCTTTGAATGCCATAATTACATGCATGAAAAGTACATGGTTAAGAGTTGGTTCTCCCAAAACAGGTGCCTGTCCGCCCCAATGGAATTTGAGTCATAATAAAATTGGTATCAAGCAGGTCATCCTAGGGAGTTGTCTGCAAAGCTGTGTCTATGTAGAGTATTGCTTATGGGTGTGTTGTGCACCACATCTCTAAATAGGAGGCTACGAGGCATTTAGGAGTTGTTTTTTTCTTCATTTCTTAGATCGTGTGATAGAGCCAATAATGTAGGTTGACTTGTATTTAACCTTCATTATGTTTTTTGTTGATATAGTATTGATGCCGATTACAAGAAGGAGTAAGAGTAAGAAGAGTAAGTAAGTAGATATGGTTTCCGGAGAAGGGATTAGTAAATCACCACCTAGATTTACTGATCACAGTGAGGCCCAAGATGAGTTTGCATCACAGATTTCTTCTACTCCTCCATCTCCAGAAGAGCTAAGGAGGAGGGGAGTTCCCCCCCAGAGTCATCTATTAATGCTACTGAGCAAGATTTGAGGAATACGGTGCAATTATTAACACGTATTGTTGTTGGACAAGGTCAAGGACAAGCTGGTCTAACTATGGGTTCTAGTGGTGTGGATAGGGCAGCCAGTCTAGGGACCCAAGATTTCCTTAAATTGGACCCTTCTCAATTTACTGGGTCAGATCCTAATGAAGATCCACAAGAATTTATTGATCAGATTCAAAAGGCTTTAGATGTTATGCATGTATATGGTAAAGAGACAGTGGAGTTAGCAGCATATCAATTAAAGGGAGTGGCTATATTATGGTATGAAGCTTGGAAAAAATCAAGGGGTATAGGTGCACCTTTAGCTGGTTGGGAAGAATTGAAAACAACATTTCTTGATCATTATATTCCATTTGAGATTTGGGAGACCCGTGAAGATCAGTTTTTAAATTTTTCCAAGGAAATATAAGCGTGAGGGAGTACAGTCTTCAATTTAATTCTTTGGCCAGGTATGCTCCTAATATAGTGGCTACTATGGAGGATAGAGTTCATCGATATGTGGATAGATTGGACCCATATTTGGTTAGAGATTGTACTATTGTTGCCTTGATTAAAGACATATATATAGCAAAAATACAAGCATTTTCTCAAAAAATAAAGGATCAAAGGCAAAGAAGGACACAAGAGCTGGAATGAGGGCACTCCAAGAGGGCTAGATCTATGGGACAATTTTCTCTATCTCAAAATGAATTCAGACTTCGATTTTTTAATAGAACCTAGACCATCACCTTCCTACTCCACATCAGGTGCTTCTCCTCGATTCCAGGGGTTTAAGGGAAATCAATTCGCGCAAAAACGTGAGATACAAAGTTCACAAGTAGTGGGGTATCGAGAGCAAGGAGGTGCAAGCCAATCAAGACCTCCTAGACATCTTTGTAAGCATTGTGGAAGAAATCATCTAGATGCATGTCAGTTTGGGACAAATTCTTGTTATTTGTGTGGCACATTGAGACACATAATGAGAGATTGCCCAAAAAGGGGCATGGCTGATATGGCACAACCTATTGGATCTACTGTTATAGCATCATCCTCGGTTCATTCTTTTGGTAGGGGTTAGCATATACCTACTGGTCGTGGTAGGGGTGTTAAGGGAGCTAGTTCTAGTGGTGTTTAAAATCGTACGTATGCTCTAGCAGGTCGACAAAATTTGGAGGCTTCTCCTGACGTGGTTACAGGTACATTGTCCATATTTTCACATAAGGTATATGCATTAATTGATACAGGCTCTACATTATCATATGTCATTCCATTAATTGCTGGAAAGTTCAAAAAAACACCAGAATCGTTAGCTAAGCCATTTAAAGTTTCTATACCAATTGGCGAATCTATTATAGCTAGAAGAGTTTACTGTAATTATATAGTAACTGTTTGTAATCGTGATACATTGGCTGACCTTTTGGAGCCTAAAATGGTGGATTTTGATGTTATAATGGGTATGGATTGGCTATCTTCTTATTATGCCACAGTGGATTGCCGAGCTAAGAGGGTGCATTTCCATTTTCCAAAGAAAGCAGTCCTTGAGTGGAGGGGTAATATTAGGGAACCAAGGGGTAAGTTTATTTCTTAAATTAAGGAAAGGAAGATGATGTACAAAGGATACATATGCCATCTAGTAAGGGTGAAAGATATAGAGGTGGAGTCACCAACTCTTCAATCCATTTCAGTGGTAAATGAATTTGTTGACATATTTCCTAAAGAGCTTCTGGGTTTACCTCCGGAAAGAGAAGTAGATTTTGGTATTGATGTGATCCCAGGTACTCAACTGATTTCTATTCTTCCTTATAGAATGACCCTTACAAAATTACGTGAATTGAAGGAACAATTAAGAGATTTGTTGGAAAAGGGTTTTATAAGGCCTAGTGTATCTCCTTGGGGTGCACCCATGTTATTTGTACGTAAGAAAGATGGCACGTTAAGAATGTGTAATGATTATTGACAATTGAATAAGGTCACAATTAAGAACAAATATCCCCTTCCTAGAATTGATGATTTATGTGATCAGTTACAAGGTGCTAAGTGTTTCTCAAAGATCTACTTGAGGTCAGGTTATCACCAACTGAGAGTGAAGGAGAAAGACATACCTAAAACGGCTTTTCGAATGCGATATGGTCATTTTGAGTTTTTAGTTATGTCATTTGGGCTAACTAATGCACCAAAAGATTTCATAGATTTGATGGATAGAGTGTTTAAGCTATTCTTGGATGTATTTGTTATCATATTTATAGAAGATATTCTGGTGTATTCAAGATCAGAAGAAGACCATGCTGATTATTTACGACAGGTGTTACAAATCCTTCACAATCGTAAGTTGTATGCAAAGTTCTCCAAATATGAGTTTTGGTTAAAATCGGTAGCATTCTTGGGTCATATTGTATCCGATGAAGGAATAATAGTTGATTCTCAAAAGATAGAGGCAGTGAAGAACTGGCCAAGACCCATGACGCCTACGGAGGTTCGTAGTTTCCTAGGCTTGGCAGGTTATTATAGAAAGTTCGTTGAGGGGTTTTCTTCTATTTCTCCACCTTTAAGAAAGTTAACACATAAAGAAGCTAAGTTTCAATGGGATGAAATGTGTGAAAGGAGTTTTCAAGAGTTGAAGAATAAGTTGACTTCTACACCCATATTGGTACTTCCGGATGGCACGGAAGGCTATGCAGTATATTGTGATGCTTCAGGAGTTGGCTTAGGATGTGTTTTGATGCAATATGGTAAAGTAATAACTTACACCTCAAGACTATTGCGGCCACATGAGAAGAATTATACAACATATGATCTTGAGCTAGCAACAATTATATTTGCTTTAAAAATATGGCACCACTATTTGTATGGGGTACATGTTGATATATATATCGACCATAAGAGTTTGTAGTACCTTTTTAACCAGAGGGACCTAAACTTGAGGTAGCAAAGATGGCTTGAGTTGTTAAAAGACTATGATGTTGATATCTTATATTATCCGGGCAAAGCAAATGTAGTAGCCGATGCACTAAATTGTAAGGTGATGGAAAGTAATTATAGGCAGCCCATGGAAAGTCAAGGGATAGCTAGGGATCTACACCAATTAGCTAGCTTAGGGGTTCGCCTTATTGAATCTTCAGATAAAGGCATTGTTGTGCAAAATGCAGAAAAATCCTCATTAGTAGCCGAAGTTAAAGTGAAACACTACATAGATCCTATTCTTTTACAGCTTAAGGAAAATGTACAACAAGGTGTAACAAAAACATTTGAGCTTACAGAAGAGGGAATACTTCGATGCTAAAATAGATTATGTGTACCTAATATAGATGGGCTAAGAAAGTAGATTATGATGGAGGAACATCATTCAAGATATTCTATCATCCTGGTTCAAGTAAAATGTATCACGACTCGAAAGAGGTGTATCGGTGGGGCGACATAAAGAAGAACATTGCAGAATTGGTAGCTGAATGTCCAAATTGTCAACAAGTTAAAGTGGAGCACCAAAATCCAGGAGGTTATATACAGCTTATGGAGCTCCCAACTTGGAAATGGGATATGATCAACAAGGATTTCATCACTGGTCTACCTCGCTCATCTCAAAAGTTTGATTCTATATGGGTAATAGTTGATAGACTCACCAAATCAGCATACTTTCTACCGGTTAAGACTACGTACACAACTGAAGAGTATGCAAAATTATATATTAAAGAGATAGTTCGACTGCATGGAGTCCCAATCTCTATTATATCTGACAGGGGAGCTCAATTTACCGCACATTTTTTGAGGTCATTCCAGAAGAGTTTGGGAATGTAAGTGAGTTTAAGCACAAATTTTCACCCTCAAACGGATGGCCAGGCGGATGTACAATCCAAACATTAGAGGATATGTTGCGTTCTTGTGTATTGGACTTCAAAGGTAGTTGGTATGATCATTTGCCACTAATTGAGTTTGCATAAAACAATAGTTATCACTCGAGTATCAAAATGGCGCCTTATGAAGCGTTATATGGCAGAAAGTGTATATCACTAATTGGGTGGTTTGAAGTGGGTGAAACTACCTTATTTGGGCCAGATCTTGTTTATCAAGCTATAGAAAAAGTTAAAGTGACACAACAACGATTAGAAACAGCTCAAAGCCGGTATAAATCATATGCAAAAACTAGAAGAAGAGGGTTAGAGTTTGCTATAGGAGATTGGGTGTTCTTGAAGGTATCTCCAATGAAAGGGGTAATGAGGTTTGGTAAAAAAGGAAAACTAAGTCCCCGCTACATAGGGCCATATAAAATTATTCAAGGATTTGTCCACGTGGCATATGAGTTAGACCTACCCCAAGAGATTTCAATAGTGTATTCGGTGTTTCATGTCTCAATGCTCCGCAAGTGCATAGGAGATCCATCTCATATTACTCCTACTAAAGATGTGCAGGTTATGGAAGAACTCACGTATGAAGAAGTGCCTACTGCTATACTGATCGGCAAGTTAAGAAGTTAAGAAATAAAGAAGTAGCCTCAGTAAAAGTGTTTTGGAGAAGCCCACAAGTAGAAGAAATCACATGGGAAGCCGAAGAAGCAATGAAGTCAAAGTACCCTTATTTATTTGAATCTAATGACTTGGTCCAAGGATGCTGATTTGGGGCATAAACAAGTAAGTATAAATACACAAGTGTTATATGGATAACAATGAGTTTAAACTTAGTCTTATATTCGTTTAGGCTAGCTAGTTATGCTAGCATTCGAGGATGAATGTTTCTAAGGGGGTAGGATGTAACACCCTATATTTACCGTGTACTAGTTCTACTTATGTGGAACTTGATATGGACTTATGGGGTAGGTAATGGGCTCGGATATCCTATGTGATTGGTGACGGTAAGATAGGTTTGGAGGAGTTCCCACATGTACTGAAACATGGTATGATTAAGTTACCTTCGATGAGAGCATATAAACTTAGGACCTTAAGTAGGTATTTGAATATAAAGGATGAAGTGAACAAGTTTTAAGTTTAACTATAATCATTTTGATCTTAAAATGGAACAAAATATTGAGGTGCTTGCTTGACTTATTTTAAGCTAGTAGGTGAATCACCTACTTTGACCTTTTGACCAACTTAAAAACTAAGTAGGTACATCACCTATTAAGGATCCCTTGACCAGCTTATTGGGCAAATACACTACCACCTACTTAAGTTAATTCTGGCCCAAATTAAATAAGAGAAAAGAAGGAGAATGGGCAGCCAAGACCCAATGGTTTTTAATCCACAAAGGCCAAATATAATGGGAAAGTAGGTGCGTCACCTGCTTGATAAATTATGGCCCAAAAATGACCAAGAAATTCGGCCAAGAGCAGCTCTTTTTAAAGGGATTAAAATCAGCCCTTATAGCTCATTTTAACTAGCCGAAAAAAAACAGCTTTCAAGATTTTCTCTCTTGTTCTCTCTTAGCTATGCAGCAACCCTAAAATTCCACTAGGGTTCTTTGGAAACCTTCCTTCCATGTTAAAAGTAAGTTAAAAAATCATGAGCACATCTTAAAAATACTATAAGGATTATGTTCTCCATGATTAAACTATAAGATATCCCTTTTTAAGTTTGGCAGTCCCTTTGTCCTTGATTATTAAGAGATTATTCTCTTCACTTTTGGTTTGTGAGTAAAGGGATCAAGATATTGAAGAGATATACATTAAGGGAATAAACTACCACCGGAATTAAGGTATGGCTTGTAACACCCCTATTCGCTGAACCGAAATGCTACACGGTGCTCATGACCCTGAGGGACCACAACCTAACCCATGCTTGATATTTGTACCTGTATACTACAAATCATGATATAATAATGCAGAATACATACAATTATAAGGCCATAAGGTTCAACTGAACACAATTATGTGGGTGGAAATACCCAAAACAACTCAATATGAACATAAATCTAAAAGCTCTAAACTATCTGAATAAGGAGTTGAAGGAACATGTCTCCAACTAACTCTATAAAACTGAACTGAAGAAATAAATAAATGAATCAAATCATACTGTCCTCGAATCAATGAGGACTCACTGTGTCTCTGCGACTGGAATGCTACCGCTACTGCTGGGCTGGAGCTTGTGTCTCGAAACCTATGGTGTAACATGAAAAGAAAGCATCATAGTGCGAATATGTTAGTACAACTGGAGTACTAAGTATACAAGGAAGGTAGGCTGAACATAAAAGGTTTCATGCATGAACAACACTGACTGACTATTATGAACGTGGGAGTGCAAACACACATATATAGAAACTGGGACTGTGAATACGCGATAACATGACCTGTAAGCTAATACATGGTTTACTGATATAATGACTGATACTGAAACTGATAACATGGACGACTGTATCTGACATTCTTGTATATACTGAAATCTGAGGAACGCCCTGAGTTCTTTTACTGAGACTGATACTGAAACTGTGGGAAATAGTGTTTAACAAACATGCCCCATGTATGCCATTATGGCTAAGCTGGGGTCCAATTTTTGCGTCGACTGGAGGGGTGTCAATACCATGCCACGGGTAAGGACAACTTGTGAGTGACCCTTATCTAGCGGGTACTCAATGAGAATGGTAGGAACCCTAAACTGATGGGTTAAGCCACCTCATCAACCCTAATATGACGGGTTAAGATATCTCAACCTACGCTGGCTACGTAGTTCTAGAACATAAGGATGACTACTAAGAATCACACCCTAAACTGGTGGGTGAGTTCCCATCCTTGGGTTCACTCGGTGCTAACCTCTACTCCCATCTGGAGGGACTGGACATGAATAACTGACTGTGCATGACTTAATCTTACTGAATTCTATTGACTGGCGGAATGTTACTAATATCTAACAACTGACTAAGATCATAAGGTTTTCCTGAGTCACATGACTGATTGAAGTCTATGGAATCATAGCTTGAGTTCGGATATCGTGAAACATGGCATGGCTCTAGGCACACAACTATAGTTTTTGGGTACGAATATCCCCAGGACTCGATAGGAGGAAATTGACACAGATGACTTGACTTGATCACAAGATTTGAGTCCACAATTCACAATATCATAAGTAAGGATTTCATAATAAGAATGATTCTCAACAAACTATCACATGAACGATAATGCACACAACATGTATATACTTGCATGGACTCAATAACATAGTTGTTCCATATCAAAACAATATCATGAGCATCTTATATAACATCTTCAATTCAAGACAATAGCATGGGGATCACGTTGAACATAAACTTAGAACATGGAATAGTTATTTAGGGCTTATTATGTCATAAAAGCATGATTTCTATTCCCTTAGGTATTTCCACAAATACCTTACATGCACATCTTATGCATAGGTGGATTCATTAAGATTTCAAACATTCAAACACCAATTTCGCATGTTCATACGTTAAATACCATCATATCCTCACACAAAACATACAAAGATCCCATCTTAGGCATCATCAAACTCCAACCACATGAACATAAACCACCAACAACATAAAAATCATAATACAAAATTTAGAAGATGGTTCTTGAGCTTCATGGATGAAAGGAGTCCATGAATCAACTCACCCATGCCTTAGAAGGAAGATTATTGATGATTGATGGAGGAATTTCCTTGAAAACGGATCTTCAAGCTTAGTTACGCAACCCTAGTTGTTTTTCTCTTTTCGAGCTCTTGGATAATGAGATTTGATATGATAATAGGGTTTTAATATGTTTAGAAGCTATATATTTCGTAGGGTTAAGTTTAGGGACGTGTAAGGAGTGTTAAAAGACTTAATTACCCTTAAAATATCTCAAAACAGAGTGTTTTTGGCACCTGGAACTGACTTAGGCATCGCCCAAGTGATTGCCTAAGCTAGGTTGGGCGGCGCCTAACCAATTGCCTATGTTTGGGTTGAGCCGCACCTAACCAATCGCCTATCCTTACTGTCTCTCACGAAAATGGGCATAACGTTTTGCTCGGGTATTGGATTAAGGAGAAATTGGTATCATTGGAAAGTTAATTCAATTATCTACAATTTGTTTGGTCTAAATCAGCCAAAATACCACATTAACATTGAGTTATACTCATTCAAAGATGACCCTTGCAAAATCAAACACTAAAACTTGATGGATTCAAAAACTCTTAGCTTGTATTACCTTAAGTGGCTCATATGAACATGCTTAATGCATAATAAGCTATCCTATCTATCACTAGGATATTCATTGTAAGTCATGTACTCAAGTATGAAAATCACAGGATAGGAGATTTCATACGTATGAATACTTATTCACTTCCTAGCTTAGAAATATGTGGGGTATTACATGGCTACTATCCATTTTTGCCCTTTTACGATATACATGTGTTGGTTGAGGATTGTGTATATGTTGTTGTTAAGAACTCAAGGGATGGTGAGTTCAATTTTTAGTTGCCATATTAAGGGGTATTTGGGGTTGTTTTGGATCTATTTTATATATGTATGTTGGAGGCTGCTTGGTTGACATTGGGGAAATGGTGTGAATAATTTCCATTGAAAGGTAGAAGAAGAGTATTATGGTACACCACCAAATTGAATGTCACATAAGTTTACTGCCCACATCACTTGATATACTATTTTGAGAGTACAATAAAGATAAAACTGTTAAGGGGATCTTATAAGAAGTTACATCACGTGTGAATATAATTAGAGAAGAACGAGGTTGAGACAACACCCTTGGATTAGTTGATTGTGGATTACTTCTCGGTTACTATTTTAGTAAGTTTAAATGGCGTGAATATGTTAATTAGCTACTAATACTAGTCTTATGCTATTGTATATTAGTAATCTAAAAGGGAAGATGTTAAGTGAAAGTGTGATCAGTTGTGCAGCAAGGTATGTATGGTTCATCGATCCTATACTCTTTGGCATGAATATAACTCCTTTGTTACAAAGTAATCTTCCTAAGCATTCTTCCTTTCAAGTTTTACATAACTACCATGTACAACCCCCAAGGTGGTTAACAACCATATTCTAACTTGTCAGGTTGTTAAAGTACCTAAAGATGTGTTTGTTTCTAGATCTGTCCATTTACTTTCTAAATACTAGTATGATATGGGTGCTTTCAGAAATAAGCCTTACGAGTTGTTCTCTTAGTTAACATGACCCATGATATTAGCTAAGCTCCTATGTGTTATATTTCTATTATTGTTGTATTCAACCTCATTGCTACTGCATCTAGTGCATAGTTGCACACCTTTCGCTACTGGTCCAAAGTTCCAAATATAATACATGACCACCAAAACAACAACTTTAAAGATGAAAAAATGGTCTGAAGTGAGTCTATATATTTTGGGTGTTATCCCAGAGGTGGAAGAAATACCTAGTATGGGTCGATCCCAATATTACAGGTGGTATCCCAGGGGAGAAAGGAAACCCTAGCATTGGTCGATCCCAATTATGTACTTATGAGTAACGTATCCCAGGGGGTAAAATGCCTAACTTGGGTCATCCTCTTTTACCACTGATCAGCTGGTCATTTGTGTTATACCTTATTATCTTATAAAGTAAAGAAGAATAATGCAAAGTAAATGATATAATGTACATGATCCCATAAGCATAAGCAAAGTTGGCATTCTATCCTTATCTTTGTAGTTATATATTGATAACTGATTTTGCTGAGATCTTGTCTTATTTATAGTCACTTCATGCTGTACATACTCAGTGTACTCTTTGCATTGACACCCTTCGTGGGGGACACTATGTGTCATGCCGCAGGTACAGGTACTCCAGCTAGTAGACTACCCCAGTAGGAGCATAGGACATCCAGTTGCTATTGGTGAGCTCCAAGTTGATTCAGAGCTTTCTGAGTCTGTTATATATTTTGGTATTGTGTAGTAGTTATGAGCAAGGTGGGGGTTTGTCCCGACCTTAACTAAGTGTCCATGTGTCTTTTAGAGGCTTTGCAGACTATTTGAAGTTAAGTGTGGTAGTATTGTGTTCTTTTGATGTTGTGGCCCCAACGGCCAAGTCTTGTATATGTAGGTTTGGACTTACTTACGTGGTTTGTTTTATCAATGCATCATATCCATACTAGCAGAAGCTTTCAATGCCATAATTACATGCATGAAAAGTATATGGTTAAGAGTTGGTTCTCCCAAAATGGGTGCCTGTTCGCCTCAATAAAATTTGAGGCATGACACATGTATTGCTTTATCTTCAATATAATAGTTTTATTAACAACTGCACATATTATGATCCCGCCTAGATTAGTGATGTTGGGTGTATTTATGCACTTTAGTGTTACTATTCTAGCTTATTTAGCCTTGATTTGGGAGCAATTCATATGCTTAAAGTGTTCATATTGATATAAATTGACATATAAGTTTCCAAGTGAGTGATTACAATGTTCAAAGTGTTTTACAAATAAGTTTGTACTTAATTGAGTCATTTACAGTTTAAACGAGAAAACTAATTTTACTAGCTTAAGCTAGTTGCGTGTCTAGTTTGTTTTATTTGATTCTAATGTGTTTATTTGTTCCAAATGGTTTAAATATGTAATTATGAGTGAAATAACTTGTTTTTAAGGTACTAAGTTAAATTTGAAAAAGTCAAGAGTAGAAACATAAAGTTGAAAATCATTGCAAATTAGCCTTATCTTAGCTCTTGTTTTGATTTGTCTTTGAGAATATTGTGTTGTTATGAGCTCTAATTCATTAGTGATATAATGATGATGCTCCAGTTCAGTGCTCCAATTCCTTAAAAAATTAAAGAAGACATAATTCCAGTGGGTGCACGTGATGAGCATTAGTCGCACCCTCTATTTCTATGCACTACTGCATGCGACGCATGCTCTATTTCCACCGCTCCCATATTGCACAATAATCCCACTTATACATGGTTTGCTTAGGTATATTTCCAATTATGGGAATCTTGTTCAATATAGGAATATCTTGGATTTCTATGCATCTTATTAAATCCCTCAAGGATTGGGATTAAAGTAATATATACACATACGTGTCTTGGACATATTAAAGCAGTGGTGGACGGCTTGGAGAATTGGAAGGCACATAGTGACGTCGTGGACGTATTTGGGGAGGATGATGCATAATTTTTACCTTTTATCATTCTTTAATTAGTCTTTAATTATCATATCATGTATTCAATTATTTGGATCGTGATTATGAATATTATCTGCTAAAAACCCTCTTTTTGAGGTTAAAGTAATGAAAATGAGTACTATTATTTTGGATTAATTTTGTTTGATTTGCTTATCATATTTGGTTATTTATTTATTCTTGTTTTACTTATTTTATGAATTGATCACCCGTAAAATATATATTTTGTCAACCTTGTGAAATAGGGAGATATATTGTGGGAATAAACAAAGTAGGGTTTGTATTCTTTTATAAAATAAGGAATTCAAATTAATGTCTTGGACAGGGATGTACTTAGTAATACAAGCATGAGAAGCACCAATAGCACAAGACCTTTCACAAGGAGTCAAGCCAAAGTGTTACATGGTCTTCAAGTAATGTTTATTAAGTTGGAAGCTTGCGATTGTGTCATGAGTTCACCTATTGGAGTGTATATGCTAAAGTGTGAAGAGGAGCTTTGAAATACACTCCAAAGTCGCCTCTATTTAGGGGTTCATTGAGGGAATTCTTGTCTTTCAATGACTTTTTTTTACACTCCAAAGGAGCACCCTTCATTAAGGGTATTTTTGACATTTGTTATGTAATAGTATAAATAGACAAGTAGCCTTCTATTTTCATTAGTTTTGACATAATGAATTGAGTAACTTTTAAGATTGTAATCTTAGTGTTAGACTGTAGTCTTCTCCTTCTCCTTAAGAGACGAAAATCGAAACTTGGCCCTTGAATACATTTGGAATTGTTTTTTCACTTGTATTGGGTTATTTGGCAAGAAATGTGTGCTTGAGGAAGTGTGAGTCCTTTGGGTCACCTAAGAGAGTGATTTGAGCTCCCATTAGTGAGGTGTGATTAGAGATTTGATACATCTCCTTTTGTTAATCACATAGTGGAAGTAAGGATCTCTCTACTATCTTTACTTTATGCATCTCTTCTTCATCTCTTTTCTTCTGTGTGTTGTTTTTCCTTTTGTGTGTTTGATGATTTTTAACTTCTATTGTCAATTTTGTGTTTTAACCTTCCTTTAGGCTATCATTTGGTATCAAAGCCTTATTTAGGGTTGTTTTAACATCCCTAAATCTTGGTCGTAGTGTTCTTGTTAAGAAAATCTCAACAAAAAAGAGAAAAAAATCTGAAAATCTAAAAAATTTTTGGTGTTGTCTTGAGTCGTTTGTGTAGATTCGAAAGTTGTTGGTTAGATCTACTAAATTTTATTGTGTTTTGTTGGTTTCTTATGTTAGATTCTTGTTCTCTAACACCTAGGGAGTCTAGACTTGGAACAAGATTTGGTTGAGTTTGAGCTAAGAACCTCCATTGATATGATGTTTTTGAAGTTTTTAAGCTAGATCCGAAATTGGGATTGTGATTTGGACTAGTTTTGTGGCTGATTTTTACATATTTGAGTTCACTTTGGCCTAAGGAACCTAGATCTACAAGAAAAATCCCGATTTGGGGTTCATTTGGTTAGGGGTCAAACTTTGGTCAACTCTTAAATATTCATCTTGTTCTTCCATGTTCATCAAGTCTTGCTAAAGAAGAATATTCAAAGAGTGTGTTTGATACAAAAAAGGAGAAGAAAGAGAGAGTACTTGGTGTTTGTGAAAGAATATTCCTTGGCATATTCATTGTCATCCAAAAGAAAGAAGAGACAAAGGGAATAATCAAGTACAATTGAAGTACAAGGAGGGAACCAATCCATTTCAAATTCAAATTGAAGCTCAAAAAGGCTCCAAACTTGCATATTTCTGCATCAGAACCGAAATCCTTCTTCTACTTAAGTGTTGTTTGACCAAGAAAAGAATTTGGGAATTGAAAATTTTGAAAGTCACATCTAACCACAAGCTGCCACATCATCACTATGGTGACCAACCGAATTGAGTTCAAATTTAGATTTCCTAGTTTCTAATTGTTGTTTCTAGTTTAAATTTTGTTGGTTCTATCACTAATTAGCAAACTAGTAATTACCTATTAGGTTGGTAATTAGTCTAGAGTCTGTTTGTTAGTGTCTTCGCTATTTGTGTGCTTTTCTCTTCTTAAAGTCGTAGTATTTTGTTGGTTCAAGTTCGTGCATCACTTTATTTGAGTTTTTTCAAACAAAGATTGATTACGGACCAAAGCTTCTCATCTCTCAAGTAAGTTTCCAAGTATTGCCGATTTTCCAACACTTGTGAGGCCAAGTGTGAGGTGAGGTTGAGTGTGAGTTAAGTGAGGCTTTTGAACTAACTTGTTTGCTCATTTTGTAGGTTATTTTGTTAGCTGTTTTTTGCTCTTTTTATGTACATTTGCCATGGAATCCGAAGATACTACTTCCCAACCCTTGGTAAATGATGCTATTGGAGCCTTGATGGCTCAGCTTGAGGCCTTGGGCAGAAAAATAGATGATAATCACGATGCTATAATGGGTGATATGATTCTATGAGGAGAGAAATGACATCCTTGATAGGTGGTGTGATTAGAATGAAAGCGAGGGTTGATATATTATATCCACAAAATCCTCCTCAAATTTCACTCCACCGATTTCCAAATCCTCTTTACCAAAGACACCACACTCCACAAAATCCCATGCCACAAATCCAAACCCATCATCAATGTAATCCGATTCCCCCTTTCCAAACTTCCCTAAACCGAACTCAATCTATCCAAGTAGGAGAAATGGGAGAGTTATCACCCAATGAGAGTGAGGCTAAGCCTTAATATGGAGAGAAAATGAACGGTGAGGTACAAGGAGGATGTTAAAAAAAAGTGAAAAGAAAAGGGAAACCATGGGTAGTAAAGTTGGAAAGGGAAAGAAATGCTTGATTGCGGATTTTATCCACAAAGAATCCTTATTACTCACTAACCAAAATACTAGCATTTTGCCTAGTATTTTTTCTTCTCATGTGAAGTTTCAATACCCTAGAAGTCCCGAGGAGAAGCCCAAGGAAGTTCCCTTAAAGCAAAGTCCCCATTTTAGGACAAGTGATGAAGAAGTGAGTTCAAAGAGCAAACTTGAACTATTCCCTTGTAATGAGGAGCATGAAAGCTGCCCTAATGCTAAACAAGAGGTAAAACACCCTTCCCATGAGGAGCATGAAGGCTGCCCTAATGCTAAACAAGAGGTAAAACACCCTTCCCATGCCCTAAGGACCAAAATCTTGCTGTGAGTATGCAACAACTAGTTGATCCTTTAAATGAAAAAATCAATTTTTTTCGTAAGAATGATTTGTGTCCATCTAGTTGATAACTCTAAAACAGTCCACAAATCTTAAGCATCCGAGGACCTTTTTGGAGACCACTCTTGGATTCTCTATAAACAAGAAGAATACAAGATACAATGATGTATATATCACCAAAAAAAGCTACTAAACATGATGAACAAGATGAACAAACAATAACTCAAGTTTCGGATTTAATAAAGGACACAAAATAGTCCACCACACAAGATAAAACAACAAAAGTAAAGGATAGATAGTGAGACCAAGATTATTACAATATTAAGAACTAAAAAGTGTATTAAACTCAAAAACCCCTAATGAATATAATAATCCAAACCACACTCTTACGGTGACTGCCAAGGGAATCAACTCACCTCAAGATTCAGCATTTCCAAGCAAAGATCAATATTAGCTTTTCCAAGCCCTATACTAAGACTACCTAAAGTGTTCTACTCTCAAAAGAGAGGATTTGTGTTTCAATTTTTCATTCTTCTAAAAACCGGTGAAAATAAGACTAAAGGGGCCTATTTATAATATATTATAAATGAAGATAAAAAGACCACTTTTTCCTTAATGAGAGGGGCTGTCATGGTGTGTAAATACACCATATGTAATGTATAAAATACCCTTAATGAAGGGGTAGCCAAGGTATGTTATAACTTGAATGAATGGCACCTTTTCAATGCTCTCAAAAACTGAGTATGGTTCATACTTCAAGGCTTATGGTTCTCGGTTTAGCATCAATGTAAGCAACCAAGCAACCTTCCACACACGAGACTGCTTTAAGTCATGCTCAAAATGATCCTTCCTTGCGTATACTTGTGCTCTCGAGGTGACCAAGTCTTGAGCCTTTACGTGTTGGCCTTCAAAGATGTCATCAAAAGATAAGGTGGCCGTTTGACTCGTATCATCCTCCCCATCTTGAAAAGGATTCGACCTCGAATCCAAACCTTGCAAAATCAAAAAAAGGACACACAAATACAAACTCCTCATGGAATGAGGGTTAGGGTTAGCATGACAAATCACCTCAACATTCCAAGGTTGCACATATTTAGAATATAACCAAGGATTCCTTGAACTAAATATTAAATAATTAATGAAAAATGCACAAAGGATTTGGTTATGGAATTTACCAAAAGTGATACTTTTCTTTTCATGGAAACCAAGCGAAAAGTTGGGTACCCTATCATCATAAAATCTATATTTGGCACCGGGTTCAAATGGGAAGAGTGGCCATAGACACAGGTCTAGAAAACACTCCCCTTTCCCGTGGTCTATACCCAAACTAAATGGCGTACTCTCTACAATAGCATACATATTATCCAAAGCAAATAGAGAGTAGAGAAAGGTATTACTCAAAGTCAACTTCTACTAAGGTGCCCTCATGTGTGTACTCACTACTAGTTTCACAATCATCACCACGAGTACTCTCAACAATAAAATCACACAATGTAGAAGGATAAGTAGTTTCCAAGACTACACATCCCTTACCCTTAAGAGTACTTTCATCTTCCAAGAAGTGATTTCCATCTTTAGTAGAAATATTGTCACACCATAGTAGGTTAGCATGTTGGATATAGGTTCTAAGGCAAGCTATACCACCATTTTCACCACTAGGTTCATTAGGAGTGGTTATATCATCTTCAAAAAAGACATTATACCTAATGAGAGCATGATCTATTTCACGGGCAGATTCAAACCAAACACATTCATCACTCTCTAAAAGATCAATATCAAGTTTCAAAGAGATTTCAAGTGCAAGATTATCCCAAGAATAGCTCTCGAGTTCACTCCTATTTCTTTGATTAACATTTTCAACATCATTACACACTTGAGGTTCATTAATAACATCATATACATCCTTAAGTGGTGGGTAATTTTCACAAATAAGTTGATCAACACAAATTTCAGAAGATAATGTACTTTCATTCAACATAATGGTTTCAACACTAGGTGGACATAAATCGATCTTACAAGAAGAGTCGATTCGGTCATCAATAGGATCAGCTAGTGTATCCACACTCACAACATGTACATCATCATCAAGTGGCAAAGAAACAATAGACTCACATATAGGTAGGCTATAACTCACACTCAATGGGATACTAGCCACACAATTATCATTCACATGTACAAAAATGTAAGAGTTAGCCATTTTACCTTGAAGTCCTTCAGTGGATTCTTATTTGTCATGGTGTGAAGGTCCTCTAAAAGCTTGGGAAACAACTCTCTTTTGGCCTTGTTCGTCTTCGCTTGCCATGGTGGTACCTACACAAATGTCCTTAGAAATAGAAGGACAACCAATGTTAGCATAGTTTGGTGGTAATCCCCTCACTTTGCTTCGCACAACCTCTTCTTTTTCTACTCTCGGATTACCACCGTGCACTCCCTTACTTCTCTCAATCTTTTGTCTCTCATAATTATTTGGATTGGAGTAGGTAGGCATTTTTCTTCGTGGCTAGGGCAGCAAGTAAGTCATGAGGCGATTTCCCCATTGGTCTCTTACAATATTAGGCCAATTTTCCATGTTAGGAACTTGATGTTGTGTAAACCAATCGGCGCCTAAGTATACATAACCGTAGGCCAAGGGAAGAATATTGCACCACACCACCTCATGGTATTCATATTAGGAGAAGATAACTTTTACCCTCTCAGTAACCTTGAACCCGTCCAAGAAGTATGGAACAAGTAAAAGATCGCAAAACAACCCCAAGTAGTAAACCATGGATGGAACAATGTAGTTTCTATAGTACCTATCATTTAACACAACGAGGCAGCCCGGTATCCCACAAATGGTCACCTTTCCATAGTGTACACTCCTTCTTGGATCAACATTGTAAGGCATACGAGTACCCCTTGGTCTTGGAGATGCATACCCGCTTCTTCTCATTCGACAACCTCCACTATAGCTAGTATAACCATTCACACTATATCAACCTTTATAAGAAGTACTACAAGGTTGATAATATGAATATTCACACTCCTCACGTGTACTCGCATCATATTTCTCATAAATGTTTCAAACAAAAGGGTTATACCTAACACCAAATCTAGGTTCGGAGTGAGAATTATAAGACTCCTCACATGCCCCAACATTATCATATGATCCATCACAAGGTCCTATATCATCTCCAAAGTCACCATATGCATTAGGTACTTTATTCACCTCATTTTGTCCCTCAAAACAGTAACTTTCAAATCTGCCCAAGTTTTAATCATGGCTATTTTCATAGCCTCCGCAATCTCCCTCAACTTTGTAGCCATAAAACCCTTACTACAATCATAGTCTCCCATATTGTAGTCACATTAATCCCCGGCTATCGAAGATATGTTCCTCTTAAATTACCTTTTAAACCTACAAAAACGAACAAACAAGATTAGTAGTAAAAGCTCCTCACCAACACTCGTATTCACTTACTTTTATGATCCTCACAATTTGGAGCGGCGAATATTGAAAGTTTCTTATACTCCGGTAGTCAATAAGATGTCAATTCTACTTGGGGGACGGAATAGATTCTTGTTTGATTTACTCAAAACACAAAACAAAATCTACTTACGAACTTGAAACAAAGAAGTTACGATGATTTAAAAAATAAGAAAAGCACATAAATAACGAAGACACGAAAGAAATGAACTCAACAACTAATCTACAACTAAGTAAGTGATTACTAGTTGCTAATTAGTATTAGAACCAACAACGAAACTAAGGGACAATAAAAATGAAACTAAGAATCTAAAATTTTAAGCTAGAAAATATTGCGTGAACAGTAGCAGTGATGATATGGAAGTCACGTATTGGTTTGGTTTTATCAAGTGCTTATTCTCAAATGTTCAAGTCTTGGTCAAAAATTAATTTGGATTGGTGAAATTTTTTTTAGGAGGGAAAATAAGTCGTGGGGTCTTTTTCAATTTTTAAGACTTGACTTTTTCTTGTCCTTCTCCTTAAAACATGGGTTCTTAAATCATGGAAAAGTGGTTGAGAAGTGATATAAAGTCTTTTGGTGGTTGGGGGTCTTTCAAGACTAACAAGTACATACACCTTTTTCCTTCACCTTTTAGGATCTAACATTCACTTTATGTTCTAATAATATATAAAAGAAGGTGAAGAACTTCAAGAACAACAACAATCACACCAAGAACAATAGCAACAATCTTCAAGAACAACAACAATTCCAATGGCCAACTCCAATCCATAATAATAATTTCTCCAACACTTGGCCTAGACAACTACAACTTCAACAAAATGGTTCTCAAGCCACCAAGTAACAATGATATCACATGGTCAAGTTTAGAACATCAAGGAGAAACTACACGGCCAAACCAGTCCACCGCAACAATGGTCAACAACAATGGGCCAAGCTTATGTTCACAACAATAACTTTCAACAAGTTCAAGCTCAAGTTTAGATCTAGACTCAAAGTGTCAGTGGACAAGAAAAATAACACTAGAAATAATAAAACAAACAAAAATGCCACTAGATCTAGTCACTCAACAAACAAACCTTGTCCAAGATAACAACAACACAATTTTTGGCCAAGAACACAAAATGGACAGATTTGCACTTTTCTAGATTTTTTTTTTCAGTTTTCAGCTTTTTTTTTTTGAATTTTTGACCAAGAGAACCCAAGATTGGTAGTGTAGGAACATAAACAACCTTGATCTGATACCAAATGATACAATAAAGACAAGAGAAACATGAAATAACTCCAAAACAGTCTGCAAATCTTAAGGATCCGAGGACCTTTTTGGAGACCACTCTCGGATTCGCTATCAATAAGAAGAATACAAGATAAAATGATGTATATATCACCAACAAATAGCTACAAAATGTGATGAATAAGATGAACAATAATAACACAAGTTTTGGATTCAATAAAGGACCCAAAACAGTCCACTACACAGGATAACAACAACAAAAGTAAGATAGTGAGACCAAGATTATTACAATATTAAGAACTAAAGAGTGTATTAAACTCAAAAACCCCTAATGAATGTAATAATCCAAACCACACTCTTACGGTGATTGCTAAAGGAATCAACTCACCTCAAGATTCACCGTTTCTAAGCAAAGTTCAATATTAGCTTTTCCAAGCCCTAAACTAAAACTACCTAAAGTGTTTTACTCTCAAGAGAGAGGATTTGTGTTTCAATCTTTCATTCTTCCAAAAACTAGTGAAAATAATACTAAAGGGGCCTATTTATAATATATTACAAACAAAAATAAAAAGGCCACTTTACCCTTAATGAGAGGGGATGCCATATTGTGCAAATACACTATATGTAATGTATAAAATACCCTTAATGAAGGGGCAGCCAAGGTATGTTATAACTTGAATAAATGGCGCCTTTTCAATGCTCTCAAAAACCGAGTATGGTTCATACTTCAAGGCTTGTGGTTCCTGAGTTAGCATCAATATAAGAAACCAAGCAAACTTTCACACTCGAGATTGCTTTAATTTATGCTCAAAATGATCCTTCCTTGCATATCCTTGTGCTCTCAGGGTGACCAAGTCTTGAGCCTTTACGTGTTGGCCTTCAAAGATGTCATTAAAAGCTAAGGTGGCCATTTGACTCGTATCACTAGTGCTAGAACTTATATCTTGAATAAGATTCCATTACCAAGTGACAAGAGTATTCACACACAAGTTGGCCATTGTGAAAAACAAGTGGGCTGCCCTAGTATAAATCAAGGTGAAATTGGTACACTCTACACTCTCTTATGTTTAAAATGTTGTGATGTGACTACTAGTAGCCAAGGTGATGTGAATTTGGGCTTACATAGTATAGAAGTAAATGCTTCTTTTCTTGGTCGTTCTCTTGTTGTTTATAATGATTAATATGCTCCTAAGAATAACTCACTACTTGAATATGTGGATGATATGCTTGAAATCTAGCTAGTAGATGTTGGTGCTTGTAATGTTGATCTAGATAATGAGTATGGTCCTTTTAAATTATGTGATCAAAGTCATGATATTAGTCTTGTTCATAGTGACCATGTGTATGTCAAAGTTGTGAGAAATGCCTTGGGTGATTGTGGGTTTGATTCTCTAGTAAAAGGAATGGCTAACCTCGACTTAGATTCTTGTCTATTTCTTCCATTTGATCCTGATATACTATTGGGGTGGGGAAAGTTGTGTTTCAGATTGCATTCCTTTTTTCTTTATGTATCTCTTAACCTTGTCCTTTTTGATTCATGTAGTAAGTATTTCATGATCATAACTTATTGTTTGTATTTCAAATATGTACCCCCTTGGCCTGATAGACTAGTGAAAGGAATGGTTTCTCTCGGCTTAGACCTTTGTCTTCTACTTCCATTTGATCCCGGAGTTTCTTTGGGATGTGGGTGGAGTAACTTCTGGTCATGTGCATTCCCTTTTGGTGTTAAAGTTATTTACTTCCTTTATATTTTTTGTTCCAAGTTTTTCATGAAAAATACCAAGGATATATGGATGTATGTCAAAAGTGAAAAACCTTGGCTTGTCTATATAACTTGTGGTACTAATGCTAATCCTACTCCCTTGAGGAATTTGTGTTTGTTTTCCTTCTCTCTGGTTTTGCAAGGTATGAATTTGAGGGAAAATTCCTTTCAAGATGGAGAGTATGATACAAGCATGAGAAAAACCAATAGCATAAGACCTTTCACAAAGAGTCAAGCCAAAGTGTTACATAGTCTTCAAACAATGTTTATTAAGTTGGAAGCTTGCGATCGTGTCATGATTTCACCTATTGGAGTGTATATGCTAAAGTGTGAAGAGGAGCTTTGAAATACACTCCAAAGTTGCCTCTATTTGGGGGTTCATTAAGGGCATTCTTTTTTTAATGATTTTTTTTTACACTCCAAAGGAACACCCTTCATTACGAGTATTTTTGACATTTGTTATGTAATAGTATTACAAGTAGCCTTCTATTTTTATTAGTTTTGACATAATTAATTGAGTGACTTTTTCAATTGTAATCTTAGTGTTAGATTGTAATCTTCTCTTTCTCCTTAAGAGAGGAAAACCAAAACTTGGACCTTGAATACATTTGGAATTGGTTTTTCACTTGTATTGGGTTATTTGGTAAGAAAGGTGTGCTTGAGAAAGTGTGAGTCCTTTGGGTCACCTAAGAGAGTGATTTGAGCTCCCATTAGTGAGGTGTGATTAGAGATTTGATACATCTCCTTTTGTTAATCACATAGTGGAAGTAAGGGTCTCTCTACTATCTTTACTTTATGTATCTCTTCTTCATCTCTTTTGTTCTATGTGTGTTGTTTTTCCTTTTGTGTGTTTGCTGATTTTTAGCTTCTATTGTCAATTTTGTTTTTTAGCCTTCCTTTAGGCTATCACTTAGATTCCTTACTTGTATCATACGTAGGATGATAGCTTAAAACACTTAATTTGATTATTATATCCCCGCTCAATGATGTAGGTGTAATGTCTAAATTAGGTAAAGATTAGAGGTTGGGAGACCATGATTATGCAATTGACCCTACGAATCAACAATCTAGATAAGAAAGTTAACGAAAGAAGTTCAATAACATAGTATGATTGTTCAAAGTGCTTTAACCCTCGATTTTACTCCATTCATTATCTCAAGTACTTTATTTTACGCATTGTTTACTTAATTTTAGTTTACAATTATTCAACACTCTTCTTGGTTAATTTATCTCAATAGTTAAACTAGAATTGGATAGTTGTCGATACAAGTCCCTACGGGATCGATATTTCGCTTTCTTGAAAGCCACTTTAGTACTTGGTAGAACAAGTACACTTGCGTGTGCACTATCAATTAGTGCTACTTACACCAAAAGATAAGTAGTGACTAGGAAAAGATAAAGACAACAATAATTTGGGGTTTCGCTGTAGATCCACGCTTCTAGGATTTATCTACATAAGATGGTTAAATTTCATCTAATAACTAGAGACTCAAAAGGTAATATTTAACTGGGGTAAAGATAAGGGTTAGTAAAGCGATATCCTAAGACTCAAAAGGTAAAGAGTGAGATCCTTCTACTCGTCCAAAAACCTGTAGAAGGTACATACCTTATCGATTCTGCATGCAAGTATATGGTTAGTTCAATATAACACGATAAGCCTAAAGAGTTGAGAAGATAAGGGGAACACAATCCTAGTGTTCACTTACAACTGATTACAATCGAAGTTGATATTTGTTACTTGTTCGATATTGATAAACAAAATGCCCATTTACTTTTCCATTTTCGTGCACTAATTACAACTACTAAGAGCCATGAGTCCACATATTCCCTTGGGATTTGACTCCAATTGTTGTTGGGTTACTGTATTTGGTAGTGACCTTATCATCTTTTGAGCGGAGTTGTACCTTGGACGTCACTAAATTTTGCCACCATTGTCGGGGAATACGATGTTGATTTGTGATTTAAAGTTGTTGCATTTTTTGGGTTTTTATTTTGTTTTTGTTCATGGTTGGGCATACTCCGGGTTATGCCTAGCATAAGGAGTAGAGGCAATCCCTTACTCCTAGTGAATCCGAATCCAAAGAGGATCCTACAAACACCTAAGAGAATGGTAGAATAGAAAAGAGATGTAATCCTGAAGGGGTTTGTGATATTATACCTCCCCCTCCTTCTGAAGGAGTACAGGATATTGTTGATTGATAGATCGATCAATTTTTAGTGCAAGCTATGAATGAGAGGTGGGCAATGGAAGAATCTTAGTGGATAGCTCAGGAGGCAGAGCTAGATGAGCAAATACAAGAAGCAGACCACCGAACAACACTCGGTGTAATTCAAAACAAAGCCAGAGGTGCCCGTTTTCAAGTAATCCCAGCATACTAGTATGTTCAACCATATATAGATGATGATTAAGATTTGGGATATGTTGAACTGACAGAGACTTTAGCTATTATACCTTTTGTCTTTCTCCGAGGCATCAATTTGACATAAAGAGCGCAATGATCCAGCTCCTAATCTGAAGGGTGTGTTTGCAGGTTTGCCTATAGATGATGAGAATTTGCACCTTGACAATTTCATTAGGATGTACAGTTCTTATACAAATCCAGTGGTAAATCAGGAAGCACTTAGACTAAGGCTGTTCCTTTCTCACATACAAGAGAAATATTTTTATGGTTAGGGGAACTGCAAAGAGGCTCTATCACTACATTGAACAAGTTATGAATGCAATTCTCTAATGGATTCTTTCCTTCATCTAGGATGTTTGAAATACCCTAAAACTTGGCCTTTGCAAAAATTTCTTGGGTTTGAACATTCTAGACACGGTACGGTTTGGGTATACTACTCTTATGCTATGGTATGACTTGGTGTCCCCTCTTTCATGTGTTAGTTAGTGTATTTGGGTTGGTTTATGTCCAAGATACGACTAAGCATCATACTGGTCATATGGTAGGATACAAGGTGTATGATGCCAAGTCGTATGATAGCTAAAGTTTGGTCTAGTTGAATCTGCCCAAGGTACGGATTATGGGTACTTCTTATACATTAAGTTACGAGTTAACCCTAGGTGGTCATATGATGGTTAGTATAGGGGACCAAGGTGAGGTGTAAGGTATGATTAAGGTTATCACTCGTACCCTAGGATAGGCTAAGGGTGGTGGTGGTGGTTGTACACTCCTGCGTAGGGGTAGGCATGGTATAGTATATACCAAATTACCATAATAAACCAAAATTTTTAATACTGTGATTTTAATATTATGGTATTTGGTATGGTATATGGTATATATTTTAAATTTTTTTGGTATATGGTATGGTATTCAGTATTTACAAATGACATATCAAAATACCAAATATATAGTGTTACATAAGTAACTTTTATATATATAGATACATATATACACACACAGAGAGACAGACAAATATAATACTTAGTATCAGTATAAAAATGTTTAGACATTGAAACTTTCGCTACTCTATTTAGATTGAAATATCTTTTTGGTGTAATTGACTAATAAAAGGAATTGATTATACTTCTTTTTCAATATTTCTACATCATTAATGTGTATTTATGATACAATTAAGACGTGCTTTTGAAAAGTCAAAGTAATAATACTCTAGTATACGAGTATATATTGTCAAAGTTAAACAAACTATGGTTATCGATTACCATATCGCAAATACCAAAACCAAATGTCAAAATACCGAACCATACCAAGTTAATATGGTATGGTAATGGTATAATATTTTTAAAAACCAAATACTAAAATTACCGTACTGAAGTTTCAAATACCGTACCATACCATACCATGCCCACCCCTACTTCTGCATGATTGTTTTTAGTTTTTAAGCCGGGGTCATTCTAGATATTTCCTACCCCAAAACCCTTATTTACCCACATTATATAACTATTAGTGGCCTTTCATAACTCATTTTAGATGGATCAAAACACTCAAAATACTCTCTCTAACTCTCTCTTGAAGATCAGAGGCTAAGGTTTCTACAAGTGTTCTTCAAAGGGCTCAAGAGTCAAGTTTCTTTTGTGAATGTTTTTGTATAAGGCATGTACTCCTCCCTCATTGTTAGTTCCTACTGAAGTCAAGTTTTAAACATTAATTGTGTATAATAAATGATGGTTAAAACAATGTTGAGGGTTTTGGTGCATATTATTGAGTATTGTTTACTCTTGGTTTAAATTATATTTTCACATACTTTTGGTGGTGGTTTACATATGGGGGTGCTTGTTGGTTATGGTTTAACAAATGGGTTATATGTAACCCTAAACGTGATGGTTTATGCTTTGGTTTTGGTCTTGGTAAAGGTATGCCCTCAACATGTTTGATAAAATGACTATAAGAATGTTTTACTCTATTGTTGAACTTTCATTGAAGCTATTGCATAGTATGGTTGGTAATGGAACCCTAAATTGGTATGGATGGTTTTTGAATGGTCTAAATGGTTTTGGAATGGTTAAAGGGAAAAGTCTTAGATGTCATGGTTATAGTTTAATTAAAAACCTTGTGGGTACACGGGAATCCCCTAAGTGAATGAAATAATGAAATTGGTTTGAATGATGAACATCTTGTGGGGTACATGGGAATCCCCCAAGCAAAACTTAATAATAAAATTCTTGTATGGTACGTGAGAATCGCCCAAGTAAGCCTAATAATGGTGTACTTATGGGGTACATGGGAATCCCTAGAGTGAACTTAATAATGTAACCTATGGGGTACACGGGAATCCTCTAAGGTTTGGCTAATGACATTGATTGTAAGCTATAGTCGGTATGACAATACCACTTAAAATAGCCTCGATTAATAATAATAAAATTAGAGGCTTGGTTGTGTGGAAATGGTTTTAATTGGGAATTAATAGTGGGGTGTGATAGCTAATCATGAGGATTGGTCATGGCGACCATCTATGATACTGATGGGGTACACGGGAATCCCCTAAATACATTTGTACATGTGTATCATAGAGAGTGAAGGGTACTCGAGAATTCTCTACTCCTATGGTATCTTCGATTCGTGTTGATACACGTATCGGGGCCTGTTCAGGGGGTTTCACTGGACCCATATATCCTGTGGGTGGATTATGATGGTTAAGCTACACATACCCAAGTAATTATTTTACAGGTAGGCTAAAATCGATTCCCTTTCTCGACATGGTTATGTATATATATTCGTATGGTTTTGAATTCATATGGTTGGTTTACTTTGTTTTAAAGGTTGGAATTAATTTACCCTTATCTTGAGTGCTTGCTAGCATTCACCCGCTAACCCATCTTTGGGCAGTTGTGTCCCCACGCAATGCAAGAACCGACCATACTACTCCTCCTGCTTATTGATTGGATTCGGAACAATCGGTGTTGGATTGAAGTGGTGAGCTTTCATAGTTTGGAAGGCATATATTTCATGTCATGTATTACTTTACATACTTTTATCTTTTCATAGACTTTGGTTTTTGGCTATGGTCGGGGGCATGTCCCGACTAGATACTCTTTGGTTTGGTTTAGAGGCTTTGTATGGAAAATTGTGGACTTGTCTATAGAATGGTCATGATATATTTATATATATACATTGGGTTATCATTTTTGATTTGGTTGGTTGGTTATTGGATGGATTAACTTGTTTGGGTTAGTCTAGTAAGTAGACCTATCCCAAGTTATTATATCTTATGATTTTCTATCTTGTTATTGTTCAAAATTCATCTAACACAGGGTACTTGTTGTTTAGGTTGGGTATCGGGGGTGGTCTCCGGTCCCGGTTGGACTTGAGATGCCCATTAGGACAAGGCCATGGTTCGGATCATGTCAATGTTACAACTTAAGGATGAGATCTATAATTTTAGGCAGCTGTAGTTAGAGTCTATGTACGAGACATAGTTCAGGTTCAGGAAGAAGCTGAGTATGGTGCCCAATATAATTTACTGAGCCTTAACCCTCAGCTCCATAGCCATGGAAGACACCATATTTGGAGGAGCTTTTATGAGACTACGCTGGGAGGTAGCTTCAGAGATGATAGATTAGATTTTACTCACTAACCAAGGGTGGAAAACTCTGGACATTGATAGGGGCTTTGGATGCTAGATCAGATTTCACTCACTAACCGAGGGTGGAATACTCAGGACGTTGAGAGTGGATTTGGAACATATGCTATTGGTTTCTCTTGTAACTAAAAAATAACTAATGATTCAGTAGCAAAAGAAATTATGTTCCTCTGAACTGATCTAGGGGTACTAGCAAAACATCTTGCAGCAGTGACTTCCATTAAAGTAAATGCAGTAGCAATACAGTGTTCAGCTTCCATAGCTTGCGAGTTAGAATTAGAGGAGGAAGCAAATTATTTGGATCGTTAGTTGGCGGGCTTTAAAGCCTAAGGGCAAGGGAACCAAGGTTAAAACTACTATGATAGATACAGAGACCATAGTAGAGAGCGAGATAGTACTAGAGAAAGAAGGATGACTACAGAGAGAGGGAGATAGGTACATTATGCCTGGCAGAAGAGATGTAGAATAGAGAATAGAAGAGATGTTGGTTAAGATGGTGAAGGGTCAAGAAAATCAGGAGATTAGGCTTAAAGAGATTAAGGCTGATATTTCAGGGTTGAACCAAAAGGTCGAGTTTTATGCAACTACTATCAAGCAGTTGGAGAACTAGTTCAGGCAGATGTCATCAACTCTGAACCAAAGGCAGGAAGGTACCCTTTCGAGCAATACTATGCAGAATCAGAAAAACAACAGTCATTTCGTCATTAACTAAAGTAGAAATGAGAGAAAGAAAAATTCAAGCAATTTACTGAGATGCTGAAAGAATTGAGCTTGAATACTCCCCTTCTCGAGGCATTGGAGTAGATGCCTGGATATGCCAAATTTATGAAATAGTTGGTCACAGGGAAGAAAGGAGCAATGATTGAGGATGTTGATTGCTTGCACCACTGTTGTGCAGTCACTATAAGTTCTTTGTCTTAGAAAAAGGGTGACCTAGGAGCATTCACTATACCATGTACTATTGGGTCATCTGGATTTGACAGAGCCTTATGTGACCTAGGAGCCATCATTAATTTGTTGTCGCTGGTCTTTTTTAAGTATGGGTTTAAATCCTTTGAAACCGACTTCAATGAGGGTATTGATAGCTGACCCCATGAAGAAGAAACCTATTTGTATCTCTTTTGATGTGATTATGAGAGTGAACAATTTCATATTGCTGACCGACTTTATCATTCTGCACTATAAGGTTGACACTGATATGCCTATTATATTGGGGAGACCATTTATGGCCACTGGTAGAGCGATGGTTGACATGGAGAAATGAGATTTGAAATTTAGAGTCAACGGTGAGGAGGCCACATTCAACATTCAAAAATCAATGAAGCAACCTACCATCATGACGGTGGTGTCGGTGATCTATTGTATTGATGACCCTGGTGGATACTCCTATGGGTATCTTGATGAATTCTAAGTAATCAAGATACCCGTATCATGCCATGACAACCTCTGGGATTGTTGGTAAAGTCTGAGTAACTAACACAGTCGCATCGTGCTGCATCGTTAAATCAAACACTGAGTAGGAGGCAACCTAGTATTTTAGTGTTCATATATTTTTTGCTTTTCTTTGTAGGTTTTAGCTTATGGACTTGCCCAAAATATGGTAAGAATGCTACATTCTTCAATTTTTAGGTAAGGGATTATGTGACCAACCCATCATGGTCACAAGTCCAACACGGTAAGTTGAGTAATAAATTGAAAAGTAAAAATTTAAGGATGAAAAATGGAAAGTTATGGAATTCGACGTCTAATTATACTTTTGGGACCTCAAACTTAGGTGAAGGGACTATAAGTAGCTAGAAAAATATCAAAATGCCAAGTCCAGATTGTAGGAAAGCGGGCCAAAATTTTTAGCCCTGCATTTGTGCCTGTACTTGCTGGTCGCAGGTGACACTTGCACCCAATGCCTGCCACAGGGGAAGGCACAAATGGCTACCACAGAGAGGTTAGTTGTCGGCCCAAATTTTAATTCAAATTTTGAGCAACCAACACATATATATGACTTAAAATAGCCCCCATACTAATTTTAAACATCCTCAACTTATTCCAACTCATTCAAATCCTGAAAACTTCACTTTTCTCTTTAAATTAAAACTTCTCTCTTAAAACATAAACTAACCCCACACTTGAGTAAAGTCAAAATTGACACTTATTTGAGATACCAACTGTTCCCAATAAATTAATAACAAGTTCCAACTTTGGTTTTGCTCGAGTTCTTCACTATTCACTTCTGGTTGATCATAAAAGAGGTAACTTTCTTCGCTCCTAATAGTTATATATTGATTTATTTAATATTTAAACAAGTTGAAATGTGTATTCCATTGAAAAATATAAAGATTCTATCATGCTTGTATGTAGGAGCCTTGAAGTAGCCTAAAATATAATGCAGGGCTTTGTTTTGAATTAAAATCTAGGGTTAGGCACTAATCGAAAGTTAAACTTGAATGAATAGAGTAATATCACTAGTTGAGCATGTTTGTTTTCTTTGAAAATCATGATTTTTGATAAGTATGTGCATATTAGACTTATTAGGATTTCAAATAGGTTATAAGGATGTGAAAATTGAGGGAAAATTTGAACTTTTTGAATTGAGTTTTTCTTTAACTTTTGATATCCCTCATTTTTGTTGGAAACTAACGACTGGTTTTTCAGGTACATACAATACCTAAAGCTGCAAAGAAGAAGAAGGTCGATACCTTGAGAATATGGGTAGAGTCTCCCGAGCCTAGTGGTTCAGTGGAGAGTACCTGATGCAATGATGTTGAGACACTGCAGTAGAGGTAACACGTAGAGTTACTAGAGGACAGATGCTCTAGGATGTATAGGTAGTTGTAGCTTGACCACGAATGAATTCAGCACTGATTTCACCCTCATCAGTCCTCCACCTGATGATGATAATGATAAAGAGATAGATTCTAATCTTACTCTATAGGTTGCAGCTCAGGATCTCCAGTTTGAAGAGGGGTCTTAGGATTCATCTAAGGATACTGAGCAGGAGAAGTCATTAGTGGTACCCTAGTATGACAAGGGTACCGCCACACATGTATAATATTTAAATATACCCCAGTGTGAGGAGGGTACATAGCAGACTTTCCATGATGCATCAGTACAATAGGGGCTATGTACGACACCCACACATGCCACAAAGGTACCTCTGAGGTAGTGTTTAGAGGATATGCAGGCAGTTTATGATATAGACATTCATATCTCAAATATTGGAAGGACTAAGAGACTGATCTACGAGGAGCTCAGGATTGATCTATCGGGGCTAGGAGATTACAACAGTTACAAGTGTCTTTTGATCAATATCAGTTAGAGTGGATGACCAGACCAACATTCTCATGCGCAAATTGCTAGGATCAATAAGGCGCATGGAGCAGGTGTAACTTGATCACACACTCATGAGAGGGATCAGAGTTGATATTTCTGCAGAGACTATCCACAGAGCCATCTTCAACCCAGATTACATTACTCCTGCATCTACAGCTAAGTGCGACTATAGACTAAGAGTCTTATGTGATCGATATATTATATGGGAAACTGATCACAGACGAGAAAGGGTTGAGATGGCTAGGTGGATAACCAACTATTTTTCACCTTTGGGTGATGCTACCCTACGGATTAAGGGGTATGGTGTGATGAAGAAGGGTTCATTGACCTTTGAGGCCAAGTTTTGGTAGTTGCTGATCAGATATTGACTATTCCCCACTAATTCAGGTAATTTGTTGACTTGAGAGGAAGTAGCCCTGGTTGCTTGTATGATGGCCGATTAAGTTATTGATTCCCAACTATCCTCCTACATAAGATCCATGATAGACCATTCAGGGAGTTGACTAATCTACCATTTCTTTGCATGATTCAGAGACTGTGGGATGAGGGCGGTGTACTTGAGATACCAAGAATAGAAGAGAGGGTATGTTCTACCACTATAACTCATTTAAGAGTATGAAGGGTCTGGCATAAAAAACCCTTCCTAGGAGATCTACAAAGCCAGCCGCAGTACCTAAGGCCCAGACTAAGGGCCTAATAGTTTCCACACAGCCTGATATTATATATGGAGGTAATATAGGTGTTGGTATTGACATGGATATAGGGGACTAGAGAGAGGCTCCAGTTTCCAATATGCAGGGTGAGGGGATACCAACTACATCTTCATCAGCCCTGGCTTCGACCTTAGAGCCGGTTAGTGAATCTTCAGAGCCTGCTCGCCCATCTACTACCACTCCTGCTGCAAGTTTGATTACTGTATCTAGTGAGTTTCTGTAGAGCTTAGTGGACAGATAGAGGGCCACTCATTTTTAGTTGAGTATTTTTGAGACCGAGATGACTACCTTCTATAAGCAGATAAGATTAGGGGTTAGGACCAGATTAGAGTAGGCAGAGGCCAGATGGAAGGTCACATAGAGAAATGCACTTTCTGAGTTATGAACTGACTTCCATACATTTCTTGATGAGTTTGAGAGATGGGTTACAGCCTAATTCACAGAGATAAATGTAATATCCTACAAAGTTCCCTCGTAGTTTAAGCCTTAGAACGTGTCGAATAAAGCATAATTTTGGCCCTAAAATATGTAGGAGTGACTCCTAAGTTAGTATAATGTTAACCATATAAAATTTCCCTAATTTCAACTTTTTATCATGTAGGAAATTTGATAAGCTTTTCGTTGATATAAGATTTGTCCAAATTTAATACCCGGGTAAGAAGTTATGCCTAATTTAAGGCCTAGTCATAAAACTATGTCATTTTAGTGCTTGGCACGTCACAGAGAGGGTCGATTTGACAATTATCAAATTCTAGTGGAACTTTAAGATATTGGCGTGTCACGCTGAGGTTCCAGGTCCCAACTAGTGGGAAAATGTGATGGCTCTATATCGCGGTGACTCCCATATTGCCAATTGTCAATTTCCAGTGAGCCACCGCGATAAGTGGCGCGTCGCTATGAACCCTTAAATCAGGTTCCCAGTTAAATTTTTTCAGCTTTGTAAAGATATTAAAAGGGGCATTTTGAACTTTTTCCAAGCCTATAAAATCGTGCAAACACCGAATCAAAGTCATTTGCAAGCATCCTATAAGGTTTTTCTCAAGTTTTCTCTCATAAAAAACCCTAAGTATCCAAAAAATCTTCCAAGAATCTCAAGAATCCACCATGGATTTTCTAAATTAAGTCAAGATTCAAGGTTCCCAAGTCAAGGGCCTCAAGAACCCTCATTCAAGAGTACGAATAGAGTTCCAAAAGTGAGCGTTCATCCAAAGCTTCTAATTCAAAGTATGTGGGGTTTTGAACAAGGGTAATCCTTTCACCCTTGTGCCTAAAAGGCTTATTTACATCATGAATTTCCTGAAATCTATGAGGTTTTTACATGAATTTGAATTGGGGTTTTTCACCCATTATTATTGAATGTATGATCTTGATATTTCCCATGAATTAAAAGTCAAATGGCATGATTTTTGCATGTTTTATTGAGAATTTACAGCTGGGAATAAACCCCATGGTTTTACTCCTTAAGAAGCTAATATTTGCAATGTTGAGATATTAAAGCATATGACTATATTGAGATTTTGAGATAAATTGCTGAAATTCCTAGATTTCCACGTAATTTATGAATCTATATGCTATATATTATGCTTTTGATGAGCTTTAACTTAAGGTTGAACTATGGGTTAGTAAGCCCTATTTGAGACTTGTGAAACTATGAACTCTTATGATATAAGCACCCATGATTTGAGTATTTTAAGATGATTGAGAAATGAATTGACCTAATGGTTCAAAAGCTTTGAAATCTACTTCATCATATGAGATTATCAATTTGATTATTGGGTTTTTGGTGAACCATGAGATTATTTTAAAAATGGATTTTTATGTGATGAGTGTAGATAATCTAAAGGGAGTAGTACTTAGCACCAGTGGGTAATTCACTGATACGCCCAAATTACAACTCTCGTTAGAAAGTGTAAGCGGTCGCTGTCAAATATAGAACACAACTGGGTTGGGTGTCGAATCCCACAGGGAATACTATAGTCACTAAGTATTGCAATTATTATTAGACTGTTGGTCAAAAATTCCAAGGAAAAAGAGGCGGGGGTTTGGTTTAGGCGCACAATAATATTAACAAAATAACGATGGAATGATATGTGTAGTAAGATTTGATCACAGAGAATAACAAGTTAGGGTTATGTCTACCTTGTAGTTTCTACTTCTCTATTAATTATGAGTAATACGGAATTTATACATGCATGCACTTATAGAGAGTCGTATTCTAATTCTAAATCCAAGTGTTTTTCAACCATCAAGGATTTATTCACCTTAGCTCTCTCGAACCTAAAGTGTACAACAAATGGTACGAATTCTCCAAGAAGTTAATCCTGCTAGGGCATTAACGTGTAAATAGAGGTTGGAAACCCTGTTTTCTTGTCACACTCTCTTTTCCAAACATGTAACTTTTCTATCGAACAAGTTAATGCTATATTGGCGTATTCCCTATGTTTGCAACCATGAGAATTCAATCAAAATGAAGAGAGTAATGATATAAGTGCGTGACACATCGTAAATTCACAAACTCATAGCAATAGAGAGTATATTACAAGGTTTCCATAAAACTAACAGATAAGTTTAGCTACTCATGAATACAACGGAAATCAAAATAGACATAATCATCATACCAAAACTAGAACAATCTCGGTGATGAAGATGAATAGCAAGAATAAGAGGAAAGCACGTTTTGCCTCTCTCCGTCCGCTTCAACTAAGCCGTCCTTTCTCCTTAAAAATATTACAGAATCTGAAAATTGAATAATGAATAATTCTGCTGAACATTCAGCAATAAGGTTTTTAATAACATCTTTGTCTAATAAGTTGCTACTGCATCCTTAAGTATTTAAAAATGTTGAGTTTGCCCGGGAAAAATTTCCCATGCATCACATTCAGTCCAAAAGCTGCCTTCCCTTTTATGTGAAGTTTTCCTTTGCTCTCCACAGGTCCCCAAAGTGATGAAATCTTCCTCATTAGTACCTGAAAAGCGTGCTAATCACATAGGTCTGCTCACTTAATTGAAAATGGACTAATAGTGCAAGAATTATATATTTTATACTCAAAACTTAGCTAAAACATGGGTAAATTATGGTGCTTGGACGTGTAAATATGCCCAACATCACCACCCCACACTTAAAGCTTTGTGTGTCCTCGAACAAAATATTACATCCATGCGAACACCTAACTAGAATTTCTGAAGATCAACACAAAATTTTCAACAAGACATACACGACAATTATTAACAAAGAGTAGATATCTTGATCATTACTAGAAACAACTCACCCTCCAACATAGACTCATCAAGTTGGTTAATTCGTATACACAAGTTAATCCAAAGAAAATCATATAAAACTACCCAAGAATCATCAACCATGTGCGCTCGCTCACACAAAATGTTACCCATAATCACTCATAGTTTTGCATTTTTCAGAAATATGGGTATAAGAACTTGCTTGCTCTCACTCTCACAAAGAATTCTTAGATTACAACTGATGACCATATGCTTGCCCTTAGTGTAATGCTCCACTAATATCAGAATGCTAAGTTTAGGATCAAATAGGTCTTTACGGGTTGTAATATAGGCTAAGGGACAGGTAGGACTATTTTGGCCAGAAATGGTGACTACGTTCCCTAAGCGCTTTAATACACTACCTTATGCCATTTACGCAAACTATTAACAACCCCTCTACCTTCCTTTCATCTACCAACCCCCTTTCATCCAATTTTTTATTCAATCAGAAACACAATGATGGGAATATACAACTCTTTATTTTATTTTTATTTTTTATAAGCATTCCTATGATAGCCACTCTTTTTCACCAAATTTTCAAGTACCAATACAATCTGTGGCATTACTTTTACTATTTTTCTCTTATTTTGCCACACTCTTTACTCAACTTGATTCTACAATTTAAAGTGCTTAGGGGATTTTGGATCAAAATTATAGTCTTAAAAAAATGGATTAGGCTACATATGAGGCTGCCAAAGAAAATAGCTAAAGGCTCAAAGGGTGTTCACTAGGACAATGTACAAAGGTAGGTAAAAAGAAGATAAACAAAATTAGGGCTGCCAAAGAAATGCCTAAATCATCTCCTAAACTCACAATCTTTATTTCGCTTGACACACACACCAGGCAAGTTCTAGCATTAGTCACAACAAAGAATATACAATAACCTCACACACACAAGGCACATGGTCAACTTAATTGGGAGCATTACAGATTCCTAACCCAACAGATGAATGAATTAAACCACAACAATTATCACACAGTAAGTCACAACTTAGAGCCTAAATGTTTCAATAATAATGATTCAGCACAAACTCTTGTTATAAAGCCATGCCGTCTATCAGAACAATTTCATGCAAAATCTGACTAATTACAACTAACTAACTACGACTAAATCAAACAAATAAGAATAAACGTAGGTAAGTAGTACACAATACAACAGATATATACCCGCACCCCACACATAGACGAAACACACTACCCTCAGTGTAAATAAATAAGCAAAACCTGATTAGTCAGACTCCTCCTCTATATCCGGGGTCATACCCCCTGCGTCAGAATCATCATCAGAATCGTCATCATCAGAGTTGTCCTCCACATCAGAGTCTGGCAGTCGGTGATCATCGTCTGTCGGCACATCATCATCTAGAGGTTCTTCACAATCATAACAAACTAACCATAGTCTTATCACCAAGCACTACTACAAAATCTAGTTAACCATTATAAGTGTAGCACTGAAACAACTACGGAACTTGAAAAAACAACTTACTTGGTGATGGATAGGGAAGGTAAGCTTGCAAGATTAGATGAGAAAAAAGAAAAACTTGGAGAGGGCAAGGGAGCTTGGGTGGCTGCTAGGCTTAAGAAAAATTGAGTGGTGTTTAAAGGTAGAGGATATATTTAAAGGATAAGCCATGGGTCGGTTTGGTCCATTTACAAACGGGTTAGTAGGAAAAAAAGCATAAGTAGGCAGCGCCTTTAGCATTGCCTATGTTAGCATAGGCGGCGCCTATAACATTGCCTACATTGGCATAGGCGACGCCTTGCCCATTGCCTTTGTGAGGCAGTGAGCATAGGCAATGGCATAGGCGTCGCCTTTCCCATTGCCTATGTTGGCATAGGCGTTGCCTTACCCATTGCCTACTATGGCATAGGCGGCGCCTTGCCCATTGCCTATGTGAGGCAGTGAGCATAGGCAATGGCATAGGTGGCACCTTTAGCATTGCCTATGTTGGCATAGGCGGCGCCTTTATCATTGCCTATGTTGGCATAGGCGACGCCTAGTCTATAGCCTATGTTGGCATAGACAATTGAAAAAACGACGCACTCTTGGTCAAAAAAGGTCCATACCGCGGGGGCTTCACCCCCACACCCCCATCGAGGTTAGTGGTGGGCTTCGAGATCGGGCCTATCTATCCGATCCCTACGCTACCACCACAGACCTCATTGAAAGTCACAAAATAAAGTCGTACCACGAAACTTTTTGGGTCGAATATACATAATTCAAGGCGCGTCTCTAATGCAAATCATACGTGAACCTTACGCATATGACCACTCCCATTTACCTGTATTGCTCCATTATTCCTATACTTACCACCATTGACATGACTTACTTCCAAATCAAAATTGGGACTAATCTCCTCCTTTGTACTCCATGCACCTACACTTAATCAAAAACAATAAAAATGATTAGAAGGATGGGTTGCCTCCCACTAAGCGCCTTAGTTTTGGTCGTGGCTCGACTCTTCTTTTTGAATTTTTATTTACCAAAAACAAAATCCTAGTAAAATGATGGGTTGCCTCCTATGTAGCGCTTGATTTATTGTCGTGACACGACATAGTTATCTTGATTACTCAGACTTCATCAAGATATCTGGTGGCTTCACTGGTGGTGAAGGTCGATTCTTAAGGTCAAGGTCCAGCTTCTTGTGGGCATATAAATGCGACCCCATTCCTGTCAAAACACAGATAGTTTCTTCGTACTCTTCAACATCCTTACGCTCAAAGTTCAAAAGCACAGCAACCAATGGCTTGACAGTAAGCTGCTTCTCTAACGATAATTCCTTCTCACCCTCATAATAAACATCAGCTATAGAAAACACATTCATATCTTTGGGCTGCTTCATTGATTTGCTCACATTAAAACGTACGACTTCGTCATTCATTCAAAATAAAAGCTCATTTGCTCGTAAATCAATAAGCATACTTCCCGTTGCGAGGAAAGGTCGACCCAAGATTATGGGCACCTTAAAATCCACCTCGCAGTCCAGAATAACAAAGTCTGTAGGAAAAATAAAGGTAGAAACCTTCACTAATACATCATGCAAGATACCAACAGGTCATTTTACCGACCTATCTGCCATTACAAGCCGCATGTTGGTTGGTGTAGGATCGCCCAACCCCAACTGTCTATAGATGGCTAGTGGCATCAAATTAATGCTAGCCCCTAAATCACATAAAGCCTTAGCAAAGTTTAAAGATCCAACCGTGCAAGGAATAGTGAAAGCACCCGGGTCTGCCCTTTTCTGTACTAAAGACCTCGTGGCAATTGCACTGCAATGATGAAAATTATTTGCCAGCTCATAGATTGCTGCCTTTTTTTTTGTCAAAAGGTCCTTCATGAATTTAGCGTACCCTGGCATCTTCTCCAATGCCTCCACCAAAGGCACATTAATAGTCAGCTACTTTAACATGGTCATGAATTTACTGAACCTAGTGTTATCAGCCTTCTTCTTCAGTCTTTGAGGAAAAGGTGGTGGTGGATTTGGAAGAGTTTTCTCTACCACTTCCTTTTAATTATGCTTCCTATCATCAATCTTTTCAGACTACTGACATCTAGGTGTAGTATCATGAACGTTCTCATTCTGATTTTCAGCTTCTACAGAATCATCACAATCTGTTTCAATAACATTCTCTTCTATATTATCAATCACCAGCTTTCCTTTGGATGGGTTTTCCAACACCTTACCACTCCTGGTATAATAGCCAAACATGATCCATCATTTCTTGGATTTTGCACAGTGTCACTAGGTAAAGTGCCAGTTTTTCTTTAATTGAATGCCGCTGATAGTTGACTCATTTGTTGTTCCAACTGTTTTATTGAAGTGGAATGCGAGTCAACCAATTGCTTCATTGAGGAGAAATCATTTTTTACCTCAGCTACTCTCGTGTTGGTTGCCTCTACTCTTTTTAACAGCTTAGCCATCAAGTCCTCCATGGACATCTTCCCAGAGCTAGATGTAGCAGCTTCACGATTTCTGGGAGGAACATACAAACCGCTCCCATCATTCTTATTCTTACAACTCCCTTGGTCTCGGTTCTTGTATCCTGATTTTTCATAATAGTTCCGACCTTGGTTTCCTAGGGCATTGCCTCGGAAACCCCCTGATCAGAATCGGAATTGAAATCATCTCTTCCCTGCGACACAATAGCTTTGACCTTTTTTGTCTTCCCTTATAATAAATGCTTAGTAAGAAGGTCCATCTGCATTTTCATATGAGCCATATCCTGGTCACGTTCCTCTTCTCTTCGCCTTTGTTCTGCCGTCATGCCAATAGATACAGTAGAGCTTGCTACCTCAGAATCCCTGGTATGCCAAGCTCTACTCTGCTTTGTCATACGATCTAGCATATCACTTGCCTCAATAAAAGTAAGGTCTATGAATGACCCACCCACAACATTATCAACCGTTGGCTTAGTCACCGAGTTCAAAGCCCTGTATAATATCTCCATCAAGTGGACATTGGTCATCTAATGATTTGGGCACCACATAAGCTTCTTCTTGAACCTCTCCCATGTCTCGTGGAGAGCTTCAGTTGGAAGTTGTCTGAAATTGCTTATCTCATCTCTTAACTGTGCACTCTTGGATGACGGAAAAAACCTTTCTAGGAAAGCTTCTTTCAGTTGCCTTTAATTGGTAATGGAGTCAGGGGTCAGCCCATTCAACCATAGAGTTGCCTCTCCAGATAGAGACAATGGAAATAAGCGCAGCCGAATCGCATTCTGTCCAACCCCTGGATTGTCAAATGACTTGCATATTGAGCTAAAATTAATCAGATGCATATTCGGATCGTCGCTTGCAAGTCCACCAAATAACTCTTTGAGTTGAAATAGCTGGATCATGGTGCTAGTGATATTGAACTTGGCTCCAGGTGCCAAGGGCGTAGGAATAATAGCCCTTGTGGCACCTGCCCCATCCAAATCGTCATCATCAGCATCAAAAGCAACCTGCACAGCTCAGCGTTCAGGTCTCATTCTAGCTTGACGATCTCTATTGACATTCCTGTTCACTGGTGCAACCACATCTTCTGCACGCCTTAGATTTAATAGCTCATCAGCACCTAGGTCCTCATCATCAAGATTTGGTTCCCGACCTGGGTTATCAACATTCTGTTGATTTACTTGCGTAGCTGCCAATGCAGAATCTAGCCTGCTCCTGTTGAGCAGCCCTCCTTTCAAGGTCTCGTTGTGCATCCATTCTTCCAATGAGATGCGGTTCAGGATTTATAGGTAGTAATGGCTGACCAGAACTTTGTGTATTTGGAATGCACTCCACTAAACCTGAACAAAACAAAAATAACAAACAAAAAGTAAAATTATAGAATCTTTGACCAAAGGGTCTATTAACTATCACAAACTTAGTTGACAACCGTATTCCCCGACAATGACGCCAAAATTAGATACACCCAAATTATAACTCTCGTTAGAAAGTGTAAGTGGTCGCTGTCAAATATAGAACCCAACTGGGTTGGGTGTCGAATCCCACAGGGAATACTATAGTCACTAAGTATTGCAATTATTATTAGACTGTTGATCGAAATTTCCAAGGAAAAGGGAGGGGGTTTGGTTCAGGCGCACAATAATATTAACAAAATAACGATGGAATGATATGTGTAGTAAGATTTGATCGCAAAGAATAACAAGTTAGGGTTATGTCCACCTTGTAGTTTCTACTTCTCTATTAACTATGAGTAATACGGAATTTATACATGCATGCACTTATAGAGAGTCGTATTCTAATTCTAAATCCAAGTGTTTTTCAACCATCAAGGATTTATTCACCTTAGCTCTCTCGAACCTAAAGTGTACAACAAATGGTATGAATTCTCCAAGAAGTTAATCCTGCTAGGGCATTAACGTGTAAATAGAGGTTGGAAACCCTGTTTTCTTGTCACACTCTCTTTTCCAAACATGTAACTTTTCTATCGAACAAGTTAATGCTATATTGGCGTATTCCGTATGTTTGCAACCATGAGAATTCAATCAAAATGAAAAGAGTAATGATATAAGTGACATGACACATAGTAAATTCACAAACTCATAGCAATAGAGAGTATATTACAAGGTTTCCATAAAACTAACAGATAAGTTTAGCTACTCATGAATACAACAAAAATCAAATTAGACATAATTATCATACCAAAACTAGAACAATCTCGGCGATGAAGATGAATAGCAAGAATAAGAGGAAAGCACGTTTTGCCTCTCTCCGTCCGCTTCAACTAAGCCGTCCTTTCTCCTAAAAAATATTACAGAATCTAAAAATTGAATAATGAATAATTCTGCTAAAAATTCAGCAATAAGGTTTTTAATAACATCTTTGTCTAATAAGTTGCTACTGCATCCTTAAGTATTTAAAAATGCTAAGTTTGCCCGGGAAAAAGTTCCCATGCATCACATTCAGTCCAAAAGATGCCTTCCCTTTTATGTAAAGTTTTCCTTTGCTCTCCACAGGTCCCCAAAATGCTGAAATCTTCCTCATTAGTACCTGAAAAGTGTGCTAATCACATAGGTCAGCTCACTTAATTGAAAATGGACTAATAGTGCAAGAATTATATATTTTATCCTCAAAACTTAGCTAAAACATGGGTAAATTATGGTGCTTGGACGTGTAAATACGCCCAACATCATTCACTACAGTTTCTTACCCTAAAACTTCGTACCACTATAAGTTGGGCCTGAGGCCGTGTTTATGATGATTATGATTGGGCCCGAGGTTGAGTTTCATTTAGTGATCACTAGACCTAGGTAATACTCCCTGGAAAAAGTATGACGCTCCTCCCCAATATGGGGTCTCCCCCTTAAGAGGAAAAAACGTTCGACTCCATATAGCTCGCATGGTTTATGTTGGTTATGAGAACCTCCCTTGCCCTTTTAAACTTTAAAATTTGATACTTATTTTCCCTTCCTATGATGCAAGATCAAACCAACAACACCAAGAACAACAAGTAGGCTCGAATTTCAGTCCAACAACACAAGAACAACAAAGTTAAGTTTTCGGTTTTTCAGTCCACAACACAAGAATAACTAGTTTAAGTTTTGGTTTTTTTTCAGCCCACAACACAAGAACAACAAGATAGATAACAAATGCTAGTGAATCGAAAAGAGCCCCACACGGATTCACTAGACTTTAAGATAACAAAATCAACAACAACAACAAGATAAAGAAAGATAGATAACTTGACATATAACATTCAAGAAACTAAGAACCCTAACATCAAGAGAGGACCCTAAGTCTAATGAATATAAACACCAAGTTCTTACGAGGACCAAGAGGCACTCAAAGACCTCAAAACCCTTGTTTATAGCCAAAGAGACAACCCAAGTATCCCTCTACTTGTGAGATGATAGTGGCGGCTTCTATGAGTGGAAGAGAGAGGAATTGTTTTGTGTTTTTAGGTTACAAATTTCAGCATTCAAAAACTAGGGAATCACTCTCTATCATGTTCTATTTATACTACAAACAAAAGGGGTAAAATGACCCATCCGCCCTTGCTTCTTGTGCCAACCTTGGAGAGTAGTTTATTACACATTAGGACCTCTCTTCACACATAAAAACGTTTAGGTCCTTGGTCGGTTTAATCACCAACTCACACACGGCCATTTGCATGAACAAAGCTTGGAGTGTTTGTAATTCCCAAGCTTGGCTTCGTGTGAAAGGCCGTGTACCTGTGGAGGCTGCCCTAACCGTATCATCCTCTCCATCTTGAGAGGAATTTGACCTCAAATTCGGCATTTGGTCATCTTCAACCGCATCCACGAGGGAGAGATCACCAACGTTGAAAGTGTTGTGCACTTGATATTCCGGTGGAAGGTCAATCTTGTAGGCGTTGTCATTGATTCTCTCAAGTACTTGGAAAGGAACATCACCCCTTGGCAGCAATTTGGACTTCCTTTGAGCTGGAAACCGATCCTTCCGAAGATGCACCCACACCCAATCTCCGGGTTCAAGCACAAGCCTCCTTCTCCCTTTGTTTACCCTTTTTGCAATCTCTTGGTTCTTCTTTTCAAGCTTGATCCACACCGTCTCATGCATTTTCTTCATTGCCTCGGCTCTTTTATTTCCATCTAAGCTGGTCATGAGATCACTAGACAAAGGAGTGAGATCTAAAGGGGTAAGGGGATTCAGACCGTAAACACATTCAAAGGGAGTCATTCCCGTGCTCGAATGTATTACCCGATTGTATGCAAATTCCACCAAGGGTAGGTGTTCTTCCCATGAAGTCAGTTTACCTTTAACCATAGAACGTAGCATAGACCCTATGGTTCTATTTACTACCTCCGTTTGGCCATCGGTTTGTGGGTGGCAAGACGTGGAGAAAAGTAACTTCGTTCCAAGCCTACCCCACATGGACTTCCAAAAGAGACTTAGGAACTTGGAGTCCCTATCTCTCACAATAGTCCTCAGTACCCCGTGAAGCTTTAAAACATGTGCAACAAATAATGAAGCTACACTAGGAGCATCCTCGGTTTTAGCACATGGAATAAAATGAGCCATTTTAGAGAATCTATCAACAATAACAAAAATGCTATCGAACCGAGAGTAGGAGGAGTGGTAATTCTCCTTAAGCCAACGGTCCCTTCCCCACTCTTCGCATTCCCTAAAAATAGGAGCAAAGGTAGGATCCTCGGGATACAACATCCGCAAGCTCTCAAAACCAATCAACTTCGAAGACATGGTAGCAACAAGCACATGCTTCCTAGACAAGGCATCGGCAACAACATTTTCCTTTCCCCTTTTGTAATGAATTACATAAGGGAAAGTCTCGATGAACTCAATCCACTTAGCATGATGCCTATTCAGCTTGTCTTGGCTCTTAAGGTGTTTCAATGACTCATGATCCATTCGTATCACAAACTCCTTAGGCCACAAATAATGTTGCAGATTTCCCAAGGCTCTAACAAGGGCGTACAACTCCAAATCATAAGTTGAGTAATTAAGAGTTGCCCCTTTGAGCTTTTCACTGAAATAAGCAACGGGCTTACCTTCTTGCATCAAAACAGCCCCGATGCCAACCTTACTAGCATCACACTCTATTTCAAACGTCTTATCAAAATCGGGCAATTGCAATAAAGGCGCCGAGATGAGCGTAGCTTTCAAGGCCTCAAAAGCCCTAGCCTGCTCATCACCCCATTTAAAGGGTCCTTCCTTTCTAATTACCTCGGTCAAGGGGGCTGCTATGGAACTAAATCGTTTGACAAACCTCCTATAAAAGCTTGCCAACCCGTGGAAACTTCGGATTTCTCCAATAGTTTTAGGGGTCGGCCAAATTCGTATAAAGTCTATCTTGGAATCGTCCACTTCCACACCCCTTGAGCTCACGACAAAACCCAAGAATATAACTTTATCAACACCAAAAGAACACTTCTCCATGTTGGCATACATCTTCTCCTTTCGGAGCACATCAAACACACATCTCAAATGCATTACATGATCATCAATAGACTTACTATACACCAACACATCATCAAAGTAAACCACCACAAACTTTCCAATATAAGGCTTCATTACATGATTCATTAGCCTCATAAATGTGCTAGGAGCATTGGTAAGGCCGAAGGGCATGACCAGCCACTCATATAGACCGAATTTGGTCTTGAATGCGGTCTTCCACTTATCACCAGGTTGCATGCGAATTTGGTGATAGCCGCTCCTAAGGTCCACTTTAGAAAACAAACAAGATCCGTGGAGCTCATCTAACATATCATCTAGTCTAGGGATTGGATGACGATACCTTATAGTGATTTTGTTGATGGCTCTACAATCGACGCACATGCGCCAAGTTCCGTCCTTCTTTGGTACCAAAAGTACCGGAACAGCACACGGACTCATGCTTTCCTTGATGTATCCCTTGTTGAGAAGCTCCTCAACTTGTCTTTCAAGCTCCTTAGTGTCCATGGGATTGCTCCTATAAGCCAGTTTGTTTGGAAGTTGTGAACCCGGCACCAAATCAATTTGGTGTTCAATTCCCCGAAGTGGGGGCAATCCTTGCGGAAGTTCTTGAGGAAATACATCTTCATACTCCTGCAACACACAAGAAATCAAAGGGGAAATGGAAGAATTAGTGGGGTTAGTATTAAAACAATGGGCCAAAAGTAACATCGGCTTGTTTTCATCATGGTCCACGAAGAGTTCTTTCCTCCTAGCCAACATCGCTACGTTTTCCATCTTCCTTGTTGTTGGGAAAGCCTCGGATGTCCCTACTCCCTCACCTACGGCATCCCCCCCAATTTCTCCCTTTTCGGATTCTTTCCCCTTTCCCTTTAACTCTCTCATCTTTTGATGCCACTCATTTACTTGGGAGGGTGAAAGAGGGTGAAGTGTGACCTTTCGGCCATCCTTCTCAAGCGTATACCGGTTGGACCTCCCATCGTGTTTAATAGACCTATCATATTGCCATGGCCTACCTAACAACAAGTGACATGCTTGCATTGGGATCACGTCACAAAGCACTTCATCGTGGTAGTTTCCCACCTTAAACCGAATCACACATTGCCTTGTGACCTTTAATTCATCACAATCGTTCAACCATTGTAGCTTGTAAGGACTAGTGTGTGGAGTAGTTGGTAGCTTCAAGAAATTGACCATAGCATGGCTCGCAACATTTGTACAACTACCACTATCAATTACCAAGGTTCACACACTCCCCTTTACAAGACACTTAGTATGGAATAGATTTTCCCTTTGACTCGGGTCATCTATCGCCTTACTAATCATGACACGTCTAACCACAAAGTTTGGAACCACACACTCCCCTTATTGTGGATAGACATCTTCACTATCATCTAATCCATCATCATTCGGTCCATTTTCAGCTTCCTCTCCATCTTGAGGCTCGGCCTCATCCTCCCCCCTTTCGGAAACCACCTCCTCACCAAGGTAGTACACCTTCCCTTCTCGTAGGATCACATTGCGCCGGTTCGGACATTCATTGGCCTTATGCCCTCAACCTTGGCACTTGAAGCATTGGAACCCCTTTGGGTTGGGATATTTGTGAGCCTCCGGTTTCGGAGGGAATTTTGGGACTGTTTTGCTCGGGCAGCCTCGTAGGGGCAGGTTGGTCCTTGTTTTTGGGCCAACCCGATGGGGTTTGTACCCTTGCCTTGAAGGATGATCTCTCCTTAAGTTCCCTTTCAATCTCTAGGGCCGCTTGGAATATACCGTCAATGGTTTCAAACCGGTGAAGGGTCAAATGAGTGGAGATCTCTTTGTTCAGCCCACACTTGAACCGGATGATGTCGTGACTGATTTGCTCCCCACGATGATCAAGTTTCAACATGAGTTGTTGGAACTCGTCAAAATAGGCCATCACACTCTTGCCTCCTTGCCGCAAGCCATATAATCTAGCAAGCAACTCATGACGATATCTCTCGGGAAGGTATCGTTGTCTCATCAAATACCTCAACCGATACCAAGGTGGTGGCTGCCCATCAACTAATTCATTACCAAACCATTTAACATACTCCCACCAAGTGTTAGCATAGCCCTCGAGGTGAGCTATAGCGTAGCAACTCTTCTTTTCTTCCGAGATGTCATTAACTTGGAAAACTTTGTCACAAGCCGATTCCCAAGTCAAGTAGGTCTTGGGGTCACTTTCACCCTTAAAGATGGGTAGGCTCAACTTGATGGTGTTGATGCCTACGTCTCTCTCTTGGTGTCGGTTTCCCCTATCTCCATACCCCCGGTATCTCCTAGGTTCTCCTCGACTCCCTCTTAACTCCTCCTCCCTCATATAAGCATCATCAAAGGCTCCATCTCCTTCATACTCCTCTCTACCGTATCCTTCAAAGTGGGCTGGTCGGCCTTGGCCGTTTTGATTCGGAGGATTTGGAATTTGCGGTCTTTGGGTTAATGGAGCTTGGAATGGAGGGTTCAGAATTAGTGGAGGTACTTGGCGTCCAAATCCCTCTTGTGGAATTGGAGGGGCTTGGAAATGTAGTGGTCTAGTGGAGTCTCGGTTTGGAGGAAAAGAGGTAGTTTGGCTTGCGGTATTTAGTGGAGCTTGGGGTGCATTTAGCATTTGGTGGACTATTTCGGGGGTGATGGTTGCGGAGGAGGTCCTATCATGACCATTGGTAGATACATGTAGAGGAGTAGAAGGACGAGAGTTCCTCTGACTCTCCACTTGTTCTAATCTCCCACTAATAGTCGACACTTCCCCCTTTATTGCTACCAAGTCCCCTCTCACGGCCCCAAATTCCGAATTCAACCTTTCAAGTGTCCGGGTAACGGCCTCAAGAGTGACCCTCATAGAATCAAGGGCATTAGTATCCGCATTATGATACGTAGCTCCTTCCATTGTCAAGGTATTATCCGCTTTAGTTCACCGCAAGTTCGTGTTCCACAAGTGTTGTATAATTGGCTAGTAACCGTGAGATTTTTAAGGTATGAGTAAGCTCTTATCCGGAATGGATTCTTGTTTGAAGACTCAAAGAATTCTTGCCGGACTAGAGTCAAAAATCCGCAATTCGTTCAAACGAATAAAAGCACTCAAATAATCGTTGACACGAACAAACGGTTCAAGGAACTAGTTGACAACCTAGTAGGAAGGTACTAGTTTGTTAATTAGTTCTAGGACCAAGTAAGGGAAACCAAGGATCAACAATTAGCAACCAAAGAATATCCTAAGTTGAGCTTATAGTGACGTGGCAGCATGCAATGGTTCCACACGTTCTTCTTTTTTTTTTTTTTTGCTTTATGTTAATATTCACACAACTTGTTATAGTTTGCAAAGTGTTTTGGTGGGAAAAGTAAAATCTTGTAGTATTTCACCCTTTTCAAACTCAAGAAAGTGGGGTTTGGTTGACCAATCCCACAAAACAAGGCTCCTTAAATTAGGGAAAAGTGATTGACAAGACTAAAAGGTGATGGGTGCAAGTCTTTCACAACAACTTTAGAGCTTGTCTTACAACTTGAGCACACAACAAGATGAACAAGGTGAACAAGTTCAAAAGATGAACACCACAACAAACTTCATCAACTTCTTTAGCACATAAACACACAACCACCAATTTTCTTTTTGGTTATCAACAACATACAACTTTCGGCCACTTCAAGTCACCACACAATGTTCAAGTTTTCAAGCTCAACTTTCAGATCTAGACACCTTAGTGTTGGTGAGAAAGAAACCAACACTAGAAACTCACTAAACAAGAAAAATATCACCTAGATCTAAACATACAACATCATTCTTGGTTTCAACTTTTAGTGGACAGATTTCAGAATTTCCTTTGGTGTAGTTTGTTTAAGCCGTGAACTAGCCCAAGATGGGTTATGTTGGAACACAACCGGTCTTGCTTTGATACCAAATGATGCAAGATCAAACCAACAACACCAAGAACAACAAGTAGGCTCGAATTTCAGTCCAACAACACAAGAACAACAAAGTTAAGTTTTCGGTTTTTCAGTCCACAACACAAGAATAACTAGTTTAAGTTTTGGTTTTTTTTTCAGCCCACAACACAAGAACAACAAGATAGATAACAAATGCTAGTGAATCGAAAAGAGCCCCACACGGATTCACTAGACTTTAAGATAACAAAATCAACAACAACAACAAGATAAAGAAAGATAGATAACTTGACATATAACATTCAAGAAACTAAGAACCCTAACATCAAGAGAGGACCCTAAGTCTAATGAATATAAACACCAAGTTCTTACGAGGACCAAGAGGCACTCAAAGACCTCAAAACCCTTGTTTATAGCCAAAGAGACAACCCAAGTATCCCTCTACTTGTGAGATGATAGTGGCGGCTTCTATGAGTGGAAGAGAGAGGAATTGTTTTGTGTTTTTAGGTTACAAATTTCAGCATTCAAAAACTAGGGAATCACTCTCTATCATGTTCTATTTATACTACAAACAAAAGGGGTAAAATGACCCATCCGCCCTTGCTTCTTGTGCCAACCTTGGAGAGTAGTTTATTACACATTAGGACCTCTCTTCACACATAAAAACGTTTAGGTCCTTGGTCGGTTCAATCACCAACTCACACACGGCCATTTGCATGAACAAAGCTTGGAGTGTTTGTAATTCCCAAGCTTGGCTTCGTGTGAAAGGCCGTGTACCTGTGGAGGCTGCCCTAACCGTATCATCCTATGAGTTATTTTCCTAAATGGTGGAATTGCAAAGTTATTCCCTAATTAAAGTTCTTCCTTGAGGTGGGTTATTTTCCTAAATGAAAGTATCTTCCCTTGATATAGGAGTTTTCATAAAGCTTTGAGATAAGTAATTTCCTTGAGCTAGAATACTTTTCCATTTGATATAGAATGATTTTCCTAAAGCTTGAAATGAGATATTTTCCTAAGGTGAATGAAATACCTTCAAACATGTTTCCAAGTCATATGATTCCGAATTCCACATATATGAGTTCTAAATAATTATGAAATGTGAACATTGAAGAGGTTTTACTCTCCATGAGACATATGCATGAGTTGAAAGTATTGTTCAAAGTCCCTTAGCTTTGGGTATTAAGAATTAGAGAAGATTTCTAATTTTTAAGGTTAAAGAGTGATGACTCATTAGATTTTTGTTGCATGCCTCATTCTACATGATTTATGAGCTTTATATTTTAAACTTGTTCCAGCCATGTAAGTCATCTCATTTTGCATACATAATTTGATTGAATAAGACGGTACTATTTTTATACATATGCATTCACCCCCTGCATACTTAGTAATTCCAAAGTACTGATTCACATATATGTTTATGTGCTACATTGTCTTATAATGTAGGTTCAGGTGCTCAGTCTCGCCTCATCCGTGATTCTTCGAGTAACTTGCCTACGTTTTCTATAGTGGTGAGTACTCATGGTTCGAGGACCGATCTTTAGATTTTTTTTATTCAAGAGACTATGTGTTATCTTTAGTTCATTTTGAGTTAATTGGGGACCTGTCCCAATGACTCTCTAGTTTTTGATTTATAGAGATTTTGCCAGACTAGTATCAGACTTGTGATGTATCGAGAGTTCGGTATTGTGGTCTTGTTGAGATTTCTCTATATTATGGAAATATGGATCGAGTATCTTTTCCATATTTCCTTTCACGTGATATGATTATGAGAGTGTGTAAGTTTATTTTATCTTAAATTGACTATTGTTTGTAGAAACCAGCTCTAAGGGTTATCTTAGGGCTACTTGTAGCCTTAAGCACCGTGTGACATTCTGAGAGGTAATTTTCGATTGTTACAAACTTGGTATCAAAGCCTAAGGTTTCTAAGGAGTCCTACAGAGTCTGACAAGCTCCATTAAGTAAAGTCTTGATCATCGGTGTGTAGCGCGCCACATCTATGAGCAAGAGGCTAGGAGACATTTTAGGAAAAAGTTATTTCTTCTTCCAGATTCTATCGAGCCTATAGTTGTCTCTCTTATCTAATGGTTTGTGCTCTTTTATTTTTTGAAAATGCCTCTTCGAAGAGAGAATGTCCGTGGGAACAATGATGAGAAATCCCCACCTGTTGATCCTTTGAATGAGATGGTGTCCCATGCTGAATTTAGGGCAGCCTTTCAGGCGTTAGCCTAAGTGGTCACTGTACATGTTTGAGCCAATAACCAGGCCCCAATTTCTAATCAATAGGGTGGTGATGTAGCCGCAGCTAGGATTCATGACTTTATGCGGATGAATCCACCTGAGTTCTATGGGTCCAAGGCAGACGAGGGCCCACAGTTGTACTTGGAGGAGGTGAGGAAGATCACTGATGTGATGCATGTTTTGAAAGAAAAAAGTGTTGAGTTGGCGTCCTATGGACTGGAGGACATTTCTTATGATTGGGTTGTATTGTGGAAAAAGGGTAGAGGTGAGAATGCTGCTCCCATGACATGGAAAGTATTCCAAGATGCCTTCTTGGACTAGTTCTTTCTGCTTGAGATGAGGGAGACAAAGATTGAGGAGTTCATGAATTGAGGCAGGGCTCCATGACTGTTAAGGAGTACTTCTTGAAGTTCAATCAGTTGGCCAAGTACGCTCTTGATTTGATTTCTGACACCCGGGCTAGTACGAGTAAGTCTGTGACCGGTTTTCTGGGATGGTACTGAAGGAGTGATACGAGTACAATCATGTAAATGAACTTATGAGGGTGTATGTTAGACCCAAGTCTTGGTGTGTGAAATAAAGTGCAAAGGAGCACCTAAATAGACACCAAAACAGTCCACTACATATACTTAAAGGGCCAAATCAGTCCACTACATACACTAGAGGGGTGCCCCTTCACTAAGAGGCCTTTTGGTCATTTTACCTATTATTTGGAATACACTATAAATAGAATAATTTAGGATTTCATTAGGATATTTTGATTAATATTATGAGTTTATAACACTTGAAACATTTCCTCTCTAAGGAGAGAAGACAACCAACCCAAAATTATAACTAGGGAAATCAATTTGAATGTGGAATCGCTCGTGTTGGATTCAAGTTTGGAAACGTTGGATGCTTGGGAGATCGGGTTCTCTCTTGTGCCAACGTAAGAGTAAGGTATTTGATGTGTGTGATGTTAAAGGTCCAAGAGTGGAATAGGCTTTTAGATTGTTAATATTATACCTTCAATTTGTCTAACTATATATCATTTTGTTTCTTTGTAATCGTGTAGTAGTGTTGATGTTGTAACTGTGTGTTTGTGTTGTTAATATGGAATCCAAAATTAGTCTATTGTTCATCTTGTTCTTTTTGTGTTTCTACTGTTTTGGTGTTATTACGCCCTTGTGCCTTGTATTCTTCTTGTTGGTAGCGAATCCGAGAGGGGTCACCAAAAGAGGTCCTCGATTTCTTGGCTAGTAGACTAATTTTGGTGTTTGTTTCATGTTTCCTTGTCTTTATTGTATCATTTGGCATCAGATCATAGCTAGATCTTATTCCTACAAGATCAATCTTGGGCTTACTTGTTATAAAATTCAAAAAATAAAAAGTTGAATTTTGAAAATTCCAAAAAGAAGCAAATCTGTCCATTTTTGTGTCTTGGCCGAAATTGTGTTCTTGTTGTGTCTTGGCTGAGATTTTTCTTGTTTTGAGTCTATATCTAGGAGTCATTTTATTTGTTTTGTTGTTTCTAGTGTTAGATTCTTCATCTCTAACACTAAAGAAGTCTAGATCTAGATTTAAGTTTTAATTGTTGATGTTGTTGTTATGAACCTAAACTTTGGCCGTGTGATTGTTGTTGGTATTATTGTTGCGGATTCAAATATTGGACGTGTGGGGGGTTTTTGGTTCAAGGTTTGAATGTGTATGGTGGTTATTTTGTTGTATTTTTAAGCTTGGAAAGTTACTGTTGATGTTTGAGGTCCAACTTGAACCTTAGAACTTCAAGATTCAAAAAATGTGTTCTTGATATTCTTCACATCTTCTTCTATTGTTGAAGAAAAAGTGGATGTTTGATCTTGGAAGTTGAAGAAAGAGAGTGTGTATTTTGTTAGTCTTGAAAGACATAATTCCAAAATTTAAGACCTCTCAAGACTTTTACAACCAATTCCAACCACTCAAGGACTTTAACAACCACTTTTCCAACAACCTTCCATGATTTAAGGACCATGTCTTGAGGAGAAAAGTCAAGTCCTGCTATTTGAATTTGAAAGAGGATATCAAGCCTTGTTTTCTCTCCTTAACCTACTCCCACCAATTCCAAATTACAATTGGACAAAGATTTGAATTAGAAAATAAAATTTGATAATAACCGCCACCAATACATGGCTGCCACATCATGTTTTTACTGTTCACCAATAATTTTTAAGCTCAAATTTCAGATTTCTTAGTTTCATTTTATTGTTTCCTAGTTCCGTTTGTTGGTTCGAACACTAATTAACAAACTAGTAATCTCCTGGTAGATTGTAAGTTAGTTGTAGAGTCCATTTGTTCGTGTCTACGTTTGTTGTGTGCTTTTATCATTTGTGAATTCGTTGTATCTTGTTGGTTCAAGTCTGTAAAAAAAAATTCTTTGAGTCTACTCAAACGAAAATCTATTTTCAAAAAGAGTAGATTCGACCCTCAATCACGCGCGAAGTACAAGCCGACTTTCAACACTTGTGAAACCAAGTGTGAGGTTAAAATTGAGAGTGAGAGTGTGGTGAGGCATTTTGGAGCTAACAAGTTTGTTGTTTTGTTGTTCGTTGTTGTCTTTTATTTTAGGTACCATGGCTGCCACCAATCTCGATGCCACGTTTGAATGCATCACTGACAATATTAAAGACATGAAAGGGCACGTTGAAAGGCTACATCAATTGGTATCCACACTTATCCCAACAAATCCAAAACCTAAGATCCAAACACCTTGCGGTGAGAGCTTCCCGAAAGAAGCTATTGCCCAAACTTGTGAAGGACTTTCACACCGAGGTAAAGATGAACATAATCATAAACGTCAAGGAAAAATAGCTAACTCTTATACTTTGGTACATGTGAATGATAAACATGTGACTAATAGGCCGTTGACTGTGAGTAGTAGCTTACCTACAAATGAGTATATTGATTCCTTACCACTTGTGAATGATGTACATGTTGTGCAAGTAGATACACTAGTTGATCCTATTGATGACCGAATCGACTCTTCTAGTAAGATCAATTTGTGTCCACTTGGTGTTGAAGCTATTGTGTTGAATGAAAGTACATCGTTAAGTGAAAATTGTGTTGATCAACTTGTGTGTAAAACTTGCCCACCACTTGAGAATATGTGTTATGTGATTAATGAATCTCAAGTGAGTGAATAATTTGAAGATGTTGGTCAAGGACAAAGGAGTGAACCCGTGAGCCTATGTTGTTGTAAAGATTATAATGTTTTCTTGGCTCATAGGGTTAATCATGTGCTTGATATATCTTTGAAAAATGATTTTTCTTGTATTCTTTTACATGACACCCCACCCTTGTTTGACAAATTTGGTGACTTGAATTGTTATCCCTTTGATGTTAATGGTGGTTTGTGTCTACTCGAGGACCGTAGGGGAAATGTGTCATTGTCTCTTTGGGGTATTACTCATATCCGTGCATCCATGTTTGACACACTTGTATTTAAGTTATGTGAACTACAACTTAAGGATGTCAAGTTGTATTCTTGTTTGTGGAAGGGTCCAAGGATGTTAAAGACTTCTTATCACCTTCATGGGGTTGGACAAGTTGAAGTATCTTGTGGAACTCTTGGGAGCGTGCTTCACATCATTTGTAGAGGGAAGCTGAGTTCTTGGGCAAACTACTTGCCTTGGATTGGATTGTTTCATGGTAGTTTCCCTATTATCCATATTGGTATGACTCCCTTGATGGAATGCCTTCCCTCAGTAAGTGGTTGGAAGGAGAGAGGTCCTACGTGCTTATCATGTCCCTTTCTCTCGTTGTGTGTTCTTACTTGTGAATACATCTTAGATGAGAATTGTGTATTTGGTGCCTTTTTTCACTACCTATATGCATATGATGATATTCATGATGTTGTTAGAGATACATCGTATGAGAGGCGTAGCCTCAGTTTTTGTCCCTTAATTCTTGATGTTCATCCGAGCCCTTTTGTTTGTGATATTGTACAAAGGCTTTTCATAATTAACACAAAGGATCCTTGGTTGTACTTCAAGTGTGTACCACTGTGGCATGATAGTTCTAATTGTTTATTTTGCTAACCCTAACCCTCATGCCATGAGGATGTGTACTTGTTTGTTTCCTCTTTAATTTTGCAAGGTATGGATTCGAGGTCGAATCCTTTTCAAGAAGGTGAGGATGATACGAGTACGATCATGTAAATGGACTTATGATGGCGTACGTTAAACCCAAGGTTTGGTGTGTACAATGTAGTGCAAAGGAGCACCTAAATGGACACCGAAACATTCCACTACATATACTTAAAGGGCCAAATCAGTCCACTACATACACTAGAGGGGTGCCCCTTCACTAAGGGAACTTTTGGTCATTTTACCTATTATTTGTAATACACTATAAATAGAATAATTTAGGGTTTGATTAGGAGATTTTGATGAATATTATGAGTTTATAACACTTGAAACATTTCCTCTCTAAGGAGAGAAGATCACCAACCCGAAATTGTAACTAGGGAAATCAATTTGAGTATGGAATCGCTCGTGTTGGATTCATGCTTGGAAACGTTGGATGCTTGGGAGATCGGGGTCACTCTTGTGCCAACATAAGAGTTAGGTATTTGATGTGTATGATGTTAAAGGTCCAAGAGTGGAATAGGCTTTTGGGTTGTTAATATTATACCTTCAATTTGTCTAACTATCTATCCTTTTGTTTCTTTGTAATCATGTAGTAGTGTTGATGTTGTAACCTTGTGCTTGTGTTTTTAATGTGGAATCCAAAATTAGTCTATTGTTCATCTTGTTCTTTTTTTGTTTCTACTGTTTTGGTGTTATTACGCCCTTGTGCCTTGTATTCTGCTTGTTGGTAGCGAAACCGAGAGAGGTGTAATAACCCCGCATGTTTCTAATCCTGTGATTCATACTTGAGTACATGACTTACCATGAATATCCTAGTGATAGGATAGCTTATAATCCATTAAGAAAGTTCATATGAGTCACTTAAGGTAATACAAGCTAAGAGTTTTTTAAAAGTTATGCCCATTTTTGTGAGAGACAGTAAGTATAGGCGATTGGTTAGGCGCCGCCATACCCAAGCATATGAGATTGGTTAGGCGCCGCTGATACGGTTAGGGCAGCCTCCACAGGTACACGGCCTTTCACACGAAGCCAAGCTCGGGAATTACAAAAACTCCAAGCTTTGTTCATGCAAATGGCCGTGTGTGAGTTGGTGATTGAACCAACCAAGGACCTAAACGTTTTTATGTGTGAAGAGAGGTCCTAATGTGTAATAAACTACTCTCCAAGGTTGGCACAAGAAGCAAGGGCGGATGGGTCATTTTACCCCTTTTGTTTGTAGTATAAATAGAACATGTTAGAGAGTTATTCCTTAGTTTTTGAATGCTGATTTTTGTAACCTAAAACACTAAACCTTTCCTCTCTCTTCCACTCATAGAAGCCGCCCCTATCATCTCACAAGTAGAGGGATACTTGTGTTGTCTCTTTGGCTAGAATCAAGGGTTTTGAGGTCGTTGAGTGCCTCTTGGTCCTCGTAAGAACTTGGTGTTTATATTCATTAGACTTAGGGTCCTCTCTTGATGTTAGGGTTCTTAGTTTCTTGAATGTTATATGTCAAGTTATCTATCTTTCTTTATCTTGTTGTTGTGTTGTTGATTTTGTTATCTTAAAGTCTAGTGAAGCCGTGTGGGGCTCTTTTCGATTCACTAGCATTGTTATCTATCTTGTTGTTCTTGTGTTGTGGGCTGAAAAACTGAAACTTAAACTTGTTGTTCTTGTGTTGTTGGACTGAAATCCGAGCCTACTTGAAGCTCTTGGTGTTGTTGGTTTGATTTTGTATCATTTGGTATCAAAGCAAGACCGGTTGTGTTCCAACATAACCCATCTTGGGCTAGTTCACGGCTTAAACAAACTACACCAAAAAGAAATTCTGAAAATCTGTCCATTAAAAGTTGAAACCAAGAATGATGTTGTATGTTTATATCTAGGTGTTATTTTTCTTGTTTAGTGAGTTTCTAGTGTTGGTTTCTTTCTCACCAACACTAAAGTGTCTAGATCCAAAAGTTGAGCTTGAAAACTTGAACATTGTGTAGTGACTCGAAGTGGCCGAAAGTTGTATGTTGTTGATAACCAAAAAAAAATAAATCGGTGGTCGTGTGTTTATGTGCTAAAGAAGTTGATGAAGTTTGTTGAGGTGTTCATCTTTTGAACTTGTTCACCTTGTTCATCTTGTTGTGTGCTCAAGTGGTAAGACAAGCTATAAAGTTGTTGTGAAAGACTTGCACTCATCACCTTTTAGTCTTGTCAATCACTTTTCCCTAATTCAAGGAGCCTTGTTTTGTGGGATTAGTCAACCAAACCCCACTTTCTTGATTTTGAAAAGGGTGAAATACTACAAGATTTTATTTTTCCCACCAAAACACTTTGCAAACTATAACAAGTTGTGTGAATATTAACACAAAACAAAAAAAAAAAAAGAGAAGAAGAACGTGTGGGACCATTGCATGCTGCCACGTCGCTATAAGCTCAACTTAGGATATTCTTTGGTTGCTAATTGTTGATCCTTGGTTTCCCTTACTTGGTCCTAGAACTAATTAACAAACTAGTACCTTCCTACTAGGTTGTCAACTAGTTCCTTGAACCGTTTGTTCGTGTCAACGATCATTTGAGTGCTTTTATTCGTTTGAACGAATTGCTGATTTTTGACTCTAGTCCGGCAAGAATTCTTTGAGTCTTCAAACAAGAATCCATTCCGGATAAGATCTTACTCATACCTTAAAAATCTCACGGTTACTAGCCAATTATACAACACTTGTGGAACACGAACTTGTGGTGAACTAAAGCGGATAGTACCTTGACAATGGAAGGAGCTACGTCTCATAATGTGGATACTAATGCCCTTGATTCTATGAGGGTCACTCTTGAGGCCGTTACCCGGACACTTGAAAGGTTGAATTCGGAATTTGGGGCCGTGAGAGGGGACTTGGTAGCAATAAAGGGGGAAGTGTCGACTATTAGTGGGAGATTAGAACAAGTGGAGAGTCAGAGGAACTCTCGTCCTTCTACTCCTCTACATGTATCTACCAATGGTCATGATAGGACCTCCTCCGCAACCATCACCCCCGAAACAGTCCACCAAATGCTAAATGCACCCCAAGCTCCACTAAATACCGCAAGCCAAACTACCTCTTTTCCTCCAAACCGAGACTCCACTAGACCACTACATTTCCAAGCCCCTCCAATTCCACAAGAGGGATTTGGACGCCAAGTACCTCCACTAATTCCGAACCCTCCATTCCAAGCTCCATTAACCCAAAGACCGCAAATTCCAAATCCTCCGAATCAAAACGGCCAAGGCCGGCCAGCCCACTTTGAAGGATACGGTAGAGAGGAGTATGAAGGAGATGAGGCCTTTGATGATGCTTATATGAGGGAGGAGGAGTTAAGAGGGGGTCGAGGAGAACCTAGGAGATACCGGGGGTATGGAGATAGGGGAAACCGACACCAAGAGAGAGACGTATGCATCAACACCATCAAGTTGAGCCTACCCATCTTTAAGGGTGAAAGTGACCCCGAGACCTACTTAACTTGGGAATCGGCTTGTGACAAAGTTTTCCAAGTTAATGACATCTCGGAAGAAAAGAAGAGTTGCTATGCTATAGCTCACCTCGAGGGCTATGCTAACACTTGGTGGGAGTATGTTAAACTATTTGGTAATGAATTAGTGGATGGGCAGCCACCACCTTGGTATCGGTTGAGGTATTTGATGAGACAACGATACCTTCCCGAGAGATATCGTCATGAGTTGCTCGCTAGATTATATGGCTTGCGGCAAGGAGGCAAGAGTGTGATGTCTTATTTTGACGAGTTCCAACAACTCATGTTGAAACTTGATCATCGTGGGGAGCAAATCAGTCACGACATCATCCGGTTCAAGTGTGGGTTGAACAAAGAGATCTCCACTCATTTGACCCTTCACCGGTTTGAAACCATTGACGGTATATTCCAAGCGGCCCTAGAGATTGAAAGGGAACTTAAGGAGAGATCAGCCTTCAAGTCAAGGGTTCAAACCCCCTCGGGTTGGCCCAAAAACAAGGACCAACCCGCCCCTACGAAGCTGCCCGAGTCCAAAACAGTCCCTAAGTTCCCTCCGAAACCGGAGGCTCACAAATATCCCAACCCAAAGGGGTTCCAATGCTTCAAGTGCCAAGGTTGGGGGCATAAGGCCAATGAATGTCTGAACCGGCGCAATGTGATCCTACGAGAAGGGAAAGTGTACTACCTTGGTGAGGAGGTGGTTTCCGAAAGGGGGGAGGATGAGGCCGAGCCTTAAGATGGAGAGGGAGCTGAAAATGGGCCGAATGATGATGAATTAGATGGTAGTGAAGATGTCTATCCACAAGAAGGGGAGTGTGTGGTTCCAAACTTTGTGGTTAGACGTGTCATGATTAGTAAGGCGATGGATGACCCGAGTCAAAGGGAAAATCTATTCCATACTAAGTGTCTTGTAAAGGGGAGTGTGTGCACCTTGGTGATTGATAGTGTTAGTTGTACAAATGTTGCGAGCCATGCTATGGTAAATTTCTTGAAGATACCAACTACACTACACACTAGTCCTTACAAGCTACAATGGTTGAACGATTGTGGTGAATTAAAGGTCACAAGGCAATGTGTGATTCGGTTTAAGGTGGGAAACTACCACGATGAAGTGCTTTGTGACGTGATCCTAATGCAAGCATGTCACTTGTTGTTAGGTAGACCATGGCAATATGATAGGTCTACTAAACACGATGGGAGGTCCAACCGGTATACGCTTGAGAAGGATGGCCGAAAGGTCACACTTCACCCTCTTTCACCCTCCCAAGTAAATGAGTGGCATCAAAAGATGAGAGAGTTAAAGGGAAAGGGGAAGGAATCCGAAAAGGGAGAAAAGGGGGGGGGATGCCGTAGGTGAGGAAGTAGGGACATCCGAGGCTGTCCCAACGACAAGGGAGATGGAAAACGTAGTGATTTTGGCTAGGAGGAAAGAACTCTTCGTGGACCATGATGAAAACAAGCCGATGTTACTTTTGGCCCATTGTTTTAATACTAACCCCACTAATTCTTCCATTTCCCCTTTGATTTCTTGTGTGTTGCAGGAGTATGAAGATGTATTTCCTCAAGAACTTCCGCAAGGATTGCCCCCACTTCGGGGAATTGAGCACCAAATTGATTTGGTGCCAGGTTCACAACTTCCAAACAAACCGGCCTATAGGAGCAATCCCATGGACACTAAGGAGCTTGAAAGACAAGTTGAGGAGCTTCTCAACAAGGGATACATCAAGGAAAGCATGAGTCCGTGTGCTGTTCCGGTGCTTTTGGTACCAAAGAAGGACGGAACATGGCGCATGTGCGTCGATTGTAGAGCCATCAACAAAATCACGATAAGGTATCGTCATCCAATCCCTAGACTAGATGATATGTTAGATGAGCTCCACGGATCTTGTTTGTTTTCTAAAGTGGACCTTAGGAGCGTCTATCACCAAATTCGCATGCAACCCGGTGATGAGTGGAAGACCGCATTCAAGACCAAATTCAGTCTATATGAGTGGCTGGTCATGCCCTTCGGCCTTACCAATGCTCCTAGCACATTTATGAGGCTAATGAATCATGTAATGAATCCTTATATTGGAAAGTTTGTGGTGGTTTACTTTGATGATGTGTTGGTGTATAGTAAATCTATTGATGATCATGTAATGCATTTGAGATGTGTGTTTGACGTGCTCCGAAAGGAGAAGTTGTTTGCCAACATGGAGAAGTGTTCTTTTGGTGTTGATAAAGTTATATTCTTGGGTTTTGTTGTGAGCTCAAGGGGTGTGGAAGTGGACGATTCCAAGATAGACTCTATTCGAAGTTGGCCGACCCCTAAGACTATTGGAGAAATCCGAAGTTTCCACGGGTTGGCAAGCTTTTATAGGAGGTTTGTCAAAGGATTTAGTTCCATAGCATCCCCCTTGACCGAGGCAATTAGGAAGGACGGACCCTTTAAATGGGGTGATGAGCAGGCTAGGGCTTTTGAGGCCTTGAAAGCTACGCTCATCTCGGCGCCTTTATTGCAATTGGCCAATTTTGATAAGATGTTTGAAGTAGAGTGTGATGCTAGTAAGGTTGGCATCGGGGCTGTTTTTGATACAAGATCAAACCAACAACACCAAGAGCTTCAAGTAGGCTCGGATTTCAGTCCAACAACACAAGAACAACAAGTTTAAGTTCGGTTTTTTTTCAGCCCACAACACAAGAACAACAAGATAGATAACAATGCTAGTGAATCGAAAAGAGCCCCACACGGCTTCACTAGACTTTAAGATAACAAAATCAACAACAACAACAAGATAAAGAAAGATAGATAACTTGACATATAACATTCAAGAAACTAAGAACCCTAACATCAAGAGAGGACCCTAAGTCTAATGAATATAAACACCAAGTTCTTACGAGGACCAAGAGGCACTCAACGACCTCAAAACCCTTGTTTCTAGCCAAAGAGACAACACAAGTATTCCTCTACTTGTGAGATAATAGGGGCAGCTTCTATGAGTGGAAGAGAGAGGAAAGGTTTTAGTGTTTTTAGGTTACAAAAATCAGCATTCAAAAACTAAGGAATAACTCTCTAACATGTCCTATTTATACTACAAACAAAAGGGGTAAAATGACCCATCCGCCCTTGCTTCTTGTGCCAACCTTGGAGAGTAGTTTATTACACATTAGGACCTCTCTTCACACATAAAAACGTTTAGGTCCTTGGTTGGTTCAATCACCAACTCACACACGGCCATTTGCATGAACAAAGCTTGGAGTTTTTGTAATTCCCGAGCTTGGCTTCGAGTGAAAGGCCGTGTACCTATGGAGGCTGACCTAACCGTATCATCCTCTCCATGTTGAGAGGAATTTGACCTCAAATTCAGCATTTGGTCATCTTCAACCGCATCCACGAGGGAGAGATCACCAACGTTGAAAGTGTTGTGCACTTGATATTCCGGTGGAAGGTCAATCTTGTAGGCGTTGTCATTGATTCTCTCAAGTACTTGGAAAGGACCATCACCCCTTGGCAGAAATTTGGACTTCCTTTGAGCTGGAAACCGATCCTTTCAAAGATGCACCCACACCCAATCTCCGGGTTCAAGCACAAGCCTTTTTCTCCCTTTGTTTACCCTTTTTGCAATCGCTTGGTTCTTCTTTTCAAGCTTGATCCGCACCGTCTCATGCATTTTCTTCATTGCCTCGGATCTTTTATTTCCATCTAAGCTGGTCATGAGATCACTAGACAAAGGAGTGAGATCTAAAGGGGTAAGGGGATTCAGGCCGTAAACACATTCAAAGGGAGTCATTCCCGTGCTCGAATGTATTACCCGGTTGTATGCAAATTCCACCAAGGGTAGGTGATCTTCCCATGAAGTCAGTTTACCTTTAACCATAGAACGTAGCATAGACCCCAAGGTTCTATTTACTACCTCCGTTTGGCCATCGGTTTGTGGGTGACAAGACGTGGAGAAAAGTAACTTCGTTCCAAGCCTACCCCACATGGACTTCCAAAAGAGACTTAGGAACTTGGAGTCCCTATCGCTCACAATAGTCCTCGGTACCCCGTGAAGCTTTACAACATGTGCAACAAATAATGAAGCTACACTAGGAGCATCCTCGGTTTTAGCACATGGAATAAAATGAGCCATTTTAGAGAATCTATCAACAATAACAAAAATGCTATCTCGGCCCTTTCTAGTCCTTGGCAGCCCCAACACAAAATCCATCGAAATGTCCTACCAAGGCCTAAGGGGAGTAGGGAGTGGGGTGTATAACTCTTGAGGTAGGAGATGAGATTTCGCACTCCGGCAGGCCACGCATTGATTACAAATTTTAGTGACGTCTTTGCGCATTTTGGGCCAATAGAAGTTCTGCTCTAAGATTCCGAGGGTCTTGTCTACCCCAAAGTGACTCATGAGGCCTCCGTCATGGGCCTCCCTCACAAATAATTCCCACCAAGAACTAGAAGGAACACACAACCTCCTCCCCTTGAACAAATACCCATCGAACCGAGAGTAGGAGGAATGGTCGTTCTCCTTAAGCCAACGGTCCCTTCCCCACTCTTCACATTCCCTAACAATAGGAGCAAAGGTAGGATCCTCGGGATACAACAACCGCAAGCTCTCAAAACCCATCAATTTCGAAGACAAGGTAGCAACAAGCACATGCTTCCTAGACAAGGCATCGGCAACAACATTTTCCTTTCCCCTTTTGTAATGAATTACATAAGGTAAAGTCTCGATGAACTCAATCCACTTAGCATGACGCCTATTCAACTTGTCTTGGCTCTTAAGGTGTTTCAACGACTCATGATCCGTTCGTATCACAAACTCCTTAGGCCACAAATAATGTTGCCAATTTCCCAAGGCTCTAACAAGGGCGTACAACTCCAAATCATAAGTTGAGTGATTAAGAGTTGCCCCTTTGAGATTTTCACTGAAATAAGCAACGGGCTTACCTTCTTGCATCAAAGCAGCCCCGATGCCAACCTTACTAGCATCACACTCTACTTCAAACATCTTATCAAAATCGGGCAATTGCAATAAAGGCGCCGAGATGAGCGTAGCATTCAAGGCCTCAAAAGCCCTAGCCTGCTCATCACCCCATTTAAAGGGTCCGTCCTTTCTAATTGCCTCGGTCAAGGGGGCTGCTATGGAACTAAATCGTTTGACAAACCTCCTATAAAAGCTTGCCAACCCGTGGAAACTTCGGATTTCTCCAATAGTTTTAGGGGTCGGCCAACTTCGAATAGAGTCTATCTTGGAATCGTCCACTTCCACACCCCTTGAGCTCACGACAAAACCCAAGAATATAACTTTATCAACACCAAAAGAACACTTCTCCATGTTGGCATACAGCTTCTCCTTTCGGAGCACATCAAACACACATCTCAAATGCATTACATGATCATCAATAGATTTACTATACACCAACACATCATCAAAGTAAACCACCACAAACTTTCCAATATAAGGCTTCATTACATGATTCATTAGCCTCATAAATGTGCTAGGAGCATTGGTAAGGCCGAAGGGCATGACCAGCCACTCATATAGACCGAATTTGGTCTTGAATGCAGTCTTCCACTCATCACCGGGTTGCATGCGAATTTGGTGATAGCCGCTCCTAAGGTCAACTTTAGAAAACAAACAAGATCCGTGGAGCTCATCTAACATATCATCTAGTCTAGGGATTGGATGACGATGCCTTATCGTGATTTTGTTGATGGCTCTACAATCGACGCACATGCGCCAAGTTCCGTCCTTCTTTGGTACCAAAAGCACCAGAACAGCACACAGACTCATGCTTTTCTTGATGTATCCCTTGTTGAGAAGCTCCTCAACTTGTCTTTCAAGCTCCTTAGTGTCCATGGGATTGCTCCTATAGGCCGGTTTGTTTGGAAGTTGTGAACCTGGCACCAAATCAATTTGGTGCTCAATTCCCCGAAGTGGGGGCAATCCTTGCGGAAGTTCTTGAGGAAATACATCTTCATACTCCTGCAACACACAAGAAATCAAAGGGGAAATGGAAGAATTAGTGGGGTTAGTATTAAAACAATGGGCCAAAAGTAACATCGGCTTGTTTTCATCATGGTCCACGAAGAGTTCTTTCCTCCTAGCAAACATCACTACGTTTTCCATCTCCCTTGTCGTTGGGACAGCCTCGGATGTCCCTACTTCCTCACCTACGGCATCCCCCCCTTTTCTCCCTTTCCGGATTCCTTCCCCTTTCCCTTCAACTCTCTCATCTTTTGATGCCACTCATTTACTTGGGAGGGTGAAAGAGGGTGAAGTGTGACCTTTCGGCCATCCTTCTCAAGCGTATACCAGTTGGACCTCCCATCGTGTTTAGTAGACCTATCATATTGCCATGGTCTACCTAACAACAAGTGACATGCTTGCATTGGTATCACGTCACAAAGCACTTCATCGTGGTAGTTTCCCACCTTAAACCGAATCACACATTGCCTTGTGACCTTTAATTCACCACAATCGTTCAACCATTGTAGCTTGTAAGGACTAGTGTGTAGTGTAGTTGGTAGCTTCAAAAAATTTACCATAGCATGGCTCGCAACATTTGTACAACTACCACTATCAATCACCAAGGTGCATACGCTCCCCTTTACAAGACACTTAGTATGGAATAGATTTTCCCTTTGACTCGGGTCATCCATCGCCTTACTAATCATGACACGTCTAACCACAAAGTTTGGAACCACACACTCCCCTTCTTGTGGATAGACATCTTCACTACCATCTAATTCATCATCATTCGGCCCATTTTCAGCTCCCTCTCCATCTTGAGGCTCGGCCTCATCCTCCCCCCTTTCGGAAACCACCTCCTCACCAAGGTAGTACACTTTCCCTTCTCGTAGGATCACATTGCGCCGGTTCGGACATTCATTGGCCTTATGCCCCCAACCTTGGCACTTGAGGCATTGGAACCCCTTTGGGTTGGGATATTTGTGAGCCTCCGGTTTCGGAGGGAACTTAGGGACTGTTTTGGACTCGGGCAGCTTCGTAGGGGCGGGTTGGTCCTTATTTTTGGGCCAACCCGAGGGGGTTTGTACCCTTGCCTTGAAGGCTGATATCTCCTTAAGTTCCCTTTCAATTTCTAGGGCCGCTTGGAATATACCGTCAATGGTTTCAAACCGGTGAAGGGTCAAATGAGTGGCGATCTCTTTGTTCAACCCACACTTGAACCGGATGATGTCGTGATTGATTTGCTCCCCACGATGATCAAGTTTCAACATGAGTTGTTGGAACTCATCAAAATAGGTCATCACACTCTTGCCTCCTTGCCGCAAGCCATATAATCTAGCAAGCAACTCATGACGATATCTCTCGGGAAGGTATCGTTGTCTCATCAAATACCTCAACCGATACCAAGGTGGTGGCTGCCCATCCACTAATTCATTACCAAATCGTTTAACATACCCCCACCAAGTGTTAGCATAGCCCTCGAGGTGAGCTATAGCATAGCAACTCTTCTTTTCTTCCGAGATGTCATTAACTTGGAAAACTTTGTCACAAGCCGATTCCCAAGTAAAGTAGGTCTCGGGGTCACTTTCACCCTTAAAGATGGGTAGGCTCAACTTGATGGTGTTGATGCCTACGTCTCTCTCTTGGTGTCAGTTTCCCCTATCTCCATACCCCCGGTATCTCCTAGGTTCTCCTCGACCCCCTCTTAACTCCTCCTCCCTCATATAAGCATCATCAAAGGATCCATCTCCTTCATACTCCTCTCCACCGTATCCTTCAAAGTGGGCTGGCTGACCTTGGCCGTTTTGATTCGGAGGATTTGGAATTTGCGGTCTTTGGGTTAATGGAGCTTGGAATGGAGGATTCGGATTTAGTGGAGGTACTTGGCGTCCAAATCCCTCTTGTGGAATTAGAGGGGCATGGAAATGTAGTGGTCTAGTGGAGTCTCGGTTTGGAGGAAAATAGGTAGTTTGGCTTGCGGTATTTAGTGGAGCTTGGGGTGCATTTAGCATTTGGTGGACTGTTTCGGGGGTGATGGTTGCGGAGGAGGTCCTATCATGACCATTGGTAGATACATGTAGAGGAGTAGAAGGACGAGAGTTCCTTTGACTCTCCACTTGTTCTAATCTCCCACTAATAGTCGACACTTCCCCCTTTATTGCTGCCAAGTCCCCTCTCACGACCCCAAATTCCGAATTCAACCTTTCAAGTGTCCGGGTAACGGCCTCAAGAGTGACCCTCATAGAATCAAGGGCATTAGTATCCACATTATGAGACGTAGCTCCTTCCATTGTCAAGGTATTATCCGCTTTAGTTCACCACAAGTTCGTGTTCCACAAGTGTTGTATAATTGGCTAGTAACCGGGAGATTTTTAAGGTATGAGTAAGCTCTTATCCGGAATGGATTCTTGTTTGAAGACTCAAAGAATTCTTGCTGGACTAGAGTCAAAAATCAGCAATTCGTTCAAACGAATAAAAGCACTCAAATGATCGTTGACACGAACAAACGGTTCAAGGAACTAGTTGACAACCTAGTAGGAAGGTACTAGTTTGTTAATTAGTTCTAGGACCAAGTAAGGGAAACCAAGGATCAACAATTAGCAACCAAGGAATATCCTAAGTTGAGCTTATAGTGACGTGGCAGCATGCAATGGTCCCACACGTTCTTCTTCTCTTTTTTTTTTTTTTGTTTTGTGTTAATATTCACACAACTTGTTATAGTTTGCAAAGTGTTTTGGTGGGAAAAATAAAAATCTTGTAGTATTTCACCCTTTTCAAACTCAAGAAAGTGGGGTTTGGTTGACTAATCCCACAAAACAAGGCTCCTTGAATTAGGGAAAAGTGATTGACAAGACTAAAAGGTGATGGGTGCAAGTCTTTCACAACAACTTTATAGCTTGTCTTACAACTTGAGCACACAACAAGATGAACAAGGTGAACAAGTTCAAAAGATGAACACCTCAACAAACTTCATCAACTTCTTTAGCACATAAACACACAACCACCGATTTTTTTTTTGGTTATCAACAACATACAACTTTCGGCCACTTCAAGTCACTACACAATGTTCAAGTTTTCAAGGTCAACTTTTGGATCTAGACACTTTAGTGTTGGTGAGAAAGAAACCAACACTAGAAACTCACTAAACAAGCAAAATAACAGCTAGATCTAAACATACAACATCATTCTTGGTTTCAACTTTTAATGGACAGATTTTCAGAATTTCTTTTTGGTGTAGTTTGTTTAAGCCGTGAACTAGCCCAAGATGGGTTATGTTGGAACACAACCGGTCTTGCTTTGATACCAAATGATACAAGATCAAACCAACAACACCAAGAGCTTCAAGTAGGCTCGGATTTCAGTCCAACAACACAAGAACAACAAGTTTAAGTTCGGTTTTTTTTCAGCCCACAACACAAGAACAACAACATAGATAACAATGCTAGTGAATCGAAAAGAGCCCCACACGGCTTCACTAGACTTTAAGATAACAAAATCAACAACAACAACAAGATAAAGAAAGATAGATAACTTGACATATAACATTCAAGAAACTAAGAACCCTAACATCAAGAGAGGACCCTAAGTCTAATGAATATAAACACCAAGTTCTTACGAGGACCAAGAGGCACTCAACGACCTCAAAATCCTTGTTTCTAGCCAAAGAGACAACACAAGTATTCCTCTACTTGTGAGATAATAGGGGCGGCTTCTATGAGTGGAAGAGAGAGGAAAGGTTTTAGTGTTTTTAGGTTACAAAAATCAGCATTCAAAAACTAAGGAATAACTCTCTAACATGTCCTATTTATACTACAAACAAAAGGGGTAAAATGACCCATCCGCCCTTGCTTCTTGTGCCAACCTTGGAGAGTAGTTTATTACACATTAGGACCTCTCTTCACACATAAAAACGTTTAGGTCCTTGGTTGGTTCAATCACCAGCTCACACACGGCCATTTGCATGAACAAAGCTTGGAGTTTTTGTAATTCCCGAGCTTGGCTTCGAGTGAAAGGCCGTGTACCTGTGGGGGCTGCCCTAACCGTATCAGTTTTGATGCAAGAAGGTAAGCCCGTTGCTTATTTCAGTGAAAAGCTCAAAGGGGCAACTCTTAATTACTCAACTTTTGATTTGGAGTTGTACGCCCTTGTTAGAGCCTTGGGAAATTGGCAACATTATTTGTGGCCTAAGGAGTTTATGATACGAACGGATAATGAGTCGTTGAAATACCTTAAGAGCCAAGACAAGTTGAATAGGCGTCATGCTAAGTGGATTGAGTTCATCGAGACTTTCCCTTATGTAATTCATTACAAAAGGGGAAAGGAAAATGTTGTTGCCGATGCCTTGTCTAGGAAGCATGTGCTTGTTGCTACCTTGTCTTCGAAATTGATGGGTTTTGAGAGCTTGCGGTTGTTGTATCCCGAGGATCCTACCTTTGCTCCTATTTTTAGGGAATACGAAGAGTGGGGAAGGGACCATTGGCTTAAGGAGAATGACCATTCCTCCTACTCTCGGTTCGATGGGTATTTGTTCAAGGGGAGGAGGTTGTGTGTTCCTTCTAGTTCTTGGAGGGAATTATTTGTGAGGGAGGCCCATGACGGAGGCCTCATGGGTCACTTTGGGGTAGACAAGACCCTCGGGATCTTAGAGGAGAACTTCTATTGGCCCAAAATGCGCAAAGACGTCACTAAAATTTGTAGTCAATGCGTGGCCTGCCAGAGTACGAAATCTCGTATCCTACCTCAAGGATTATACACCCCACTCCCTACTCCCCTTAGGCCTTGGTTGGACATTTCGATGGATTTTGTTTTGGGGCTGCCAAGGACTAGAAAGGGCCGAGATAGCATTTTTGTTATTGTTGATAGATTCTCTAAAATGGCTCATTTTATTCCATGTGCTAAAACCGAGGATGCTCGTAGTGTAGCTTCATTGTTTGTTGCACATGTTGTAAAGCTTCACGGGGTACCGAGGACTATTGTGAGCGATAGGGACTCCAAGTTCCTAAGTCTCTTTTGGAAGTCCATGTGGAGTAGGCTTGGAACGAAGTTACTTTTCTCCACGTCTTGTCACCCACAAACCGATGGCCAAACGGAGGTAGTAAATAGAACCTTGGGGTCTATGCTACGTTCTATGGTTAAAGGTAAACTGACGTCATGGGAAGATCACCTACCCTTGGTGGAATTTGCATACAACCGGGTAATACATTCGAGCACGGGAATGACTCCCTTTGAATGTGTTTACGGCCTGAATCCCCTTACCCCTTTAGATCTCACTCCTTTGTCTAGTGATCTCATGACCAGCTTAGATGGAAATAAAAGAGCCGAGGCAATGAAGAAAATGCATGAGACGGTGCGGATCAAGCTTGAAAATAAGAACCAAGAGATTGCAAAAAGGGTAAACAAAGGGAGAAGAAGGCTTGTGCTTGAACCCGGAGATTGGGTGTGGGTGCATCTTCGAAAGGATCGGTTTCCAGCTCAAAGGAAGTCCAAATTGCTGCCAAGGGGTGATGTTCCTTTCCAAGTACTTGAGAGAATCAATGACAACGCCTACAAGATTGACCTTCCACCGGAATATCAAGTGCACAACACTTTCAACGTTGGTGATCTCTCCCTCGTGGATGCGGTTGAAGATGACCAAATGCTGAATTTGAGGTCAAATTCCTCTCAAGATGGAGTGGATGATACGGTTAGGGCAGCCTCCACAGGTACACGTCCTTTCACACGAAGCCAAGCTCGGGAATTACAAAAACTCCAAGCTTTGTTCATGCAAATAGCCGTGTGTGAGTTGGTGATTGAACCAACCAAGGACCTAAACGTTTTTATGTGTGAAGAGAGGTCCTAATGTGTAATAAACTACTCTCCAAGGTTGGCACAAGAAGCAAGGGCGGATGGGTCATTTAACCCCTTTTGTTTGTAGTATAAATAGAACATGTTAGAGAGTTATTCCTTAGTTTTTGAATGCTGATTTTTGTAACCTAAAACACTAAACCTTTCCTCTCTCTTCCACTCATAGAAGCCGCCCCTATCATCTCACAAGTAGAGGGATACTTGTGTTGTCTCTTTGGCTAGAAACAAGTGTTTTGAGGTCGTTGAGTGCCTCTTGGTCCTCGTAAGAACTTGGTGTTTATATTCATTAGACTTAGGGTCCTCTCTTGATGTTAGGGTTCTTAGTTTCTTGAATGTTATATGTCAAGTTATCTATCTTTCTTTATCTTGTTGTTGTGTTGTTGATTTTGTTATCTTAAAGTCTAGTGAAGCCATGTGGGGCTCTTTTCGATTCACTAGTATTGTTATCTATCTTGTTGTTCTTGTGTTGTGGGCTGAAAAACCGAAACTTAAACTTGTTGTTCTTGTGTTGTTGGACTGAAATCCGAGCCTACTTGAAGCTCTTGGTGTTGTTGGTTTGATTTTGTATCAGCCGCCCAACCCTTGCATAGGAGATTACTTGGGCGCCTCCTAAGCCATTTCCAGGTGTCAAAAACACTCCATCTTGAATTATTTTAAAGGCAATTAAGTCTTTAAATACTCCTTACACGTCTCTAAACTTAACCCAACGAAATTTATATCTTCTAAACATATTGCAACCTATTTTTATCTCAAAGATCATCATCCAAGAGAACTAAAGGAGAAAAACAACTAGGGTTGCATATGTAAGCTTGAAGATCCGATTTCAAGGAAATTCCTCTGTCAATCATCAGTAATATTCCTTCTAAGGTATGCGTAGTGTTCATCTATGGATTCAATTCATTCATAGAGTTCAAGAATCCATCTTTAAAAAACAAAAGCTTGGTTGATTGTGGTGATATGATCATACCCATATTGATGCTTGATTGTTCTCCTCTTTTTCATTATAAAGTATGATTTCTATATTGTTGGGTGTTGATGATCATGTTGTTGATATTGAGTGATTCCCAAGATGGAATCTTTATATGTTTTTATGAATTCATGATATCATATGAGTTGGAAATATCTAAATTTGGTTGTTCATGACGTATAATTTGATGAATTCACCTATTATTAAGATGTGCATGTAAGGTGTTTGATAAAATGCCTAAGGAACTAGAAACCATGCAATATAGCTAAATTGTGACTAAGTGAAGGATTTATGATACGCCCTTACATTCCAATGACTTCTATGATTGATAATGTGCCTTGTAAATGTTGTTGGAATACTCATGAACTATTCTTATGAGATTATGCTATGTTTACTTGCAAATCCTACTTATGAACAAGATGCATGATAACCATGCAATCCACATGAACTTCGATGCTATTAGTATGTGTTGCCAATATGATTATGCAAAGAACATGATACTAAGATTGTGCAAGTACTTCCATGTGATATGAAATCCTTTCCATGCAATACATTGTTGATAACCATGCTTAGTATGAGATCTCTACTTATGATATTATATATTATGGACTCTACTCTTATGATCAAGTCAGTCATGTGTGTCAGTTTCCTTCCATCGAGTCCTGGGGGTACTTGTACCCAAAAAATATAGCTGTGTGCCTAGAGCCATGTCATGTTTTCACGATACTCTCAGTTAAGCCATGATCTATAAAATTCAGTCGGTCATGTGACTTAGGAAAACTCAAAAATCTCAGTAGTCCAGTAATCTCAGTAATCTCGGTGCTCAGTAACCTCAGCAACCTCAGTATTCACAGTCAATCTCAGTAACTTCAGTACTCTCAACTAGTCCTTAGAACTTAGTACATTCCGTCAGTCATTGGAATGCAGTAAACTTAGTTTAGCTCTGCTAAACAATACCATTAATATCCGTCCAGTTAATCAGTATCAGTTCAGCTAATCAGTTCAGTTCAGTTATTTAGTTCAGCTTAGTTATTCAGTTTAGTTTCCTTCAGATGGGAGTAGAGGTTAGCACCGAGTGAACCCAAGGATAGAAACTCACCCGCCAGTTTAGGGTGTGGTTCTTAGTAACAATCCTTGTGTTCCAGAACTACGTAGCCAGCGTAGGTTAAGACATTTTAACCCGTCAGCTTAGGGTTGATGAGGTGGCTTAACCTGTCAGTTTAGGGTTCCCACCATTATCATTGAGTACCCGCCAGATTAGGGTCACTCACAGCTATCTTTACCAGTGGCGCGGTTTTGACACCCCTTTAGTCGGGGCAGAGATTGGACCCTAGCTTAGCCATAATGACATACACAGGGCATGTCAGTTAAATACTATTTCCCAGAGTTTTAGTATCAATCTCAGTAAAAGAACTTAGATAGTTCTTTAGATTTTAGTATATACAGGACTGTCAGATACAGTTATCCATGTTATCAGTTTCAGTAATAGTCTCAGTAAAAGAACTCAGGGTGTTCTTCAGATTTTAATATATACAGGACTGTCAGCTACAGGCGTCCATGTTATCAGTTTTAGTATCAATCAGGACAGTTATCAGTAAACCATGTATTAACTTACAAGTCATGATATCACGTATTCACGGTCTCAGTTTTTATATATGTGTGTTTTCACTCCCACGTTCATATTAGTCAGTCAGTGTTGTTCATGCAGGAAACCCTTTATGTTTAGCCTACATTCCTCGTATACTCAGTACTCCAGTTGTACTAATGTATTTACGCTATGGTGCTTTTTTTTTCATATTACACCATAGGTTCTGAGACACGAGCTCCATCCTAGCAGTAGCGGTAGCGTTCTACTCTTAGAGACACAGTGAGTCCTCATTGATTTGAGGACAATATGATTTGATTCATTTTACCAATGAACTTGTTTCCACCCTACAAGATGTCAGGACATTCCAATACTTACTTGTCTTCCAAATCTTACATGTTTATTGCACTAATGAATGTCAGAAGGTATCATGTTACTCAAACAAGATCCATGTGCTATTAATGACTCCAAAACATTTCATTGATATACCAATAAGTTCCTACTTCATTGTTATGGCATTGATGACTCCAAAACACTTCATTGATGTGCCTATGAGTTCTTACTTCATTGTTATTGCATTGATGGTCTATTTATATATCTCTTATTGATGTATCATTGTTTCAAAGTATAAAAAATGCGGTGGCGATCGAAATAACAATCTCAAAGTTTAATTGAACTAAGTGATGGAAGTTATCTCTTATCGGGTGGTATCCCAGGGGCATAAGCCTATCATGTGTCGATCCCTATTTATGTGTTTATGGGTTGGTATCCCAAGGGCATAAGACTATCATGGGTCGATTCCAGTTGATATGTACTAGAGGCAGCCTAATGGTCACAGTATAGTACAGTAATGATTACAAAGATAATAAGAACGAAGGTAAAGTGTTGAATAAATACAATGTACAGGTTGTCACAAATTCTAGTAAGTGTGGTCCACTCCTATTACGATTTATTCATTTGTTTCTGATTTTTATTGAGCTCCTATATCATATGTGATTACCTACAGCTTTACATAATCAGTACATATTTCGTACTGATGTCCTCCACGGGAAAGATGCATTTCATACTGCAGGCATAGGTACCTCAGCTCATACACCGCACAAGTAGGACACAGGATATCCAGCTGCTTTTGGTGAGCTCCAGTTTGCTTTGGGGCTTTCCGTGTCATATCCAGTCACTTTTGGTATTGTATAGAAGTTAGTTATATGGTGGGGTGTGTACCGACCTTAGTAAACTCTGTGTATTATCTAGAGGCTTTGTAGACCTAATGTATAGTCAAGGTGGTGTTTTGTTAATAGACGTGATGGCTCCAATGGCGAAGTATTGTATATACATATATATGTGTGCTCGAGCTTATACAGGTGATTATTTCCTTTTATATGCGACATGATGCTGTCCGAATTTTGGGTTATCATAGAGGTATGCATGGGAAGTATAAGGTTATGAGCTGGTTCTCCCGGGCCTCCTCGGTTATGGGTGCCATTCCGCCCCAATAGGATTTGAGGCATGACAAAAGTGGTATCAGAGAAGTTTGTCCTAGTGAGTCTACAAATCCGTGTCAATGTAGAGTCTTGTTTATTAGTGTGCCGTGCACCGCACTATAAACAGGAGGCTATGGAAATTTGTGAATTGTTTCTTTTCTTCATGTCTTAGATCATGCGATAGATCCTATATTATATATGAAGTCTTAGTTGACCACTGAACCCATTTGTTTCTCTTATTATAGTAATGATGCCGGTTACCAGAAGCAAGAATACAGGTAAGCAAGTAGATATGGCTGCCGGAGAGGGGACTAGTAAGTCACCCACTATACCAGCTAATCAAAGTGAGGCTCCAGCTGAGCATGCATTAGAAACTTCTTCCACTCCAGAAGAAATAAGGTGGAGGAGAACTATATCCCCAGAGCCACCTATTAATGTTGTTGATCAAGATCTTAGAAATGCAGTGCAACTTTTGACTCGTATAGTTGTTGGGCAAGCTTAAAGGCAAGCCATTCCTACCACGGGTCCTAGTGGTATAGATAGCACGGCAAGCCTTCGAACACAGGATTTTCTTAAGATGGATCCTCATACTTTTACTGGATCAGATCTTAATAAGGACCCACAGGACTTTATTGATCAAATTCAAAGGGACTTAGATGTTATGCATGTAACGGGTAGAGAGACAATGGAGTTAGTAGCGCATAGATTTAAAGGGAAGGCTATATATTGGTACGAGGATTGGAAACGATCTAGGGGTATTGATGCACCCCCAGCTACTTGGAAAGAGTTCAAAGAGGCATTTCTTTATCATTATCTTCCATTCGAGATTTGTCAGGCCCGCGAGATCAGTTTTTAAATCTTTGTCAGGGAAATATGAGCGTGAGGGAGTACAGTCTCCGATTTAATTCCTTGTCGAGATATGCTCCTAATGTTGTAACTACTATGGATGATAGAGTTCATCAATATGTCGATAGGCTGGATCCATATCTGGTTAGAGATTGTACTATTACTACTTTGAACAAAGATATAGACATAGCGAGGATTCAAGCTTTTACACAAAAAATGGAAGAACAGAGGCAGAGGAGAAGAACACAGGAATTAGAAAGAGGATATTCCAAGAGGGCCAAATCTATAGGGTAGTTCATGGCATCCCAAGGAGGGTTCAGATCATAGTTTTCTGCTAGACCACCTAGGCCATTATCTTGTTATTCTGTAGCTAGTGCCCCACCACAGTTCCAAGGGTCCAGAGGGGTAGCAAAGACAAAGGAATATAAGCTAATCGAGACCTCCTCGAGAGCCATGTAATAAATGTGGAGGTATTATTTGGGCGTATGTCAGCTGGGGACCAATGTTTGATTTTGGTGTGGTATGTCGGGGCATATGATAAGACAATACCCACGAAGGGGCATAGAGGGTATGGCATGACCTACGGGGTCATTTGTTGCATCATCATCATCGATGACTTATTCAGGAAGGGGTGCACAACCAATGGGTCGTGTTAAAGGTGATAGAGGAGCCACGAGTTCTAGCGGGGCTCAAAATCGTATGTATGCTCTAGAGAATTGACAGAATTTAGAGGCTTCCTGAGATGTGGTTATAGGTACATTGTCTATCTTTTCATTTGATTTATATGCCTTAATTGATCCCAGTTCTACATTATCTTATGTTACTCCATTGGTTGTTGGAAAGTTTGAAAGAATACCTGAACTGTTAGTTAATCCATTTGAAGTGTCCACACCAGTTGGGGAATCTATTATAGCTCGAAGGGTTTACCGAAACTGCATAGTAACTATTTGTGGTCGTGATACGATGGCTGATCTTGTGGAGTTAGAAATGGTAGATTTTGATGTTATAATGGGTATGGACTGGTTGGCGTCTTGTTATGCCACAATTGATTGCTGCACGAAAAAGATATATTTTCATTTTCCAAATGAATCAGTCCTTGAATGGAAAGGTGAAATTAGTGCGCCAAGAGATAGATTTATTTCTTATTTTAAGGCAAGAAGAATGATTTCCAAGGGATACAGAAGCAGAGCCACTAACTCTTCACGTTGTTCCGGTGGTAAATGAATTTTTTGATGTATTTTCTGAAGATCTTCCAGGTTTGCCTCCTGAACGAGAAGTAGAGTTTGGTATTGATGTAATACCAGACACCCAACCAATCTTCATTCCTCCGTATAGAATGGCTCCAGCAGAATTACGAGAATTGAAAAAGCAATTGAAAGGTTTGCTAGAGAAGGGATTCATAAGGCCTAGTATGTCCCCCTGGGGAGCACCAGTGTTATTTGTGTGCAAAAAGGATGGCTCGCTGAGGATGTGTATTGATTATTGGCAATTGAATAAGGTGACTATTAAGAATAAATATCCTCTCCCAAGAATTGATGATTTATTTGATCAGTTACAAGGTGCCAAGTGCTTTTATAAGATTGATTTGAGGTCAGGTTACCGCCAAGTGAGGGTCAAGGAGAAGGATATATCCAAGACAGCTTTCCGAACACGGTATGGTCATTATGACTTTCTAGTTATGTCATTTGGGCTAACAAATGCACCTGCATCTTTTATGGATTTGATGAATAGGGTGTTTAAGCCATTTTTGGATGTATTTATGATAGTTTTTATAGATGATATTCTAGTTTATTCTAGATCAGAAGAGGACCATGCCAATCACTTATGACAGGCATTGCAGACTTTTCGTGATTGTAAGCTTTATGCAAAGTTCTCTAAATGTGAGTTTTGGTTAAAGTCGGTGGTATTTTTTGGTCATATTGTATCTAGTGAAGGGATAAAGGTTGATGCTCAAAAGATAGAAGCTGTGAAGAATTGGCCAAGGCCCACAACGCCTACAGAGATTCGTAGTTTTCTCGGGTTGGCCGATTATTATAGAAGGTTTGTTAGAGGGTTTTCTTCCATTTTAGCACCCTTAACCAAGCTAACCCATAAAGCATCCAAATTCCAATGGAATGATGCTTGTGAGAAGAGTTTTCAAGATTTAAAGAACAAGTTGATTTCTACACCCGTGTTGGTACTTCCAGAAGGCATCGAAGGGTATATAGTGTATTGTGATACTTCCAGAATTGATTTAGGATGTGTTTTGATGCAGCATGGTAAGGTAATAGCATATGTTTCTAGACAATTGCGGCCACATGAGAAAAGTTATCCTACACACGATCTTGAGCGGGCAGCAGTTATTTTTGCTTTAAAGATATGGCGCCACTGCTTATATGGGGTTCATGTTGATATATATACTGACCATAAGATCTTGCAATATATTTTTAATCAGAAGGATCTAAATTTAAGGCACTGGAGATGGCTTGAACTATTAAAGGACTACGATGTTGATATCTTGTACCATCCAGGGAAAGCAAATATGGTAGCTGATGGATTAAGTCGTAAGGCTATGATGGCGCCTATAGAAAGGCAAGGAATGATTGAAGATCTTCATCAGTTAGCTAGTTTAGGAGTTTGCCTTCTTGAAACCTCGGATAAAGAGCTTATCGTACATAATGCTGCAGAATCTTCATTAGTAGCTGAAGTGAAAGAGAAGCAATATGCAAATCCTATTTAATTACAGCTTAAGGAGAACGTTCAGAGTGGTGCGACCAAGGCATTTGAGCTTACGCGAGAAGGAGTACTTCAGTGCCAAAACCGATTGTGTGTGCCGGATGTAGATGGGCTAAGAAAGAAGATTATGACAGAGGCACATTGTTCAAGATATTCCATTCATCCAGGATCAACCAACATGTATCAAGATTTGAAAGATATGTGTTGGTGGAATGACATGAAGAAGAGCATTGCAGAATTTGTAGCTGAATGTCCAAATTGTCAAAGAGTTAAAGTTGAGCACCAAAAACCCGGAGGTTATATGCAATGCATTGATCTTCCAAGCTGGAAGTGGGACATGATCAACATGGATTTTGTTATTGGTTTGCCTCGTACATCCCGGAAGTTTGATTCTATATGGGTGATTGTTGATAGGCTTACCAAATCCGCACATTTCCTTCCAGTTAGGACCACTTACACAGTTGAAGAGTATGCGAAGATGTACATTGAAGAGATAGTCCGATTGCATTGAGTGCCAAACTCTATTATATCAGATCGGGGAACCCATTTACCGCAAACTTTTGGAAGTCTTTTCAGAGGTGTTTGGGAACACAAATGAAGTTGATTATAGCTTTTCACCCTCAAACAGATGGACAAGCAGAACGTACCATCCAAATACTTGAAGATATGCTACGAGCTTGTGTAATAGATTTTAAGTGCAACTAGGATGATCATTTACCTCCTATTGAGTTTGCCTACAATAATAGCTATCATTCAAGTATCAAAATGGCACCATATGAAGATTTATATGGAAGGAAGTGTAGATCACTAATAAGATGGTTAGAAGTGGGTGAAACTCTTTTGTTCGAATCGGATCTTGTTTATCAAGCCATAGAGAAGGTTAAAGTAATTTAGCAACGACTGAAAACAGCCCAAAGTTGACACAAGTCATATGCGGATAGTAGAAGGAGAGGGCTAGAGTTTTCTATAGGTGATTGGGTATTTTTGAAGGTATCACCAATAAAAGAGGTAATGAGATTTGGAAAGAAAGGGAAGTTGAGTCCACGTTATATAGGTCCGTATAAGATCACTCGAAGGTTTGGACAAGTTGCATATGAATTAGAGCTACCCCAAGAGCTCTCATCAGTACATCCGGTATTTCATGTGTCAATGCTTCTAAAGTGCATCGGAGATCCATCACATATCACTTCTACTGAGGATGTGCAAGTTGCAGAAGATCTTACCTATGAGGAAGTGCCTATTGCTATTCTAGATCGCCAAGTTAAGAAGATGAGAAATAAAGAGATAGCATCTGTGAAAGTATGTTGGAGAAATCGTCAAAGGGAAGAGATTACATGGGAAGCTGAGGAAGCAATGAAATCTAAGTACCCTTATTTGTTAAAAGATGAAGAGGAAATCCAAGAAACGGAGTTAGAACATTAAAAAGTAAGTTTTTTTTATATATATGCATAGTATTTATGCGATGATATGAATGTTAATGATGGACTTGAACTTGTTTCGGTTGAATAACTACGCTAACATTCGAGGACGAATGTCCTAAAGGGGGGAAGGATGTAATACCCCGTATTCAAGTACGTGTATTAGAGTATTCAAATATGTGTATTGGTCTTATTAATATGGAATTAATTTTCTTATTTTATTTATACCGAAATTTGCCTGTCGATGGTTCCATGCGAATGTTACTGAATAAGCTTTCCAACGATATAAAGATTTCCAAAAATGGATAGGTTTTAGATATAATCGAGCACGTTTGAAACTATAAAACGGTGGCCGGAATATTTGGGAATAGTAAATATGCAGGAAAATTTCTTGCACACAAACTACTGAGGCTAGCCGAATTTTTGGGTCAACTTCGAACGATCATAACTCCCTTAATATAATGAACTGTGAGAGCTGCGACCTATGAAAAGAAATATCTTTGAGTCTTATTTCCAATGCAATTGGTTTAATCCAAATCCAACGTCTGAGTAAGTAGTTCTACTCGTTTTACTTTAGCCAAACAAAACAGATTTTTAGGGTCAACTTCAAATGACCATAACTCCTTGTACAGGACAAACTGGGTAGCCTACTTTATATGAAATGAAATCCCTTTGAATTATCCTTCCAATGATACCAATTTCACCCAAATCCGATATCGGAGCAAAGGGTTATGGTCGATCTACTTTAGCTTATCAAAACAATTCACCAAAGGACAGATTTGACATTATTTAAATTTTAAAGGCATTTTGGTCATTTCCTATTATATTATGGACCGAAATATGTGTATATATACATGTATGAGTTTAAAAACTCATTTTCATCATCAATCATTGAGAAAGAACAAACCGTAGTCAAATTTGACCTTTAAATTACTTTTGATTCAACCGTAGAAATTACAAAGTAATCCGATAACTGCGGTTGTCATCTCGAGAGCTTTGAACGACACCTATTATTTGTGCAAACAAGATTGCATAATCAAGAGGTGAATTATAAGGTATGAATATTATTTGCCTTTGTTCTTTTCCATATGTATATGTATGATAGAGGATTATATGTATTGGTTGTTATTGAAAGGTGATGAAAATAGGGTTGTGGACTATTTTGCATGGTTTGGTTGTATTGAATTGTGGAAGGTGTATATGGTAATTGAGTTATGTAAGGTGGATATGGTGATATACTACTGAATTGATGATTATTTATGTCTATGGCTCAATTTGGTTTAATGGATTGATTGGAAGGATAAATGAAACCAAACTTGCTATTGGAGGATGTTGTATGAATATGCATGGCATGTGAATGTAATTGGAGTATAAGAGGGTTAAAGTTACATACTTTATGGTGTAATTAAGGCTTACTACTTGACCACTATTTTGGTGAATTCAAATAATTGAATTGTGACGTTTGGTTTCTAATACTAGATTGCTATATATGTTCATTGTAGATAAGTAATCCGAAAAGATGGGAAGTTCATTTGGGACTAGTATTGAAGGTTGACAGTCAGGTATGTAAAGCATACTCTATACCATATCTTTGGCAAGAAAGTGAACAATTGTTCTATTAAGAAAGTTTCCAAAGTTATTCAATAACATATGATCCATAATGGTTTTGTATGATGTCCTACTTTACCAATGAACTTGTTTCCACCCTACAAGATGTCAAGACATTCCAATACTTACTTGTCTTCCAAATCTTACAAGTTTATTGCACTAATGAATGTTAGAAGGTATCCGGTTACTCAAATAAGATCCATGTGCTATTAATGACTCCAAAATGTTTCATTGATATACCAATAAGTTCCTACTTCATTGTTATGGGATTGATGACTCCAAAATACTTCATTGATGTGCCAATAAGTTCTTACTTAATTGTTATTTCATTAATGGTCTATTTATATATCCTTTATTGATGTATCATTGTTTCAAAGTATAAAAAATATGGTGGCAACCGAAATAACAGTCTCAAAGATTAATTGAACTAAGTGATGGAAGTTCTCTCTTATCGAGTGGTATTCCAGGGGCATAAGCCTATCATGGGCCCTATTTATGTGTTTATGGGCGGTATACCAAGGGCATAAGCCTATCATGGGTTGATCCCAGTTGATATGTACTGGAGGCAGCCTAATGGTCATAATACAGTACAGTAATGATTACAAAGATGATAAGAACGAAGTAAAGTGATTGAATAAATACAATGTACAGGTTGTCACAAGTTCTAGTAAGTGTGGTCCACTCCTATTACGATTTATTCATTTATTTCTGAATTTCATACTGACGTCCCCCACGGGGAACCTGTATTTCATGTTGAAGGCACAGGTACCTCAGCTCATACACCGCACAAGTTGGAGCCATGATATCCAGTTGTTTTTGGTGAGCTCCAGTTTGATTTGGGGCTTTCCGTGTCATATCTAGTCACTTTTGGTATTGTATAGAAGTTAGTTGTATGGCAGGGTGTGTGCCGACCTTAGTTAAACTCTGTGTATTATCTAGAGGCTTTGTAGACCTAATGTACAGTCAAGGTGGTGTTTTGTTAATAGACGTGATGGCTTCAATGGCCAAGTATTATGTATACATATATATGTGTGCTCGAGCTTATACAGATTATCATTTTCTTTTATATGCGACAAGATGTTGTCCGAATTTCGGGTTGTCATAGAGGTATGCATGAGAAGTATAAGGTTATAAGCTGGTTCTCCCAGGCCTCCTTGGTTATGGGTTCCAGTCCGCCCCAATAGGATTTGAGGCGTGACAGTTGGAGACATGTTCCTTCAACTCCTTATTCAGACAGTTTAGAGGCTTTCGGATTTACTTTTAGATTTATGTTCAGATTTAGTTGTTTTGGGTATTTTGCCCATATGGTTTTATTTAGTTGAACCTTATGGCCTTACAGTTCCATGTATTCTACATTATTATATTATGATTTGTAGTATACAGGTACAAATATCAGTCATGGGTTAGTTTGTGGTCCCTCGGGGTCAGAGCACTGTGTAGCATTTTGATTCAGCAAATCGGGGTGTTACAAACTTGGTAGTAGAGCCTAAGGTTCAATAGCATCCTAGGAAGTCTGAAAGCCGCATCTAGTAGAGTCTTGTACATGGGTGTGTTACGCACCATATTTTTGTGCGGGAGGCTATAAGATGTTTTAGGAATAGTCCCCTTTCTTCATTATTTATGTCAAGCTAGTGAGCATAATCACAAGTTAAACTCTCAGTCTAATCCATTCTTCTCTTATTCCAGACCATGGCCCCAAAGAGAAGAAACCAGCCAGCTCTTCAGCCCGAAGATCCTTTGGGCGAATATGTTTCCCATGTGGAGTTTAGAGCCGTATTTACCACACTTGCTCAGTCCATGGCTGCACAGAATGAACAACCACCAGTTATTCCGACCAATCCAGTGGCCACTCCCAAAGCAGCTAGGGTTCGGGACTTCACCCGAATGAACCCTCTATCTTTCCATGGGTCTAAGTCCGATGAGGACCCTCAGGAGTTCATTGACCAAATCCAGAAGGTCATTGACATCATGGGTGTTACTTCTATTGAGAGTGCTGAGTTAGCCGCCTACCAGTTACAGGATGTTGCTCATGATTGGTACAAATATTAGAAGTCTGAGAGGTTAGATGATACAGTCCCTATCGAGTGGGAGAAATTTGTCACAGCCTTCTTAAGCAGATTCTTTCCCCAAGAGCTGAGGGAAGCCAAAGTCTTGAGTTTATCAACCTCAGGCAGGGGAATATAATAGTTAGGGAGTATTCTCTCAGATTTACTCAGCCAGCTAGGTATGTTCCTCATGTGCTTGCAGACAATAGAGATAAGATGGGAAAGTTTGTGCCAGGGGTCAATGATAGTGTGGTAAATGATTGTAGGGATGCCATGCTGATCGGTGATATGACCTTAGCAAGAGTCATGACCCATGCCCAGCAAGTAGAAGAGTAGAATTTTAAGATTAGGGAGAGGTAGAATAAAAGAGCAAGGTCAGGTAATTACAACTTTGCTCACCCCAAGTCAGATGGAGGAAATCATTCACAGTTTCACTCCAAGTCAGCCGTTCCAGCTCTTTTCTCTGCCAGCGCTCCAGTACCAAAGTTCAGAGATGGAAATAGAGAAAAAACGTCAGGCTCTAAATCTCAGGGCAGTGTTAGCAGTACCCGAACGAATCCCCTTTGTCAGACTTGTGGTAAGAACCACAAGGGCATTTCGAGAGCCGGTAGTGATGTCTGTTTTGGTTGTGGCAAGCGAGGCCATAGGATTAGGGAGTGTCTGCAATCACGTCTTCAGGGTCAGCAAAATCGTTCTACAGCTCAGTCCAGTCGTCCAAACCAGTAGGGTGCCAATTCCAGTGCTACCAGTGGGCAAAGCCTAAATAGACTCTATGCTCTTCAGTACCGGCAGGATCAAGAAAATTCTCCTGATGTCGTTACTGGTACGTTACAGATTTACTATGTTTATGTTTATGCTTTGCTAGACCCAGGTGCATCCTTGTCTTTTGTTACTCCATACATAGCAGGAGATTTCGGAATCAGTCCTGAAGTCCTAGCAGACCCCTTTTCAGTCTCTACCCTAGTGGGTAAAACCATCATAGCCCGACGGGTATACAGGAACTGCCCGATTATGATATCTCAGAAATCCATGTCAGCAAATTTAGTGGAGTTAGAGATGACTGATTTTGATGTCATTCTCGGCATGGATTGTCTTTATTCTTGTTATGCTACAGTCGACTGTAGAAATAGGATAGTTCAGTTCTAGTTCCAAAATAAGCCCTTCCTAGAGTGGAAGGGTAGCATTTCAGCGTTCAGGGGTCAACTTATTTCCTACCTTCAGGTAAGGAAAATGATTTCTAAGGGGTGTGTGTATCATCTCGTGCATGTTAAAGATTCTAGTTCTGAATATCCCAACCTCGAAACAGTCCTTGTTGTTAATGAATACTCAGATATCTTTCCCGAAGATCTTTCAGGCACTCCACTCGAAAGGGAAATAAACTTTGGCATAGACCTTCTTCTGGATACTCAACCTATTTCTATTTCGCCATACAGAATGGAACCAACAGAACTCAAGAAACTAAAAGATCAGTTGAAGGATCTCTTAGATAAGGGATTTATCAGACCCAACATTTCCCTATGGGGTGCGCCAGTATTATTCATGCGCAAAAAAGACGGTTCTCTTGGGATGTGTATTGATTATCGTCAACTCAACAAGGTCACGGTCAAGAACAGATATCCTCTTCCCAGGATTGATGATCTATTCGACCAAATTCAGAGTGGCAGTTACTTCCCTAAGATAGATCTTAGATCAGTCTATCATCAGCTTAGAGTTAGAGAATGTGACATTTCGAAGACAGCTTTCCATACTCGGTATGGTCACTTTGAATTTTTAGTTATGACATTCGGTCTTACTAATTCCCTAATAGATTTTATGGATTTGATCAACCGTGTGTTCAAGCAGTACTTGGACATGTTTATCATAGTCTTTGTAGATGATATTATGGTCTATTCTCATACAGAGCATAATCATGCAGACCATCTCAGGATTGTTCTTCAGACTCTCAGGGATCACCAGTTATTCACTAAGTTTAGAAAGTGTGAATTTTGGCTAAGATCAGTAGCATTCATTGGCCATATTATTTCCGGTGATGGCATTAGAGTGGATCCTCAGAAAATCGAGGCAATAAAAAATTGGCCCAGACCTGTATCTCCATCATATATTAGGAGTTTCTTGGGTTTGGCTAGCTATTATAGACGGTTTGTCGAGGGATTTTCTTCTATTGCATCTCCCATGTCCAGATTGACTCAGAAGAAGATTAAGTTTCAGTGGTCAGATTCATGCGAGAAGAGCTTTCAAGAGTTCAAGACTCGACTCACCTCCGCTCCAGCTCTAGCTATTCCAGATGGTTCATATGTTTTTGTAGTCTATTGTGATACATCTAGAGTGGGTTTAGGTTGTGTCCTCATGTAGCATGGTAAGGTCATAGCCTACGCCTCCAGACAGTTAAAGCCACATGAGAAGAATTATCCTACTCATGATCTTGAGTTAGCAGTGGTAGTTTTAGCCTTGAAGATTTGGAGGCATTATCTATATGAAGTTCATGTATATGTCTTCACAGACCATAAGAGCCTCCAGTATGTCTTTTCCCAGAAAGCTCTCAATCTTCGCCAGAGAAGGTGGTTAGAGCTCTTGAAGGATTACAACATGAGTGTTCTTTATCATCCGGGTAAGGCCAATGTTGTGGCAAACGCTCTCAGTTGACTCTCCATGGGTAGTATTTCTCACGTTGAGGATAGTAAGAAAAAGATGGATCAGGAGATCCATCAGCTTACCAGACTAGGTGTTCTCTTAGTCGATTCTTCAGAGGGTGGTGTATGTGTTCATAGTAGTTCAGAGTCATCTCTAGTTTTTGAGGTAAAAGAGAAACAAGATAGGGATTCTAGCCTTTTTAAGCTCAAAGAGCCAGTTCAGAATCAGAAAGTCGAGGTTTTGTTCTAAGGGGGATATGATGTTCTTTGTTGTCAGGGTCGTCTATGTGTTACAAGTGTAGATGAATTGAGGCAGCGAATTCTTGCAGAAGTGCATGGTGTATGATACTCTATTCATCCAGGGGCCACTAAGATGTACCGCGATATGCGGGATATCTATTGGTGGAGTAGGATGAAGAGAGATTTTGCAGATTTTATGGCTAAGTGCTCTACATGTCAGCAGGTTAAGATAGTGCATCAGAAACCTAGTGGTTCTATGCAAGAGTTCACCACTCCTACTTGGAAGTTGAAAGAAGTTAACATGGACTTCATGATGGGTTTGCCTAGAACTCATCATCAGCATGATTCAGTCTTGGTCATTATAGATAGAATGACCAAGTCAGCTCATTTCCTTCCTGTTTATACTTCTTAATCAATCGAGGATTATGCCAAACTCTATATCAGGGAGTTAGTCGGATTACATGGTGTTCGACTATCTATCATCTCTGACAGAGGTACCCAGTTCACTTCTCATTTTTGGAAAGCATTCTAAAAGGGTCTCGATACCCAAGTCCATCTCAGCATAGCATTTCATCCTCAGACAGATGGTCAAGCAGAGAGGACCATTCAGACTCTTGAAGATATGCTAAGGGCATGTGCAATTGACTTCAAGGGAAGTTGGGACGACCACTTGCCTTTGATTGAGTTTGCATACAACAATATCTATCATTCTAGTATTCAGATGGCTCTATTTGAAGCTCTCTATGATAGGAGATGTAGATCTCCGATTGGTTTGTTTGAAGTTAGTGAGGCCCCCGTCATAGGTCCTGACTTAGTATTCGATGCCTTAGAGAAAGTTTCGTTGATTAGAGAGAGACTCCAGGCTGCTCAGAGCCGATAGAAGTCCTATGCAGATGTTCGTAGAAAGGATATCGAGTTTGAGGTCAGTGACTATGTCTATCTTAAGATCTCTCCCATGAAGGGAGTGAATAGGTTCGGCAAGAAAGGGACACTCAGTCCCTGATATGTCGGTCCCTTCAGAATTCTTTATCGCTCTAGCAAGGTAGCTTATGAGCTTGAGTTACCTTCAGATCTAGCCTCAGTCCATCCAGTCTTCTATGTCTCTTTTCTAAAGAAGTGCATAGGTGACCCAATAGTTTTTGTCCCTATTCAGAGCATCGACATTCAGAACAGCCTCTCTTATGAAGAGATTGCAGTTGAAATCTTAGATTATCAGACTCATAGATTAAGGAACAAAGAAGTCCCTCTAGTCAAGGTTCTTTGGTGAAATCAGTCTCATGAGAGAGCTACTTGGGAAGCAGAAGCAGATATGCGTACCAAGTATCCTCACCTCTTCCTTCCAATTCAAATCAAGCTCAATGTAACAGTTCTTCTTAAGCTTATTAAGTTTCACGCTCATGTTTCCAGTATAAACTTGGTACCTATTAACCATTTCATACTCAGTTATGAATTCATGTATCAGTTGTTCGTACATCAGATATGCACGAGTTAGTATGTTTAGCATGTCAGTCATGAGATCAAGTTTCAGTTCTTCATGTTCAGTTCAGGTTCTATTGTCTTGTATCTCTTCTCAGTAAATTCTCATTCGAGAATGAATGTTCCCAAGGGAGAGATATTGCAATACCCCGCATGTTTCTAATCCTTTAATTCATTCTTGAGTACATGACTTACCATGAATATCCTAGTGATAGGATAGCTTATGAAAGCAAGTTCATATGAGTCACTTAAGGTAATAAAGCTAAGAGTTTTTGAATCCATCAAGTTTTAGTGTACGTTTTGCAAGGGTCATCTTTGAACGAGTATAACTCAATGTTAATGTGGTATTTTGGCTGATTTAGACCCACTAAATTGTATAAAATCAAATTAGCGTTCCAACGATACCAATTTCACCTTAATCCAATACCCGAGCGAAAAGTTATGCCCATTTTGTGAGAGACAGTAAGCATAGGCGATAGGTTCGGCGCCGCCTAACCCAAGCATAGGCGATTGGTTAGGCGCCACCCAACACTTGCGTAGGAGATTACTTGGGCGTTGCCTAAGCCAATTCCAGGTGTCAAAAATACTCCGTCTTGAGTTATTTTAAAGGTAATTAAGTCTTTAAATACTCTTTACACATCCCTAAACTTAACCCTTTGAAATTTATATCTTCTAAACATACAGCAACCCTATTTTCATCTCAAAGCTCATCATCCAAGAGAACTAAAGGAGAAAAATAACCAGGGTTGCATAAGTAAGCTTGAAGATCCAATTTCAAGGAAATTCCTCTGTCAATCATCAAGAATCTTCCTTCTAAGGTATGCGTAGTGTTCATCTATGGATTCAATTCATTCATAGAGTTTAAGAATCCATCTTTAAAATACAAAATCTTGGTTGATTGTGGTGATATTATCATACCCATATTGATGCTTGATTGTTCTCCTCTTTTTCATTATAAAGTATGATTTCTATATTGTTGGGTGTTGATGATCATGTTGTTGATATTGGGTGATTCCCAAGATGGAATCTTTATATGTTTTTGTGAATTCATGATATCATATGAGTTGGAAACATGTAAATTTTGTTTTGCATGATGTATAATTTGATGAATTCACCTATGCTTAAGATGTGCATGTAAGGTGTTTGATAAAATGCCTAAGGAACTAGAAACTATGTAATATAGCTAAATTGTGACTAAGTGAAGGATTCATGATATACCCTTACGTTCCAATGACTTCTATGATTGGTAATGTGCCTTGTAAATGTTGTTGGAATACTCATGAACTATTCTTATGAGATTATGCTATGTTTACTTACAAATCCTACTTATGAACAAGATCCATGATAACCATGCAATCCACATGAACTTCCATGCTAATAGTATGTGTTGCCAATATGATTATGCAACTAACATGATATTAAGATTGTGCAAGTACTTCCATGTGATATGAAATCCTTTCCATGCAATACATTGTTGATAACCATGCTTAGTATGAGATCCATACTTATGATATTATATATTATGGACTCTACTCTTATGATCAAGTCAGTCATGTGTGTCAGTTTCCTTCCATCAAGTCCTGGGGGTACTTGTACCCAAAAAATATAGTTGTGTGCCTAGAGACATGTCATGTTTTCATGATACTTTCAGTCAAGCCAAGATCTATAGAATTCAGTTGGTCATGTGACTTAGGAAAATTCAGAAATCTCAGTAGTCAGTAATCTTAGTAATCTCAGTGCTCAGTAACCTCAGCAACCTCAGTATTCACAATCACTCTCAGTAACTTTAGTACTCTCAACTAGTCCTCAGAACTCAGTACATTCCGTCAGTTATTGGAATGCAGTAAACTTAGTTTAGCTCTGCTAAACAATACCACTAGTATTCGTCCAGTTAATCAGTATCAGTTTAGCTAATCAGTTTAGTTCAGTTATTCAGTTCAGCTTTGTTATTCAGTTTAGTGTCCTTCAAATGGGAGTAGAGATTAGCATCGAGTGAACCCAAGGATGGGAACTCACCCGCCAGTTCAGGGTATGGTTCTTAGTAGCAATCCTTGTGTTCCAGAACTACGTAGCTAGCGTAGGTTGAGATATCTTAACTCGTCATCTTAGGGTTGATGAGGTGGATTAACCCATCAGTTTAGGGTTCCTACTGTTCTCATTGAGTACCTGCCAAATTAGGATCACTCACAGCTGTCCTTACCAGTGGCGCAGTATTGATACCCCTCCAGTCGGGGAAGAGATTGGACCCTATCTTAGCCATACCGACATACATGAGGCATGTCAGTTAAACACTATTTCCCATAATTTTAGTATCAGTCTCAGTAAAAGAACTCAGATAGTTCTTCAGATTTCAGTAAATATAGGACTATCAGATATAGTCATCTATTTTATCAGTTTCAGTAACAGTCTCAGTAAAAGAACTCAGGGCGTTCTTCTGATTTCAGTATATACAGGACTGTCAGATACAGTCATCCATGTTATCAATTTTAGTATCAGTTAGGACAATTATTAGTAAACCATGTATTAGATTACACGTCATGCTATCATATATTCATGGTCCCAGTTTCTATATATGTATGTTGGCACTCCCATGTTCATATTAGTCAGTCAGTGTTGTTCATGCATGAAACCCTTTATGTTCAGCCTACCTTCCTTGTAAACTAGCACTCCAGTTGTACTGACGTATTTGTGTTATGGTGCTTTCTTTTCATATTACACCATAGGTTCTGAGACACGAGCTCCAGCCCAGCAGTAGTGGTAGCATTCCAGTCTTAGAGATAGTGAATCCTCATTGATTCAAGGACAATATGATTTGATTCATTTATTTACTCTTCAGTTCATTTATTTAGAGGCTTTCAGATTTACTTTTAGATTTATGTTCAGATTTAGTTGTTTTGGGTATTTTTGCCCACATGGTTTTATTCAGTTGAACCTTATGGCCTTACAATTCCATGTATTCTGTATTATTATATTATGATTTGTAGTATACAGGTACAGATATCAATCATGGGTTAGCTTGTGGTCCCTCTTGGTCATAAGCATTATGTAGCATTTCGGTTCAGCAAATCGGGGTGTTACAAGGGGTCACTAAAATAGCTCCTCAGTTTCTTGGCTAGGGACTAATTTTGGTATTGTTTTATATTTCCTTGTCTTTCTTGTATCAAGGAGTGTAGAGATGCGATATTGCACAAGGATATGGGAGAGAGATGGATAAGCTTAGAGAGAAATAAAGAATAAGGGGTAGCAAGAAGGTTAGTCTGAGCAGCATGAGTATAGTCGGCCTAGGTTCCATGGAGGGAGTCACCCTCAATTTTAGATATATCAGTCTGTTCCCATTCCTTCATCAGCTAGTGCTCCCACGCCTAGAGGTAGGCCGGATGAAGGGAGTAAGTCTTTCATGTCTGGGTCAAAGAACAGTGTTGGTAACTGGCCCCGTTAACCTCCTTGTGCTAAATGTAGTAGGAATAACCTTGGGGAGTGTTTTGGAGATTTGAGGGGTTTTTTTGGTTGTGGCAAGCAGGGCCACAGACTTAGAGATTGTCCCTATTCTAGAAAGGGGAACAGAGATGTCTGACCTCAGGCACAGGCTGCTAGTACACCAACTCTAGTACTCTATCCCGCCCCTGCTCAAGGCGCTTCTCCTAGCACGGCTGGTGGTCAGCGCTAGAATAGGTTCTATGCCTTACCACATTATCGAGAGAAGGAGGACTCTCCTGATGTTGTTACTGGTATGCTCCGTGTCTTCTGTCTTGATGTTAATGTGTTGTTGGACCCAGGGTCAAATCTCTCTTATGAGACCCCACTTGTGGCTGCGAATTTTAACATGAGTCCCGAAAAGATTTTTGAGACTTTCTTAGTTTCTTCACTAGTAGGGGAGTCTGTTGTTGCTAAACAAGTGTATAGAAATTGCCCTGTTACAGTGCTTCACAGAGTCATACTTGCGGATTTGATAGAGTTAGACATGGTAGATTTTGACCTTATTCTGGGTAAGGATTGGCTTCATTCTTGTTATGCATCAATAGATTGTCGTACCCATGTGGTCAAGTTTTAGTTCCCTGGTGAGCTAGTATTTGAGTGGTTTGGGAGTTCGGTGTCTCCCAAAGGTTGTTTTATCTCCTATTTCAAAGCCAGAAAGCTAATATCCAAAGGTTGAATCTATCACCTAGTTAGAGTCAAGTAGTTCTGGAGTTTAGGGACTGCAACTAGTGACTCTACCTATATAACGGGGAAGCCACCATCCCTACACTAGCTCGGTACTAAATCTTACTCCCAACTGAATGACACTGAGTTACTAACTATTTCAGATTTTAACTGACTGGTCTAGCAATGCTCATGATGTATTCTAAAGTTATTCTAAAAATACTGAGATAAGTCTAAGTAAACAACTATGATTTTCGGGTATTTAATACCCCCAGGACTCAAAAGTAAAAATAGTAACACAATATCAAACTTAGAGGACTACACATGAAAACCCTTATCAACTACTCATTCTTGTAGGCATTTTATCAAATCATACGAATGTTATGGAACTTGTAGTAATAGCATGGATTCAACTTGAATAGCACTAAATCATGATTTAATTCAATGAATGATAATATTAAAGCATGGGGAATTGAATGACTAATAATTTCATTTATACAAGGTGTAAAATCATAGTTCATGGAGATTCATGGGTGAAAGCATAATTTAAAATCAAAATAACTTGAAAAGATCATAATTTTTGCAAGTTAAAACGGATACTTGGACTCCATGGGTGAAAGAAACCCATGGATGAACATTTAACATACCCAGGTTAATGAATTTAAGAGGATTGGTAGTGAGTTCTTGAGATTTGGTATTGAATTTGAGAGCTCGGATTTCTTGTTCTTGAGAAGGGGAAATTTAATTTTGAGAGGAATTGAATAAATTATGATTATTTAGGTCACTTAGGGGTTAAATCTCATGTTATAGGTTGATTAGAGTCATGGAAAAATATCCAAATACCCCTAAATAGATTTTAAAACTCAGGCTGGAAACTAAAGATCCCGATTTTTGGCTCCGACGCGATGTGATGCTGTAGCATTAGGCCACTGAAATTTGAAAACTAGGACCTGGAAGTTTGGCACAACATGGTGAAATCGCGGAAAGCATTTGGAATGCCATTCTTGCCATCTCCGCGACCCGCCATTATAGCGGAGGCTCACTGCGCCAGTATTGTTGTCCCTTACTGGAAATTGACAATTGGCATTTAGACTTGTTTCGTGATGCGCTAGAGACCAAAATGACGGTGTTTAATTACTGAAACTTAAGATCACCATAAATTTTTACCCGGTTATCGAATTTGGGCAAAATTTATATCATTGGAAAGCTAATTGAATTTCAAAAACATGGTAGGCTCTAAACTGAAAAATAATGGGTATTTCAAAAATTTTGTATATGAATACTTATGTATTGGGACATAAATTATGCTAGGGAATTATGGGGTATTACAATATCTCCCCCTTGAGATCATTCATCCTTGAATGAGATAAGTTAAGCTGAAGAAAACTGATGGACTGAGCTTACACACTGAACATGCATATCTGATGCATAGAATACATCACTGAACCAATATATAAATACACGACCTATATAAACATGATGTGCAACTGAAACTGAGCATGATAGTGAGAAATCTTAAGAAGATTAGTACCTTAAACCGAATCTAAATTCGCAGAGAAAAGTTGAGGGTACTTGGTCCGCATATCTACTTTTTTTCCCAAGTGACTCCCTTAACAGACTGATTTCGCCAAAGAACTTTGACTAGTGGAACTTCTTTGTTCCTTAGTCTACGAGCTTGATGATCAAGAATTTAGATTGGAACTTCCTCATATGAAAGACCGTTCTGAATATCCACACTTTCTAAGGGAACAACTATAGCTGGATCACCAATACACTTTTTTAACAATGAGATATAGAACACTGGGTGTACTAAAGCTAGATCTGAAGTCAACTCAAGCTCATAAGCTACCTTTCTAAAATGACTAAGAATTATGTAGGGACCGATATATTGGGGACTTAGTTTTCCTTTCCTTCCAAACCTCTTTACCCTCCTTCATGGGAGATATTTTCAAGTACACAAAATCACCAACCTTAAACTCGAGATCCTTTCTCCTCATATTTGTATAAGATTTCTATCAACTCTGGGATGCTGTAAGTCTTTCTCAGATCAACTGAACCTTCTCTAAGGCATCAAACACCAAGTCAGGCCCTACTACTGTGGCCTTACCCACTTCAAACAAACCAATCAGAGATCTACATCTCCTACCATAAAGATCCTCAAACAAAGCCATCTGGATACTGGAATAATAGCTGTTATTATATGCGAATTCAATCAAAGGAAAGTGGTCATCCCAACTACCTTTAAAATCAACTACGCATGGTCTCAGAATATCTTCAAGAGTCTGAATGGTCCTTTCTACTTGACCATCTATCTAAGGGTGAAAGGTTGTACTGAGGTGGACTTGGGTACCAAGACCCTTTTGGAACACTTTCTAAAAATGAGAGGTAAACTAGGTACCTCTATTTGAGATGATAGATAAGGGAACACTGTGCAACCTAACCAACCCTTTGAGATAGAGTTTGGCATAGTCCTCGGCTGAATAAAAGGTATGGACTGGCAAGAAATAAATTGATTTGGTCATCAGGTCTATGATGACCCAAAAAGAATCATGCTGATGATGAGTACAGGGCAAACCTATTGCAAAATCCATGTTCACTTCCTCCCACTTCCATGTGGGAATACTGAACTCCTGTATGGACCCACTAGGATTTTGGTGCTCAATCTTAACTTGCTGACATATAGAGCACTTAGCTACAAACTGTACAATATCTCTCTTCATCCCACTCCACCAAAAGATATCCCATAAATTGCGGTACATCTTAGTGTCCCCTACATGTATAGAGTAACGGGCATGAACTTCAGCAAGAATTCATTGCCTCAAGTCATCTACACCAACCACACATAGCCAACCCTGACAACGCAGTACACTATCTCCCACTTGGGAGAAAACCTCCACTTTCTAATCTCTGACTGATTCTTTCAACTTAACTAGACTGGGATCTCTATTATTTTTTTCCTTGACTTTGGAAACTTGAAAGGATTCTAAACTACTCTGCACCCATACACTACCTTCTTCTGAATTGACTAGGCTCACCTAGTCTGGCAAGCTAATGAACTTCCTGAACTAACTTCTTCTTACCATCCTCAACATGAGCAACACTACCCATAGACAACCTACTGAGAGAATCAACCACAACATTGGCTTTGCTCGGATGATACAGAACACTCATGCTATAATCTTTCAATAACTCTAACCACCTCCTCTGATGCAAATTCAAGTCTTTTTGAGAGAACATATACTGCAAGCTTTTGTGATCTGTGAACATATCAACATGTACCCCATACAGGTAATGCCCCCAAATTTGTAAGGCAAACACTACAACTACTAATTCGAGATCATGAGTAGAATAGGCATAGGCTTTGACCTTACCTCTCTGCATGAGGACGCAACCCAAACCTACTCTGGATGTATCACAGTACACAACAAACCCATCTAAACCATCTGGTAAAGTAAGAACTAGGGCAGGTAAGCCGAGTCTGCAACTCCTGAAACCTCTTTTCAAAGGAATCTGACCACTAAAACTTGACTTTCTTCTAAGTCAATCTAGACATGGGGTATGAAATAGATAAAAAACCTTTAACAAACTGATGGTAACAACCAGCCAAACCCAAAAAAGTCACAATATCTAATGGAGAGATGGGTCTATGCTAGTTTCTCACCACGTCAGTTTTTTGAGGATCAACTATAATGCCATCACCAGAAATAATATGGCCAAGAAAATATACTGATCTTAGCAAGAATTCACACTTACTAAATTAAGCTAACAACTAGTGAGCTCTAAGTATCTGTAACACTATTCTGACATGGTCTGCATAGTCATTATCACTACGAGAATAAAAAAAATATCATCAATGAAGACTATAACGAACATGTCCAAGTACTGCTTGAAAACTAGATTCATCAAGTCCATGAAAGCTGCTGGGGCATTCGTGAGACCAAAGTACATGACTAATAATTCAAAGTGACCATGTCGAGTTTGGAAAACTATATTTGGAATGTCACATTCTCTGACTCTGAGCTGATGATAGCCTGATCTGAGGTCTATCTTAGAAAAATAAATGGCTTCCTGAAGTTGGTCAAACAAATCATCAATTCTAGGATGCAGATATTTATTCTTGATAGTGACTTTTTTCAACTGATGATAATCAATACATATTCTGAGAGAACTATCTTTCTTACGCACGAATAGAACTGGTGTGCTCTACGAGGAGATGTTGGTTCAGATAAATCCCTTATCTAGGAGATCCTTCAACTTTTCTTTTAATTTTTTGAGTTCAGCTAGAGCCATTTTTATAACGGAATAGATATGGGTTAAGTGTTTGGAAGAAGGTCTATTTCGAAGTTGATTTCCCTTTCGGAAGAAACTCTAAGAAGATTTTCAGGGAACATATCTAGAAATTCCTGACTACTGAAACTGACTCAAGGGTTGGAGTCTCTGAATTTGAGTCTTTGATTCTAACAAGATGATAAATACACCCCTTAGATATCATCTTTTTCGCTCTAAGGTATAAAATTAACTGAACCTTAAATGTTGTAGTTCTACCCCTCCATTCAAGGATTGGTTTATTTAGGAAATGAAAATGAACTATTCTATTTCTATAATTAACTGAGGCATAGCTTGAGTGGAGCCAATCCATGCCCAGAATGACATCAAAATTCATCATCTCTAACTCCATAAGATCAACTGAGTTAACTTTATAAGATATTATGACCTGACAGTTCTGTATACCTGCTTGGCTACAATGGAAATACCAACGGGGTTGACACTAAAAAGGGCTCTGTTAGAGTTTTAGGACTTACTCTGAAATTGATGGCTATATATGGAGTATCCAAAGAAATAGAAGCTCCAGGGTCTAGTAAAGCATAAATGTGAAAGTGAAAACTATAACATACCAGTAACTATGTCAGGATAATTTTCCTGATCTTTGTGGGACTGAAGAGCATATAATCACTTTGGATGCTGACCACTGGTAAAACTGGAAGCAGCACCCTGCTGAGTCAGGCAATCGGATGGAACTGACGACTGATTAGATTGGCCCTGTTGGCACAACTCTCTATCTCTCTGAGAAACTATCCAAAACTCCTAAATTTAATGGCCTAGATTTCCACATCCAAAGCACATATCACTGACTGCTTTACACTCTCCCTGATGGTTTCTACCACATTTATGACATAGAGGGTTCGTACAAGCACTGTTAACACTTCCTTGGGACTTAGAGCTTGGTGCTCTATCCCTATTATCATTTCTGAATTTGGGTACTGGGGCATTGGCTGAGAGGGTGCTGGGGCTAAAGACCTTTGATAAAAATGAGGATGGGTACCACCTTCTGACCTTGATTGGCTGAAATTAACTATCCATCCTAGCACTCTTGTTTCCTCTCTCCTGCTCCTTAATATTTTGTTCCTCAATTTGATGACCATGGACCATTAACCTAGACAAGTCCATCTCCCTAATCAGCATTGCAGTCCTGACACCTTAACCACACTATCAAATACGCCAGACATAAACTTACTCATCTTAGACCTACTGTTAGCTACCACATGAGGAGGATATCTAGCTAACTGAGTAAACTTGAGGGAATACTCCTTCACGTTCATGCTGCCCTACCTCAAGTTAATAAATTCTAATAGTTTGGCCTCCTCCAACTCCAATGGGAAGAATCTATCAAGGAAATCTCTAGCAAATTCTTTCCATTTATAGGCCCTACATCTACACCCCTATCTACCTTTTACTACTTAAACCATGTATGGGCTACAACCTGTAAGTTATATGCAGCCAACTCAACACTCTCATCGGATATCACCCCTATAGCATTCGTTACCTTTTAGACCATATTTTAGAATTCCTATGGATCCTCTTCAGACTTGTATCCCATGAAGGGAGAAGGATTCATTCGGGTGAAGTCCCAAATTTAGGTTGCTATAGTACTGGACACTGGGTTGTCCTGAATAAAAGCTGACCATTCATTTTGAGCTACTACGGAGTTCACTAGAGTGGAGAATGCAGCTCTGAATTCTGTGTAAGAGATATACTCGTCCAGAGGGTCTGCCTGGATGGGTGGAGGTGCTAGCTAGTTTCCTGCTCCTCCTCTATTATTCTTTTTAGAAGGCATGTTCTATAAATAGTAGTAAGAAACATATTAGACTGAGAGTTTAACTTGAGCTAATGCTCACTCATACGATATGAATACTGAAAGAAGGGAAACTTTTCCTAAATGCCTTGTAGCCTCATGTTCATAAGTATGGTGCGCTACACACCCATGCATAAAACTCTACTTGGCGTAGCTTTTAGACTTCCTAGGACACTTTGAAACCTTAGGATCTGATACCAATTTTATAAAGCCCTGAGAGTACACCTTGGGCATCACACAACGCTTACAGTCCTAGGGAGCACAAGCTAACCCATGAGCTGGTACCTGCTATGAGCATTGAACAATATAATCATAAATTTAAAAGAATAACTAATAGCCATAGGGTTTTAATAACTGAAAGAAATACTGAATTATGAATCTGAAGAAATGACTACCTGATTCTGATAAAATAAAGAAAATCTAACTAACTGACTGACATGCCAACTGAAGTTTGAATACTGAATAGCTAACTAAAATGTCTGAAAGCCTCAATACTGACTGACCATGAATTGATAGGATAGGCCCTAACAAAATCCACTAACTGCTGAACCAAAGATATAAAGTAAAATAATTTATCCTCAAAATATGAGGACTCACCACTGTAACTGCAGAGAGCCTGAGAAGTCTAAGCGTGATTTGGGAACTGAGCATCAAAACCTATGATATAATACAATGATGACAAAATAAAGGTATGCGATCAGTACTTTAAATATACTGGTATGCTAAATGAGGTAGGCTAACATACATAGTTTCATGAACATGAATAATAATTATCTGAATATACATGTAAAACACAGAGTACTAAATAAAATGCAAGAAAGTTTGTAAATACTGAAGGTACGTGAAATCTATAGATACTGAGGATGCATTACCAAGCATATAATATAAACTGAATAAAATCTGTAAACTAAAACTACTGAGATAACTAATATCTATATGCTTTGGTCAAACAACACTAAGACTGAATGTCTGAACTTATTACTGGTCTAAAATTATAACTGAGACTGTGGGGGCGATCATCTAATCGACATGCCCTAATATGAGCTAATCGAGGTCCAACCTATAACCCTAGTTGAAAAGGAGTTAATACCGTGCCATAGGTGCTAACGCGGGCTATATGGATCCACTAGATTGGTATACTATGTTATCCCAAAGGACTAAATGTAATATCCCATATTTTTTTTGTACTTGTTCAAATTATATGGAACTTGGTATAGCCTTTTATATATAAAACGTATGAGAATTGTTATGCAAGTATTAATGGTATAGAAGGAATTATAGATGCTTCCCATACAGTTAAATATGATACGACTAAGTTAACATTAAGATAACTATTTAAACTTGGAATCGTAAGCTAGTATTTGAATCTAAATTTTAAGTGACCAAGTGTGCATAAGTTGAAGGTTAGATTAAAGGGATTAGGAGCTGAAAATAGGCAAAATATTGAGGTGCTGGCTTGACTTATTTAAGCTAGTAGGTGAGTCACCTGCTTAAGTTGTTTGGACCAAATTAATGGACCTATGGCTATGGATCAGATTTGGGTCTGCTAATATACTCATTTGGGCCAAATTGAACAAAAGAGAACGAAAATGGATAAGTCGCCCAACACACCAATCTGCCAAAGTCCCAAGTTATTTAATCCTAAAATAAGAATTTAAGTAAGTAGGTGCATCACCTTCTTTGAAAAATCATGCATCTTGAACCCTTAAGTAGGTGCATTACCTACATGGACTAATTTGACTAATTTTATGGTCAAAAATGCGGCTAAGGAGGTGGACAAGATAGGGCCTTTAAAAAGCCAAGTTACTGGTCATTTTACTTCACTTTTAAGTTACAAAAAAGGAGTATATTTCAGCAAATATCTTTACTCTCTCTAAAACAACAAGAACAACAACCCTATTTTTTCTTCTAGGGTTCTTGAAGAAACCCTCACCTTTGCAGCCCAAGGTAAGTGAAAAACACTTAAGTTATTGTTTAATTATCTCATGGAAGATTAAGAAAACAATTTATAAGTGTTTAACTATAAGTATATGGCTGATTATAGAACAAGCTGTTTGTTCACGTTTCCTTGTTATTGAGGAACTTTTTTTCTTCTTCTTTGGTTTAAGTATGAAGGAAAGTTCAAGCTCTTGATGAGTTCAATTAAAAGAATAAGTAGATGAATTGAGGTAAGGTGACTGCTCCATTTTTTTTCTTATATATGAATTTGAGAGGGCACTATGGATGTCTTGTTATTGAGAACTTAAGAGATGATGAGTTCAATAATTGATTGCTACAATAAAAGGGATTTGGGACTGTTTTGTGGACTGTTTTGTATGTATAAGTTATGGGCTGCCAGGTTGAAGTTGGATAAAGGTGTGATAAGTTTGTAATGATTTATAGAAGAAAGATGTGGTGATACACCACTGAAATAATGTTTGTTGCCCAATCTATTTTGCGTATTGTGTGGAATATGTAATGAAGTCAATGAGGTTTTGGTGAACCTTGTAAGAACCTATATGGTATGTGGGTGTAATAATTGGAGGAAAAAAGGGTTAGAATAACATCCTTTTTTGATAGATTAATAGTTGCTACCCGGTTACTGTTTTGGGTGAAATTAAGTATCTCAAATGTGTTGATTGGTTACTAATACTAGTTTACCATATATTCTATTGTAGATAAGTAATCTAAAAGGTGGGAAGTCAAGTCAGGTTAGTTTCAGAGTCAAATAACCAGGTATGTAAGGCATACTCTATTTCACACTCTTTGGCATGAAATCATACAATTTTTCCATTAAGCAAGTGATACATAATGGTAGCACATTACATAATGGAAACACATTACACTCCATGTATCCAATGACCTTTTTCCCACTCTCTAACGCATTAGAACACCTCAATACATGCTTATTATTATATCTGCGTGTCTATCTACACTAGAAAATTTTAGGAGTTCTCTGTTTGTTCAAATAAGACCCATGTTTTATTTCAGCTCCTAAACACTTTATTTGTATGCCAACAACTCCCTACCTCATTGTTGTTGCATTAAGTGTGTATTTATATGTCTCTTATTAGCGTATTACTGGTTCAAGGTACCATAATGTGATGACCACCAAAGTAACAATCTCAAAGGCTAAATAAACTAAGTAATGCAAATCTGTAAAATGACGAGGGGCAGCTCAGGGTCATTTTCATAGCATGGGCTGATCTCGATATCTTTATTTGTGGGTGGCATCTCAAGGGCATAAGCCTAGCATAGGCCGATCCCAATCTTTATATGTAGGTGGCAGCTCAGGGGCATAAGTCTAGCATGGTCCGATCCTAATTTATCTATTTACCACTGATTAGCTGGTCATTTACATTATATGGCTTACAAAGATTATGAATTAAGAAGGTAAAATGAAGAAAAGAATGTAATGTACATTATCCCACAAGTATTTATAAAAGTGGTCTACTAGTACTACTTATTCACTTATATCAGATTTCTATTGAGCTTTTGTATCAAGTGTGTTGTTACCTTCTGCCTTACATATTCAGTACATATTTTCATACTGACGTCCCTCACAGGGGACCTGTATTTCATGCTGCAGGCACAGGCACTTCAGCTCATACAACTCACTAGTAGGAGCGCAGCCTTTTCAAGGACTATTGGTGAGCTCCAGATTGATTCAGGGCTTTCTGAGTTCGTTCCATATATTTTGGTATTGTACAGTAAGTCAAGAGTAGGGCGGGGGTTTGTCCTGACCCTAACTAAGTCTATGTATCTTTTAGAGGCTTTGTAGACTAATGTAAAGTTATGGTAGTGTTTTGTCTTTAGATGTGGTGGCCCCAACGGCCAAGTATTGTATATATCAATTTGTGTTTGCATATGTAATTATTCTCATCGATAGATAATATCATGGTTTTTGGAACCTTTAGCTGTTATAGTTATATGCATGGGAAGTACAAGTTTTTGAATTGGTTATCTCAGGCCTTTACGGCTATGAGTGTCTGTCTGCCCTAATAGATTTGAGGCGTGACAAAGTGGTATCAGAGAAGTTCATCCTAGGGAGTCTACAAAGTCGTGTCTACATAGAGTCTTACTTACGGGTGTTTTGCGCACCACATCTATAACTAAGAGGCTATGGGCATTTAGGGGTTGTCTCTTTTTCTTTATAAATTAGATCGTGCAATAGAGCCCATGTTATAGGTGAAGTTATATTTAACCATTGAACCTATTTTTTTCCTCTTATTATAGTAAAGATGCCGATTACAAGAAGAAGTAAGAATACAGGAAAGCAAAAGGATATGGCTGCTGGAGAAGTGATACGGGACAAATGGCCATCTTATCTTTTGATGACATCTTTGGAGGCCAACACATAGAGGCTCAAGACTTGGTCACCTCGAGAATACAAGAACATGCATGGAGGACCCGTTTTGAGCGTAACTTAAAGCAATCTCGCGTATGGAAGATTGCTTGGAGCATTTAAGAGTGAGGACTCACGGTTTTGGACCTTAATTAAGGGCATTTTGGACATTACACATGGTGTATTTACACACCATGGCCGCACCTATCATTAAGGGCAAAGTGGTCTTTTTGTATTCTTTTGTATTACACTATAAATAGGTCATTTTAGCTCATTTCTTAGCAGATTTTGAAGGATGAAGAATTGAAAGACATATTTTCTCTCTTTTGAGAGTGTAACACCCTTAGTTGTAGGGCTTGGAAAAACCATCCTTAGCATAGGGCTTGGAAAAGCCAATATTGATCTTTGCTTGGAAACGGTAGATCTTAAGGTTAGTTCATTCCCTTTGTGGTCACCGTAAGAGTGTGGTTTTGATTGTTACATTCATTAGGGGTTAGTGTTGAAATACACTTGGTTCTTAATCTTGTAATAATCTTGGTCTCACTATCTATCTTTATTTTCTTACAAATCGTGTATGTGTTGTGTAGTGGACTGTTTTGGGGTCTTCGTTGAATCCAAAACTTGTATTATTGTTGTTCATCTTGTTCATCACGTTTCATAGCTGTTTTGGTGTTAATATACACTCTTGTATCTTGTATTCTTGTTGTTAGTAGCGAATCCGAGTGTGGTCTCCATCTTGGTCCTCGAATCCTTAAGATTAGTGGACTGATTTGGTGTTTGTTTTGTGTTCCCTTCTCTTTTCCGTATCATTTGGTATCAAAGCATGGCTTGATCTTGTTCCTACAAGATCAATCTTGGGCTTGAGACTTGAAAACTACAAAGAAAAAAAAAAAAAACTGAAATCTGGAAATTCCAGAAAATAGCAATCTGTCCACTTTGTGTTCTTGGCCGAAAATTGTGTTCTTGTTGTGTCTTGGCCGAGATTTTTTATTTGTCTTTGTTGTCTCTAGGTGTTAGTTTTGTTCCTCACTAACACATTTAGTCTATATCTTGATTTGAGCTTGTATTTTGATGTTGTTATTGTGAACATAAGCTTGGCCCATTATTGTTGAACATTGTTGTTGAGAAACCTGATTGGCCGTGTATTTGGTTGTTGTTGTTGTTTAAAGGAGTGTTGTTGTTATTCTTGGTGAATATTGTTGTTCTTGAAGCTCTTCACAACCTTCATCTCTTGTTAAAACCGAAGACACAACACTAAAGAGACTTGGTTGTTTGTTGTTGTGGATTGGAGTTGGCCGTTGGAATTGTTGGTGTTCTTGAAGAAGTTGTTGTGTTCTTGAAGGTTGTTGCGGTGTTCATCTAGTTCTTCATCTTTTCTTACAACTTAAGACAATCAAAAGGGCAATATAGATTCAAAAAGGTGAAGATGAAAAGATGTAAAGCTTGTTGTGAGAAACCTTGAACCCAACACTTCCTAGACTAGACTTCTACTTTTTCAGCTTTCCCTCATTTCAAAGACCTTGTTTTGTGGGACTACTTTTTCTTGTATCAAGAACTTTGTTTTGTGGGAATACTTTTTCTTGTTTCAAGAACTTTGTTTTGTGGGACAAACCACTTTTTCTTGTTTCAAGAACCTTGTGTTGTGGGACAAGTACTTTTTCTTATTTCAAGAACCTTGTGTTATAGGACAAGTACTTTTTCTTATTTCAAGAACCTAGTGTTGTGGGACAAGGTACTTTTCTTATTTCAAGATTTATGTTTTCCCTCCAAAGACAAATTGTTATCCTTTCCAAATTATGTATAGATTTAAATTTCAGAATTGGTGCTTAAATTGAGTGGGACCAAAACCAATTGCATGCTGCCACGTCATCCATTTTCTACTGTTCACGTCATTAATAAGTTCAAATTTCATATTTTAGTAGTTTCCTTTTGTTGTTCCTTAGTTTCAATTTTATTGCTTCCAATTAATTAACAACTAGTAATCACCTACTTAGTTGTAGATTAATTGTTGAATCCGTTTCTTTCGTGTCTTCGTTATTTGTGAGCTTTTCTCATTTTTAATTCGTTATTACTTCTTTATTTCAAGTTCGTAAGGAAATTTTATTTTGTGTCTTGAGTCGATCAAACAAGAATCTATTCCGGCCACCAAGTAGAATTGACATCCTATTGACTACCGGAGTATAAGCAGCCTTCAATATTCGCCGCTCCAATTGTGAGAATCACAAAGGTGAGTGTATACGAGTGTTGGTGAGGAGCTTTACTACTAATCTTGTTTGTTCATTTTGTAGGTTTAAAGGGTGATATAAGAGGAACATGACTTTGATATCCGGGGATTATTGTGACTACAATATGGGAGACTATGATTGTAGTGAGGGTTTTTATGGCTACGAAGTTGAGGAAGATTGCGGAGGCTATGAAAATAGCCATGGTCAAAACATAGGCAGATTTAAAAATTACTGTTTTGAGGGAGAAAATGAGGTGAATGAAGTGCCAAGTGCTTATGGTGACTTTGGAGATGATGTAGGACCTCGTGATGGATCTTATGATGAAGTTGGGACATGTGAGGAGTCTTGCACTCCCCACTCCGAACCTTGATTTGGTGTTAGGTATAACCTTGTCATTCGTAAACCTTATGAGAGCTATGATGAGAGTACACGTGAGGAGTGTGAAGATTCATATTCTCCACCTTGTAGTACTTCTTATCAAGGTCGATATAGTGTGAATGGTTATACTAGCTATAGTGTAGGTTGTCCAATGGGAAGAAGAGGGTATACATCTCCAAAATCGAGGGGTACTCATGTGCTTTACAATGTTGATCCGAGAAGGAGTGTACACTCCGGAAAGGTGACCATTTGTGGGATACCGGGCTGCCTCGTTGTGTTAAATGATAGGTACTATAGAAACTACATTGTTCCATCCATGGTTGATTACTTGGGGTTATTTTGTGAGCCTTTACTTGTTCCATACTTCTTGGACAGGTTTAAGGTTACCGAGAGGGTAAAAGTTGTCTTCTCCCAATTTAATTACCATGAGGAGGTGTGGTGTGATGTTTTTCCCATAACCTATGGTCATGTGAGCTTAGGCGCCGATTGGTTTGCACAACATAAAGTTCCAAATATGCAAAATTGGCCTAATATTGTAAGAGACCGATGGGGAAATTGCCTCGAGACGTACATTCTGTCCGGGCCGCAAAAAGAAGTTCCTACCTACTCCAATTTGAATTATTATGAGAGACAAAAGATTGAGAGGAGTAAGGGAGTGAAAGGTGGTAATCCGAGAGTGGAAAAAGGAGAGGTTGTGTGGAGCAAAGTAAGAGGATTACCACCAAACCATGCTAACATTGTTTGTCCTTCTATTTCTAAGGACATTTGTGTAGGTAGCAACATGGAAAGCGAAGAAGAACAATGCCAAAAGAAAGTTGCTGCCCAAACTTTTGGAGGACCTTCACACCATGACAAAGAAGAATCTACTCAAGGACTTCAAGGTAAAATGGCAAACTCTTACACTTTTGTACATGTGAATGATAATTGTGTGGCTAGTAGCCCATTGAGTGTGAGTTTTAGCTTGCCTATATGTGAGTGTATTATTTCTTTGCCACTTGATGATGATGTACATGTTGTGAGTGTGGATACACTAGTTGATCCTATTGATGACCGAATAGACTCTTCTTGTAAGATCGATTTATGTCCACCTAGTGTTGAAACCATTATGTTGAATGAAAGTACATTATCTTCTGAAATTTGTGTTGATCAACTTATGTGTGAAAATTACCCACCACTTGAGGATGTGTATGATGTAATTAATGAACCTCAAGTGTGTGATGATGTTGAAACTGTTGATCAAAGTGAGAATGAACCCGAGAGCTCTTCTTGGGGTAATATTGTGTTTGAAACATCCTTGAAACTTGATATTGATCATTTAGAGAGTGAGGAACTTGCTTGTTCCAAATCTGTCCGTGAGGTAGATCACACTCTTTTTAGGTACAATGTCTTGTTTGAAGATGATTTAAACACTCCTAATGAACCTAGTGGTGAAAATGATGGTATAGCTTGCCTTGGAAGCTATAACCTATATGCTAACCCACTATGGTGTGACAATATTCCTCCTAAAGAGGGAAATCTCTTCTTGGAAGATGAGAGTCCTCTTAAAGGTAAGGAATGTGTAGTTGCGAAAGCTACTTCTTCTTCTACTTTGTGTGATTTCATTGTTGAGAGTACTCATGGTGATTATTGGGAAACTAGTAGTGAGTACTCACATGAGAGCACCTTAGTAGAAGTCGATTTGAGTGATACTTTTCTGTACTCTCTATTTTCTTTGGATCATATGTATGTTATTGTAGAGAGTATGTCATTTAGTTTGGGTGTAGACCACGGGAAAGGGAAGTGTTGTCGAGACCCGTGTCTATGGCCACTTTTCCCATTTGAACCCGGTGCCAAATTTAGAAATGGTGATGTTGGTGCACCAAACTTGTTGCTTGGTCTACATGACAAGCAAAGTGTCACTCTTGATGTATCCTATAACCAAATCCTTTGTACATCTTTTATTGAGTTTTTAATATTCCTTGCAAAGGATTCTTGGTTATATTGCAAATATGTGCAACCTTGGCATGTTGAGATGATTTGTTATGCTAACCCTAAACCTCATGCCATGAGGAGTTTGTATTTGTTTGTCCTCTCTTCGGTTTTGCAAGGTTTGGATTCGAGGTCGAATCCTTTTCAAGAAGGGGAGGATGATACGGGACAAATGGCCATCTTATCTTTTGATGACATCTTTGGAGGCCAACACATAGAGGCTCAAGACTTGGTCACCTCGAGAATACAAGAACATGCATGGAGGACCCATTTTGAGCGTAACTTAAAGCAATCTCACGTATGGAAGATTGCTTGGAGCATTTAAGAGTGAGGACTCACGGTTTTGGACCATAATTAAGGGCATTTTGGACATTACACATGGTGTATTTACACACCATGGCCGCACCTATCATTAAGGGCAAAGTGGTCTTTTTGTATTCTTTTGTATTACACTATAAATAGGTCATTTTAGCTCATTTCTTGGCAGATTTTGAAGGATGAAGAATTGAAAGACATATTTTCTCTCTTTTGAGAGTGTAACACCCTTAGTTGTAGGGCTTGGAAAAACCATCCTTAGCATAGGGCTTGGAAAAGCCAATATTGATCTTTGCTAGGAAATGGTAGATCTTAAGGTTAGTTCATTCCCTTGGTGGTCACCGTAAGAGTGTGGTTTTGATTGGTACATTCATTAGGGGTTAGTGTTTAAATACACTTGGTTCTTAATCTTGTAATAATCTTGGTCTCACTATCTATCTTTATTTTCTTGCAAATCGTGTATGTGTTGTGTAGTGGACTATTTTGGGGTCTTCGTTGAATCCAAAACTTGTATTATTGTTGTTCATCTTGTTCATCACGTTTCGTAGCTGTTTTGGTGTTAATATACACTCTTGTATCTTGTATTCTTGTTGTTAGTAGCGAATCCGAGTGTGGTCTCCATCTTGGTCCTCGAATCCTTAAGATTAGTGGACTGATTTGGTGTTTGTTTTGTGTTCCCTTCTCTTTTCCGTATCATTTGGTATCAAAGCATGGCTTGATCTTGTTCCTACAAGATCAATCTTGGGCTTGAGACTTGAAAGTAACTGCTGAACCAAAGATATAAAGTAAAATAATTTATCCTCGAAATATGAGGACTCACCACTGTAACTGCAGAGAGCCTGAGAAGTCTAAGCGTGATTTGGGAACTGAGCATCAAAACCTATGATATAATACAATGATCACAAAATAAAGGTATGCGATTAGTACTTTAAATACACTGGTATGCTAAATGAGGTAGGCTAACATACATAGTTTCATGAACATGAATAATAATTATCTGAATATACATGTAAAACATAGAGTACTAAATAAAATGCAAGAAAGTTTGTAAATACTGAAGGTACGTGAAATCTATAGATACTGAGGATGCATTACCAAGCATATAATATAAACTGAATAAAATCTGTAAACTAAAACTACTGAGATAACTAATATCTATATGCTTTGGTCAAACAACACTAAGACTGAATGTCTGAACTTATTACTGGTCTAAAATTATAACTGAGACTGTGGGGGCGATCATCTAATCGACATGCCCCAATATGAGCTAATCGAGGTCCAACCTATAACCCTAGTTGAAAAGGAGTTAATACCGTGCCATAGGTACTAACGCGGGCTATATGGATCCACTAGATTGGTATACTATGTTATCCCAAAGGACTAAGTGTAATATCCCATATTTTGCTTGTACTTGTTCAAATTATATGGAACTTGGTATAGCCTTTTATATATAAAACGTATGAGAATTGTTACGCAAGTATTAATGGTATAGAAGGAATTATAGATGCTGCCCATATAGTTAAATATGATACGACTAAGTTAACGTTAAGATAACTATTTAAACTTGGAATCGTAAGCTAGTATTTGAATCTAAATTTTAAGTGACCAAGTGTGCATAAGTTGAAGGTTAGATTAAAGGGATTAGGAGCTGAAAATAGGCAAAATATTGAGGTGCTGGCTTGACTTATTTAAGCTAGTAGGTGAGTCACCTGCTTGAGTTGTTTGGACCAAATTAATGGACCTATGGCTATGGATCAGATTTGGGTTTGCTAATATACTCATTTGGGCCAAATTGAACAAAAGAGAACGAAAATGGATAAGTCGCCCAACACACCAATCTGCCAAAGTCCCAAGTTATTTAATCCTAAAATAAGAATTTAAGTAAGTAGGTGCATCACCTTCTTTGAAAAATCATGCATCTTGAACACTTAAGTAGGTGCATCACCTACATGGACTAATTTGACTAATTTTATGGTCAAACATGCGGGTAAGGAGGTGGACAAGATAGGGCCTTTAAAAAGCCAAGTTACTGGTCATTTTACTTCACTTTTAAGTTACAAAAAAGGAGTATATTTCAGCAAATATCTTTACTCTCTCTAAAACAACAAGAACAACAACCCTATTTTTTCTTCTAGGGTTCTTGAAGAAACCCTCACCTTTGCCGCCCAAGGTAAGTGAAAAACACTTAAGGTCTTGTTTAATTATCTCATGGAAGATTAAGAAAACAATTTATAAGTGTTTGACTATAAGTATATGGCTGATTATAGAACAAGCTGTTTGTTCACGTTTCCTTGTTATTGAGGAACTTTTTTTCTTCTTCTTTGGTTTAAGTATGAAGGAAAGTTCAAGCTCTTGATGAGTTCAATTAAAAGAATAAGTAGATGAATTGAGGTAAGGTGACTGCTCCATTTTTTTTTCTTATATATGAATTTGAGAGGGCACTATGGATGTCTTGTTATTGAGAACTTAAGAGATGATGAGTTCAATAATTGATTGCTACAATAAAAGGGATTTGGGACTGTTTTATAGACTGTTTTGTATGTATAAGTTATGGGCTGCCAAGTTGAAGTTGGATAAAGGTGTGATAAGTTTGTAATGATTTATAGAAGAAACATGTGGTGATACACCACTGAAATAATGTTTGTTGCCCAATCTATTTTGCGTATTGTGTGGAATATGTAATGAAGTCAATGAGGTTTTGGTGAACCTTGTAAGAACCGATATGGTATGTGGGTGTAATAATTGGAGGAAAAAAGGGTTAGAATAACATCCTTTTTTGATAGATTAATAGTTGCTACCCGGTTACTGTTTTGGGTGAAATTAAGTATCTCAAATGTGTTGATTGGTTTCTAATACTAGTTTACCATATATTCTATTGTAGATAAGTAATCGAAAAGGTGGGAAGTCAAGTCAGGTTAGTTTCAGAGTCAAATAACCAGGTATGTAAGGCATACTCTATTTCACACTCTTTGGCATGAAATCATACAATTTTTCCATTAAGCAAGTGATACATAATGGTAGCACATTACATAATGGCAACACATTACACTCCATGTATCCAATGACCTTTTTCCCACTCTCTAACGCATTAGAACACCTCAATACATGCTTATTATTATATCTGCGTGTCTATCTACACTAGAAAATTTTAGGAGTTCTCTGTTTGTTCAAATAAGACCCATGTTTTATTTCAGCTCCTAAACACTTTATTTGTATGCCAACAACTCCCTACCTCATTGTTGTTGCATTAAGTGTGTATTTATATGTCTCTTATTAGCGTAGTACTGGTTCAAGGTACCATAATGTGATGACCACCAAAGTAACAATCTCAAAGGCTAAATAAACTAAGTAATGCAAATCTGTAAAATGACGAGGGGCAGCTCAGGGTCATTTTCATAGCATGGGCTGATCTCGATATCTTTATTTGTGGGTGGCATCTTAAGGGCATAAGCCTAGCATAGGCCGATCCCAATCTTTATATGTAGGTGGCAGCTCAGGGGCATAAGTCTAGCATGGTCCGATCCTAATTTATCTATTTACCACTGATTAGCTGGTCATTTACATTATATGGCTTACAAAGATTATGAATTAAGAAGGTGAAATGAAGAAAAGAATGTAATGTTCATTATCCCACAAGTATTTATCAAAGTGGTCTACTAGTACTACTTATTCACTTATATCAGATTTCTATTGAGCTTTTGTATCAAGTGTGTTGTTACCTTCTGCCTTACATATTCAGTACATATTTTCATACTGACGTCCCTCACAGGGGACTTGTATTTCATGCTGCAGGCACAGGCACTTCAGCTCATACAACTCACTAGTAGGAGCGCAGCCTTTTCAAGGACTATTGGTGAGCTCCAGGTTGATTCAGGGCTTTCTGAGTTCGTTCCATATATTTTGGTATTGTACAGTAAGTCAAGAGTAGGGCGGGGGTTTGTCCTGACCCTAACTAAGTCTATGTATCTTTTAGAGGCTTTGTAGACTAATGTAAAGTTATGGTAGTGTTTTGTCTTTAGATGTGGTGGCCCCAATGACCAAGTATTGTATATATCAATTTGTGTTTGCATATGTAATTATTCTCATCGATAGATAATATCATGTTTTTTGGAACCTTTAGCTGTTATAGTTATATGCATGGGAAGTACAAGTTTTTAAATTGGTTATCTCAGGCTTTTACGGCTATGAGTGTCTGTCTGCCCTAATAGATTTGAGGCGTGACAAAATGGTATCAGAGAAGTTCATCCTAGGGAGTCTACAAAGCCGTGTCTACATAGAGTCTTACTTACGGGTGTTTTGCGCACCACATCAATAACTAAGAGGCTATGGGCATTTAGGGGTTGTCTCTTTTTCTTCATAAATTAGATCGTGCAATAGAGCCCATGTTATAGGTGAAGTTATATTTAACCATTGAACCTATTTTTTTCCTCTTATTATAGTAAAGATGCCAATTACAAGAAGAAGTAAGAATACAGGAAAGCAAAAGGATATGGCTGCTGGAGAAGGGACCAATAAGTCACCACCTAGACACGCTAATCAAAGCGAGGCTCAAGATAAGTTTATATCCTAGACTTCTTCTACTCCTCTCTCTCCAGAAGAGCTAAGAAGGAGAAGAACCGCATCCTTAGTACCCCCTTAATGCTACTGACCAATATCTAAGGAATGCGGTGCAATTATTGGCTTGTATAGTTTCTAGACAAGATCAAGGACCAGCCATTCCAACCACGGGTTCTAGTGGTACATATAGGGTAGCTAGCCTACGGACGCAAGATTTTCTTAAATTGGATCCTCCCACATTCATCAGATCAGATCTTACTGAAGCCCCATAGGACTTTATTGATCAAATTTAAAAGATTTTAGATGTAATGCATGTGTCGGGTAAAGAGACACTTGAACTAGCAGCATATAGATTTAAAGAGGAGGCTATATTGTGGTATGAAGACTGGACACGATCTAGGGGTATCGATGCACCTCCAACTACTTGGAAAGAGTTCAAAGAGGCATTTCTTGATCATTACCTTCCATATAAGATTCGAGAAGATCGTGCAGATCAGTTACTGAATCTGTGCCAAGGAAATATGAGATGAGGGAGTACAACCTTCGGTTTAACTCTTTGGCTAGGTATGCTCCCAATGTAGTAGCTATAATGGATGATAGAGTTCATCGATATGTAGATAGATTGGATCCATATCTGGTTAGAGATTGTACTATTGCTGCTTTGAACAAAGACATGAACATAGCAAGGATACAAGCTTTTGCATAAAAAATAAAGGATCAGAGGCAAAGAAGAAGAGAACAAGAATTAGAAAGAGGGTATTCCTAAAGAGCTAGATCTACGAGGTAGTTTATGGCTTCCCAAGGAGAGTTTAGGCCTCGGTTTTCTAATAGAATGCCTAGGCCATTATCTTCTTATTCTACAGCTAGTGCTCCACCATTGTTTCAAGGGTATAAAGGCAACTAGTTTGCGCAAAGAAGTGAGATTCAGAGTTCACGGGCAGTGGGGTATCAATAGCCAGGGAGTATGAACCAATTAAGGCCTCCTTGACAACCATGTAAGCAATATGGAAAGTTTCATTTAGGTGCATGCCGATTTGGAACAAAGGCTTACTTTTGGTGTGGTGCATCAGGACATATGATGAGAGAATGCCCTCAAAGGGCCATAGGTGGTATGGCTCAACCTACTGGATCAGCCGTTGCATTATTATCATCGATGCCTTATTAAGGTAGAGGGGTAAAACCTATGGGTCATGGTAGAGGTATTAAAGGAGCAGCTAGCCTTAGTGGAGTTCAGAATCGTACATATGCTTTAGCGGATCGACAAAATTCAGAGGCTTCACCAGACGTGGTTATAGGTACATTGTCCATCTTTTCACACGATGTATATGCTAATAGTTGATCCGGGTTCCACATTATCATATGTCACTCCATTGGTTGCTGGAAAGTTCAAAAGAATACCAGAATTGCTAGTTAAGCCATTTTGAAGTATCTACGCCGATTGGTGAATCTATTATAGCTAGAAAGGTTTATCAAAATTGTATTATAACTATCTGCGTTCGCGATACAATGGCTGATAGTTTTGAGTTGGGAATGGTAGATTTTGATGTTATAATGGGTATGGACTGGTTGGCGTCTTATTATGACACAGTAGATTACCGAACTAAAAGGTGTATTTTCATTTTCCAAAGGAGGCAGTCCTTGAATGGAGAGTTAATATTGGTGCGCCAAGAGGTAAATTTATTTCTTATTTTAAGGTAAAAAGAATGATTTCCAAAGGCTACATATATCATCTAGTTAGAGTGAAGGATACAGATATGGAGCCACCAACTCTTCAAATTATTCTGGTGGTAAATGAATTTCCTGAAGACCTTCCAGGTTTGCCTCGTGAACCTGAAGTGGAGTTTTGTATTTATGTGATTCCATGCACCCAACCAATCTCAGTTCCTCCGTATAGAATGGTCCCGGCAGAATTACAAGATTTGAAAGAGCAATTGAAAGACTTGCTAAAGAAAGGATTCGTAAGGCCTAGTATGTCCCCCTGGGGTGCACTAGTGTTATTTGTGCATAAGAAAGATGGTTCATTGAGAATGTGTATTGACTACCGGCAACTGAATAAAGTGACTATTAAAAATAAATATCCCCTCCCAAGAATTGATGATTTATTTGATCAGTTACAAGGCGCCAAGTTCTTCTCAAAGATTGATTGGAGGTCATGTTACCACCAAGTGAGGGTCAAAGAGAAATATATACCCAAGATAGCTTTCCAAACATGGTACGGTCATTATGAGTTTCTAGTCATGTCATTTAGGCTAACAAATGCACCCGCAACTTTTATGGATTTGATGAATAGGGTGTTTAAGCCATTCTTAAATGTGTTCATGATAGTTTTTATAGATGATATTCCAGTTTATTCCAGATCAGTAGAGGACCATACAAATCACTTACGACAGTTGTCGCAGATTCTTCGTGATCGTAAGCTATATGCAAAGTTCTCTAAATGTGAGTTTTGGCTAAAATCGATGGTATTCTTGGGTCATATTGTATCTAGTGAAGGAATAAAGGTTGATACTCAAAAGATAGAAGCCGTGAAGATTTGGCCAAGACCCACAACGCCTACGGAGATTCATAGTTTTCTTGGGTTGGCAGGTTCTTATAGAAGGTTTGTTGAAGTTTTTTCTTCAATTTCTACACCTTTAACCAAGAAAATACACAAAATATCTAAGTTTCAATGGAATAATTCCTGTGAAAGGAGTTTCCAAGATTTGAAGAATAAAGTGACTTTTACACCCGTATTGGTAATTCCAGAAGGCACAGAAGGGTATGAGGTGTATTGTGATGCTTCAAGAATTGTCTTAGGATATGTATTGATTTAGCATAGTAAAGTAATATCATATGCCTCCAGAAAATTGCGGCCACATGAGAAAAACTATCCAACGCATGATCTCGAGCTAGCAGCAGTTATATTTGCTTTAAAGATATAGTGCCACTATTTGTATGGGATTCATGTTTACATATATAATGACCATAAAAGTTTGAAATATATCTTTAGCCAGAAGAATCTAAATTTGAGGCAACGGAGGTGGCTTGAACTATTAAAAGACTATGATATTGATATCTTGTATCATCTAGGGAAAGCAAATGTGGTAGCTGATGTGCTAAGTCATAAGGCTATGATGGCGTCTATAGAAAGGAAAGGGATGATTAAAGATCTCCACCAACTAGCTAATTTGGGGGTTCACCTTCTTGAAACTCCAGATAAGGGGCTTATTGTGCATAATACAACGGAATCTTCACTAGTAGCTAAAGTGAAAAAGAAGCAATATGTAGATCCAATTTTATTACAACTTAAGGAGAATGTACAATGTGGTACGACTAAGGGATTTGAGTTTACGCAGGAAGGAGTACTTCAATGCCAAAATAGATTATGTGTGCCTAATATAGATGGGATCAAGTGTGTAGTTACCTTCTGCCTTACATATTCAGTACATATTTTTGTACTGACGTCCCTCACTGGGGACCTGCATTTCATACTGCAGGCACAGGCACTTCAGCTCATACAACTCACTAGTAGGAGCGCAGGCTTTTCAGGGACTATTGGTGAGCTCCAGGTTGATTCAGGGCTTTCCGAGTCTATTCCATATATTTTGGTATTGTACAGTAAGTCAAGAGTAGGGCGGGGGTTTGTCCCGACCCTAACTAAGTCTATGTATCTTTTAGAGGCTTTGTAGACTAATGTAAAGTTATGGTAGTGTTTTGTCTTTAGATGTGGTGGCCCCAACGGCCAAGTATTGTATATATCAGTTTGTGTTTGCATATGTAATTATTCTCATCGATAGATAATATCATGTTTGTCAGAACCTTTAGTTTTTATAGTTACTTGCATGGGAAGTACAAGTTTTTGAATTGGTTCTCTCGAGCCTTTACGGCTATGAGTGCCTATCCGCCCCAATAGGATTTGAGGCGTGACACTAAGGGTGTCAAGCCTAATCTGACAGGTGACCACTGCGAGATATTCAAGCATAGACTGATGGGTGACTTCTCATACTCCTATGCTTGCTACATAGTTTGGGAGTTTAGGGACTGCTACTAGCTATTCTGCCTATTTGACAGGAAAGCCACCATCCCTACACTCTCTCAGTACTAAATCCTACTCCCAACTGAATGACATTGAGTTACTAACTATTTCTGAGTTTAACTGACTGATATAACAATGCTCATGATGTATTATGAAGTTATTCTGAAAATACTGAGATGATACTAAGTAAACATCTATGATTTTTGGGTATTTACTTCCCCCAGGACTCAAAATTAAAAATAGTAACATAATATCAAACTTAAAAGACTTAGCATGAAAACCCTTATCAACTACTCATTCTTGTAGGAATTTTATCAAACACTTGTAGTTCATAGTTTATCAAATCATAGGAATGTTATGGAACTTGTAGTAATAGCATGGATTCAACTTGAATAACACTAAATCATGATTTAATTCAATGAATGATAATATTAAAGCATGGGGAATTGAATGACAATAATAATTTCATTTATACATGGTGTAAAATCATAGTTCATGGAGATTCATGGGTGAAAGCTCAATTTAAGATCAAAATAACTTTAAAAGATCATAATTTTTGCAAGTTAAAATGGACACTTGAACTCCATGGGTGAAAGAAACCAATGGATGAACATTCGACATACCTGGATTAATGAATTTGAGAGGATTGATGGGGAGTTCTTAAGATTTGGTCTTGAATTTGAGAACTAGTTTTCTTGTTCTTGAGAAAGGGGTCTTTAATTTTTAGAGGAATTGAATAAATGATTATTATTTAGGTCACTTAGGGGTTAAATCTCATGTTTTAGGTTGATTAGGGCCATGGAAAAAGACCCAAATACCCCTAAATGAATTTAAAATTGGAAACTAAAGATCCAATTTTTGGCTCCAGCGCGATGCGGTGCTATGGCGTCAGGCCACTGGAAATTGACTACTGGGACCTGGAAGTTTGGCGCGACGCGGTGAAATCGTCGTAAGCCTTTGGAATATCATTTTGGCCAAATGTGAACTGGGTCTTGGGTGCAACGCGCCAATATTACGGTCCATTACTGAAAATTGACAATTGTCATTTAGAGTGGCTCCGTAATGTGATAGTGACCAAAATAATGGTGTTTAGCAACTAAACTTAAAATTGCCATAACTTCTTACCTAGTTATTGGATTTAGGCGAATTTTATTTCGTAGGAAAGCTTATTGAATTTCCTACGCAATGGCAGGCTCTAAACTGAAAAATAATGGCTATTTCAAAATTTTATATATTAATACACATGTATTGGGACTTAACTTATGTTAGGGAAATACAGGTTATTATTTAGACTGGTTCCGCAATGCGCTAGTAACCAAAATGGTGTTTAATGACTAAAACTTAAAATTTCCATAACGTCTTACTCGGTTATTAGATTTGTGCAAATTTAATATTGTTGGAAAGGTAATTGAATTTCCTACACAATGGTAGGCTCTAAATTGAAAAATAATAGGTATTTCAAAAATTTTATATATTAACACTCATGTATTGGAACTTAAATTATGTTAGGGAAATATAGGTTATTACAATATAAAATGAATCATGTGAACAATATTTAGGGCATTTTGAAAAATATTGGACAGAGTGTGGAATTGTGCGTCAATACACCATGTCAGGGACTCCAAGTTAAAATATTGTAGCTGAGAGATGAAATTGAACTCTTAAGGATATGGTAAAAAGTATGATTACTCATTCTTCATTACCTAAATCACTTTGGAGAGAAGCATTAAAGACTGTAGTTTACATAGTAAATAGATTTCCAAGCAAAGTGGTAGCTAAGACCCCATACGAGTTGTGGACTGATAAGAAGCCTAATATTCGGCACATGCATGTCTAGGATGTCCAGTCAAAGCAAGGCCTTAAAATCCCAATGAAAAGAAGTTGGACTCAAGAACTGTTAGTTGCTACTTTGTAGATTACTCAGAAAGATAGAGAGGTTTTAAGTTTTATGACTCCTTAAATAGATCCTTTTTCAAGACAGGAAATGCCAAATTATTGAGGATGTTGATTATAGTGGGAATAATCAAAACAAACAAATTGTGTTTGAAGAGAAACTGATAATATCAATTCTAGTAAATATGATCAGATTACTTTACCAAATGTGTTTCAACCTTTAAATCAAGGTTATGGTGAAAACACAATGATATTACCTCACGTTCAATAACCTTAAGTTGGAATGCCTAAAATAAAATCTAGTAGAGAAAGAAGAAATTTTTGAATGATTATGTTATTTATCTTCAAGAACATGATTTTAACATGGGATTAGAAGATGATCCTATAATTGTTGGTCAAGAAATATCATGTCAAAATTTTATTAAATGGGTCAAAACCATGAAAGATGAGTTGAAGTCTATGAAAGAAAATGGCATTTAGGATCTTATCAAGTTTTCTCAGGATCGAAACCAATTGTTTGTAAATGTATTTTAAAATCAAACATGACTTGAAAGATAATATTGAAAGATATAAAGCACGCCTAGTTTCTATGTGATTCACTCAAAAGGAACGCATAGATTTTAAAGAGATTTTTTCGCCAATTGTATTGAAAGACTCATTTAGAATCATTATCGAACTTGTAGCTCATTATGACTTAGAGCTACATCAATTGAACATAAAGACCGCATTTCTCAATAGAGATATTGAAAAAATGATATACTTGGTACAACTAGAAATATTTGAGTCTCAAGATTAATCACCTTGTATGTAAACTTAATTCATATATGGCCTAAAATAGGCATCCAGTCAATGGTAATAAAAGTTTGATCAGGTGATAACCTCTTTTTATTTTTAAAAAATATTGTTTATCAGTGCATATATCTCAAGTTTAGTGGGAACAAATTTAATATCCTTGTGCTATATGTAGATGAAATTCTACTGGCAAGTAATAATTTAGGTTTATTGCATAAAATCGAGAAATTTCTATCCAAAAAAATTGAAATTAAATATCTTGGTAAGGCATCTTTTGTTTTAGGTATAGAGATTCATAGGGATTGCACTAGAAATATTCCTGGACTGTCGCAAAAGACTTATATTGATAAGGTGATAAGTAGATTTGAAATGCAAAATTTTGCACTAGCAGATACACGTGGCAAAAGGTGATAAATTTAGTTTGCTCAAATGTCCAAATTTGTACATGGAGAAGAAAGCTATCGACAAATTCTCATATGTATCAGATTGGAAAGTCTAATGTATGCACAAGTTTGTACGAATCCACACACAGTGTACATAGTGGGAATGTTGGGCCGATATTTACATAATTCAAAAATAGATCATTGGAAAGTTGCAAAATAGGTTATGGGTATCTTCAAATAACTAAAAATGTAATGCTCACTTATCTGAGGTCAAATAATTAGATATCATAGGATATTTTGATTCATATTTTGTTGGATGTCTTGATAGTAGAAGATGTTATCAGGTTATGTTTTCATGATGGCGGAAGGAGCAGTTTCTTAATAGCCTCTTCTATAATGGAAGTCAAATTTGTGCCTGATTATGAAGCATCAAATTAGGAAATATGGCAATGAAATGTTATCACTAGAATGCAAATAGTTGGTGGCATAGTAAGATCATTGAAAAATCATTGTGATAACAAGTATGCTGAGTTATATCCAAAGAACAACCGAAGTTCGTCAAATTTAAAGCATATAGACATTAAGTTTGTGGTTGTGAAAGAAGGGTTTCAGAGTCGTCTTTTGTCGATTAAGCATATTAGTACAAACCTAATAATTGTTGATCCACTCATGTAAGGTTGGCCACCTTAAGTATTTTTTGGGTGTGTGGCTCATATATGAGTGTTGTCAAATTTGATGATGAGCCATTTTAAGTGGGAGTTTGTTGTTTTATTTATGCTATTGAATGTTAAAGTTTATTTTCTGTACATACTGAAGTTTTATGAAATCTATGAATTTCATGTGTTTATTGATAAATCTAAAAAATAAAGATATTAACTTTCTATTGCAATTTTGAATAAGGTGTAAGAAAGTGATTTTAGACTATTAAAGACATAAGGTAGGAACACTTGGAAATAGGCATACTTAAATCATTTTACACGTAATTTTCTTACTTGATCCATATCATTGGTATTGTTGATATTTGTGACCATTGATGGGTTTAATTTTGAATAGATGTTACGAAGACCATTGATCCTACATTGGTAGTATCATGGACCGGATTGTTTTAAGATATTTTATTCAAGATAGCAAAAGTTTGTGCTCACTAAAGTTTCATCTATGTATGATTCTTCAGGAATATATATGGCCCAAGTGGGAGTTTGTTAGTAATTTCTATTAGTGGGCTCATATATTAATTATATTATACATAGATATGTTATATTTAAAGAAGTCCAGTTTATGATCTAATAAAGTATTAAAGTTTTTGAGCCTAAAAGTAAATATCTATTAGTATAGGTTTAATTGAAATTATAGAAAACTCATCGACCTTTTCTAAAGTCTGATGGAGAATTTTTGAAACTGGTACTTTTTGACATGAAAAGACACCTTTTGTGAAAAGATGCTTCAAAGCCTTTAATCGACGTGGTCCCTAAATCAGAAGACAACACTGCTTTACTTTTTTCCCCCATTTCAGATAAAGAACACCAGAAAGAATAATCTTCAAGGTTTAAAGAATTTTGTCTTCTTCAAAAATTATTGTTATAAATAAAAGTTAGTGGTTTATGTGTTCTTCTATAATATTCATCACTATTTAATAATTTATATGTCATATTGGGTGAATTTATTTAAATTTTACTAACATTATAGTCATTCTTAGTCAGCAAACATCATATAAAAGAACACGTGACCATGTGCTTCGATAGTGTTGTCCAAAGGTGTGAGCCTGAGTTTTATTATGTGCAACCAACACTTATCATCCTTGTTGTGTTCCCAAAATTGGTCTAACTCAAAGTCAGATTTTTGAATTTTTGTATGTGATAAGCATTTTGTATGGATTCAAGTAGAATTTGAAGTTCACCTTCTTTCTTCGCATAGTGCTCATTTTTGTTTAAAAATAAACTAATAATTATAAATATTTTAATAAGGTGTCTTTTAAATAATATTATCTTTTAGATGAAGAGATATTCTTAGATGAAAGATTGTATCCTTTCATTCTTTGAGTTTCACTAATTTTATTTATATTCAACTAATTCTCTTGTGATTTCTAACGTATCTTTTATATAAAACTTTACAGAGAAACGATGTTTATGAATTTTCTTGAAGAATTCATTTCTTCTCCAAAAGATCAATTATAGTTCTTGCTTTTTAGAAGAATTTTTATCTTATATGCTTATTGAAGAATTTCATAGGCTTGTTATATACATTAAAACTATTGCATACAATCTCATAGAAATTCCGCAGAGAAAAAGGAGAAAATATCATTTTTTGGAAAGCATGTCGCGCGTATTTCAAGCCTCAAATCCTGTTTTTGATGTTCATATTATTAAACCTTCATAATGTGTTGTTCTTCATATATTCTTTGTTCATGAAATAAATTTTCCAACACCACCTGGTCCTCGTGCTCTAGCAATTATCCTAAAATTCTCGTACTCTTAGGTTGGCTTCATTGGGTTCTTCAAGAAAAGTTTATTACTCATTGTCAGTAGTAGCACAACCCTTTCTTCTATTTTTATCACTTATTTTTTCATGATCACCCGCCTTGTGGATCGTTATTTAAGCCGGTCTTCACATGTATACAAAGCTACAAAAATTAGTAAATCAACTTCTTCTTTTAAGTACATATCACCTTTATAAAGTATGATTGCTCTTTGAGTCGGGCACTCACTTATTCGGTGACCCCATCCTTGATACTTAAAGAATTGTGTGCCCTTAAGATTAGGATTACCTCTTGCTATATGGAGATAAATTGGAGAATTCTTCTCTATGGACTTTTGCTAAATGTTCTTCTTGAACTCGGAGCCTTGACTCCAAGTTGAGTACACTTGGTTTCCCATCTTAGGCTTTAATCCTTCTCCACCTTTACATCTCGCTTAACATTAATGGTGTCCTCTAAGAGATCATCCATCCCAGAAAACTTGTGTATTGATATTCTAGAGTAAATTTGTTGATTCAACCCTACTTTAAACCAGATCTTGGTTTGCACTTCATCCTCATTGTAATCAAGATTCAAGAGTAGTTTTCAAAACTCATCATAGTACACATTAACACTCTTGTTTTCTTGTCTCAAATTGTACAACTTGGTAAGAAACTTTTATCCATACCTCTCTAGTACATATTTTGCTCTCATAAGGGCCTTCACTACCTTCTATGATGGATAGTGACCTCTATGAAAAACCTTTTGTATTCTCTTAGACAATTCACACCAAGTCAAGGCATATCCTTCAAATTCAGCAACGACATAGATGGTCATCTTAATATTGCAAAAATCATTAGCTTGGAAGATTATATTACATTGTGACTCCCACTTGGTATTTAGGATCACGACATACATGAAACTAGAAAGATTGACCTTGATAGAGTTGAGGCCTATGTCACAACCTCCATATCTACCTTGTTCCCTTGGATTATGACCTTGAGCACCATCCCCATAACCTCATTCTACATGTCCCTCAAACCCTTCTTGAACTCCTATGGATTGGTTTGAGAGAATTTAGTTGGTTGGAGCTTGGTAAGGTGGGTTTAGATTATATGGTCTTTGGCAGCATAGTATTTGGATTTGTCGTACTTGATAGGCTATATAGTAGGGTGGGTTGTGTCCTTGTGGTTTTAATCCTTATAGAATTTAATGTGTTGGAACTTAGTTTTGTGGTGTTTGATAGGGTGGAGTGGAATTCATAGAGTGTGGGGGAGATTTTGGGGTGTTTGTTGGTTAAATTATATTGGTCCGGCTACATGTTGTGGTGTTTGGTTGGTATTAATATTAGATAAGGGAACATCTACTTGTGGGAAAGGGTAGAACATGTGGTTTACAGTTCTAGGAGAGATAGCGGCAGAAGTTTCTAGGCATGCCCGCTTGAAGTAAACCTCCATCATTTGGAAACTTATGATTTGCCTCCACGCTCACCATACATACATCTATATTCATCAATCTCCCTTCCACATTTGATATCTTCTTATTTATGTTTGATATCTCTCCCCTTATCACATTCATATCCTATCACAACCCTATGATATCCTCAATTAAGGTACATAAACTTGACAAGATCATAGTGGTTTGGATCTCATCTCTAGGTGTTCTAGTACCTATCAACAGGACACTCAACACAACTTAAAAACAAGGTTAATGTTACTGCAATCAAGTCTCTCAATCACTAGTATTTTCACACTTAGATTGGGTCTTAATTAGCTACACTTGTTGAATGGATTATTGTTGAGAGAAGAATGAATAAATCGATTAAAAACTAAAGGACATGAATCAAAGAAGTTACTAGCAAATAAATGATAAAACATAGAACTAAAAAGGTCAAGAAAGAAGAATGGACTCAAGAATCAATTAATCAACTAAGTAGATTAATTACTAGTTGTTAATTAGTGTAAAGAATCAAGAAATGATAGTAAGATTATGGAATGGGATTAGGATGATTGAACTTGAGTGAAAATCATTGTTGGAACGCTTGACATACGTTTGAGGAGATGTGGGTGCATGTGGTGACTTACTCACACAGATAGAGGTTGCATTTCATTCTAGTATGTTGCCAAGGGAGATGTGCAGGCCACCTACATGGGCAGGTGAGGTCGCAGGTCACCTTGGCAATGCACCTGGATAACTCTATATTTTACCCTCTATGGTCCCCTTTGACTTTTCTCTCTTGGAATATTCCTTGGTCCGTTAGGATATGCCTTGTATAAACACCTTTTTTTTTCTTTTTGTTTCCCTTTTGTAGATCAAACACACATTTTCTGACTAAACTTCTTCTTTAAAGATTAACATCATCAAGAACACAAAAACATTCAAAAATTGACCCTTAAGCAAAGGGACTCAAAATTCAATTAAATTAAAAATCCAAGCTCCCGAACATAACCTAAGAAATTTTTATCTCAAAAGCTCAACCAAAAAAAATCAGAATTTAGAATCCACGTCCAGTTTTCATCAACGCAAGATTCAGCATAGGTAAAGTCTTCAATTTAGCTCTGATTAAGCTCAAATTTGAGATTAACACTCAAATAGTACTAGAAAACAAGAGTCCAGCAATAGAAACTCGGGAAAACACCAGAATCAAAAGCTCAAAAATTAGGATAGACCTAAAAACATAATATTCCCTTCGTCCCAAATTAAGTGTCATCATTTCCTTTTTAATCCGTTCAAAAATAAGTGTTGCATTTCCTTATTTAGCAACTTTTTAAAGGAACAATTACTTTTTTACCCTTATTGGTCCCACTTAATTAAAAAAAAAAGATATTGGCACATTTTTTGATAGAGGATAATTTGGTAAACTTTACCAAGTCTTTCCTTATTTCTTAAACTCCGTGCCCGGTCAAATGGTGACACATAAAATGGGATGGAGGGAGTAATACTTTTTTGTGATTTTTGATTTGATACATAACAAGAATCAAGATTGAATTCATAGAAACGAATCTAACCTCTCTTTGATATCAAAGGATATGAATAAATACACAAAAACAACGATAAATTAAAGAGTAATCAAAAATAATATGAAAAGAGGGATAAAATATAGACACTAGTAAAGGAATCGTAAACAAACCATGATTTATTAAATCGAGGAGCTTAAACGATAATCTTAGATAAGCACCTAAATCCTACAAAGACTGAGAGGGATATTGTACCCCTCACAACCAACGTTTGTATGAAAAACACAAAGCTCCCAACAAGCTTGATAAACACTCTCAAGTGTGATATTTATCCAAAAACATAGCCCTATTCCAAGATAAGACTAGTTATTTATAGCCAAGGATAATTAATAAAATTAGGACCAAAAGTTATCCAAAATTCTAAATGGGCCCAAAAGTACCCCAACGCCAAATACTCAAGACTATGGGCCCAAAAGTGACCCAAAAACCAAATACTCAAGACAACACATTCTTTCTTCATCCATCCTCCTTACGGGTGTGTCCAATACTATTATTCATTTATAAAACTTTGCCAATTTCCTTGAGATATAATCTTTGGAGAAATTTGACATATATCTGAAGGCTCAATGAGGGGTGAGGAAAGAATGACACACGACCTTAGGATAAGATAAATTCACAAGGCATCCCAAGGGATGGGACTTTGAAAAATCTCGATTAACCCCTATAGGGAATGCTAGAAAGACTCCCTTAAAAGGTGTAAATACTTCTTTAGAAGGTCATAGTTAATAACCATTGCCTTTAGAAATTCCAATAAGGTCTCAACCCCAATAGAAGCTTGTGAGTGGATTCCCCGAGCAAGAGCATTGGGAGAATGGGTTCCATAACGGTCTTTCTAGGATAGAAATATTTCTCTATCTCTAAGATTCACTAAATTTGACGGTTGGCGCGTCTCTTTATATGTGTTGTCCAGAAAGAGGACTCAATGATTATTCGTTCGCCGGAACCAAAAGTTAAAATTTTGGTAGATAGGTATCCTGTAAAAACTTCTTTCGAGGAATGGGCCAGACCAGGTCATTTCTCAAGAACAATAGCTAAAGAGCCTAATACTACCACTTGGATCTGGAACCTACATGATGATGCTCACGATTTCGATAGCCATACCAGTGATTTGGAGGAGATCTCTCAAAAAGTATTTAGTTCACATTTCGGTCAACTCTCCATCATCTTTCTTTGGTTAAGAGGCATGTATTTCCACGGTGCTTGTTTTTCTAATTATGAAGCGTGGCTAAGTGATCCAACTCACATTGGGCCTAGTGCCCAGGTGGTTTGGACAATAGTGGGCCAAAAAAGATTAAATGGTGACGTAGGCGGGGGTTTTCAAGGAATACAAATAACCTCTATTTTTTTTTCAGATTTGGCGAGCATCTAGAATAACTAGTGAATTACAACTCTATTGTACAACAATTGGGGCATTGGTCTTTGCAGTGTTAATGCTTTTTGCTGGTTAGTTTCATTAGCATAAAACGGCGCCAAAATTGGCTTGGTTTCAAGATGTAGAATCTATGCTGAATCACCATTTGGCAAGGCTACTAGGACTTGGGTCTCTCTCTTAGGCGGGGCACCAAGTACACGCATCTTTATTGATTAACCAATTTCTAAACATTAGAGTAGATCCTAAAGAGATACCACTTCCTTATGAATTTATCTTGAATCGAGATCTTTTAGCTCAACTTTATCCCCGTTTTGCCGAGGGAGAAATCCCCTTTTTCACCTTGAATTGGTCAAAATATGCGGACTTTCTTACTTTTTGTGGAGGATTAGATCCAGTAACTGTGGGTCTGTGGCTGACTGATATTGCCCATCACCATTTAGCTATTGTAATTCTTTTCCTGATAGCGGGTCACATGTATAAGACCAACTAGGGTATTGGTCATGGACTAAAAGATATTTTAGAAGCCCAAAAAGGTCCATTTATAGGTCAGGGCCATAAAGGCCTATATGAGATCCTAACAACTTCATGGCATGCTCAATTATCTCTTAACTTAGCTATGTTAGGTTCTTTAACTATTGTTGTAGCTCATCATATGTATTCCATGCCCCCTTATCCATATCTAGCTACGAACTATGGTACATAACTGTTATTGTTCACACATCACATGTGGATTGGTGGATTTCTCATAGTTGGTGCTGTCGCGCATGCAGCCATTTTTATGGTAAGAGATTATGATCCAACTACTTGGTACAACGATCTATTAGATCGTGTCCTTAGGCATCGTGATGCAATCATATCCCATCTCAACTAAGCATGTATATTTCTAGGCTTTCACACTTTTGGTTTGTATATTCATAATGATACCATGAGCGCTTTAGGGCAACCTCAAGATATGTTTTCAGATACCGCTATACAATTACAACTCGTTTTTGCTCAATGGATACAAAACACCCATGCTTTAGCATTAGGAGCAACGGCTCCTGGGGCAACAGCAAGCACCAGTTTAACTTGGGGGGATGGTGATTTAGTGGCAGTGGGTGGCAAGGTGGCTTTGTTGCCTATTCCATTAGGAACCGCCGATTTCTTGGTACATCACATTCATGCATTTACGATTCATGTGATGGATTTGATACTCTTGAAAGGTATTCTATTTGCTCACAGTTCTCGTTTGATACAGGATAAGGCAAATCTTGGTTTTCATTTTCCTTGTGATAGACCTAGAAGAGGGGGTACATGTAAAGTATCGGCCTGGGATCATGTCTTCTTAGGACTATTCCGGATGTACAATTCAATTTTGGTAGTAATATTCCATTTTAGTTGGAAAATGCAGTCAGATGTTTGGGGTAGTGTAAGTGATCAAGGGGTAGTAACTCATATCACGGGAGGAAACTTTGCGCAGAGTTCTATTACTATTAATGGGTGGCTCCACGATTTCTTATGGGCACAGGCATCCCAGGTAATTCAGTCTTATGGTTCTTCATTATCTGCATATGGCCTTTTTTTCCTAGGCGCTTATTTTGTCTGGGCTTTTAGTTTAATATTTCTATTCAGCGGATGTGGTTATTGGCAAGAACTTATTAAATCCATCGTTTGGGCTCATAATAAATTGAAAGTTGCTCCTTCTACTCAGTCGAGAGCCTTGAGCATTATACAAGGACGTGCTGTAGGAGTAACCCATTACCTTCTGGGTGGAATTGCCACAACATGGGCATTCTTCTTAGCAAGAATTATTGCAGTAGGATAATGGCTAGGAGGATTTGAAAAGCATTTTGGCATTACAATTTCCAAGGTTTAGCCAAGGCTTAGCTCAGGACCTTACTACTCGTCGTATTTGGTTTGGTATTGCTACCGCACATGACTTCGAGAGTCATGATGATATTACTGAGGAACGTCTTTATCAGAATATTTTTGCTTCTCACTTTGGTTAATTAGCAATAATTTTTCTGCAGACTTTCGGAAATCTATTTCATGTAGCTTGGCAAGGAAATTTTGAGTCGAGGGTACAGGAGCCTTTATATGTAAGATCTATTGCTCATGCAATTTGGGATCCTCATTTTTGTCAACCGGCCGTGGAAGCTTTTACTCGAGGGGGTGCTCTTGGCCCAGTGAATATCGCTTATTCTGGTGTTTATCAGTGGTGGTATACATCGGTTTACGCACTAATCAAGATCTTTATACTGGCGCTCTTTTTCTACTATTTCTTTCTACCATATCCTTAATGCAGGTTGGTTACACCTACAACCGAAATGGAAACCGAGCGTTTCCTGGTTCAAAAATGTCGAATCTCGTCTGAATTACCATTTGTCAGGACTTTTTGGCGTAAGTTCCTTGGCTTGGACAGGGAATTTAGTCCATGTTGATATTCCTGTATCCAGAGGGGAGTACGTTCGGTGGAATAATGATGTTGGGCGTATTTATACGTCTAAGAACCATAACTTACCCATGTTTTAGCTAAGTTTTGAGGATAAAATACATAATTCCTGCACGTTTAGTCTATTTTTAGTTAAGTGAGCTGACCTATGTGATTAGCATGCTTTTCAGGTACTAATGAGGAAGATTTCAGGACTTTCGGGACCTGTGGACAGCAAAGGAAAACTTCACATTAAAAGGAAAGCAACTTTTGGACTGAATGTGCTGTATGGGAACTTTTTCCCGGGAAAACTCAACAATTTTAAATATTTAAGGATGCAGTAACAATTTATTAGAGGAGGATGTTATTAAAAGCATTATTGTTGAATTTTAGGTATTATTAAAATTCAGATTCTGTATTATTTTGAAAACAAAGAGAGCAGCGTAGCTTGAGCAACGGAGAGAGAGAAATGCATTTTCTCTCTCATTGTCGCTAGTCATCTTTATCACGAAGATTTGTCTAAGTTTTGGTATGATGAAGATTTCTATTTTGATTTCCGTTTTATTCCTGAGTAGCTAAGCTTATTTGTTAGGGTTATGGAAACCTTGTAGTATACTCTCTATTGCTATGAGTTTTTGAATTTATGATGTGTTAATCCACTTATATCATTACTCTCTTCATTTTGATTGAATTCTCATGGTTGCAAACATAGGGAATGCGCCATTATAGCAATAAGGTTTCCAATCTCTATTTTACACGTTAATGCCCTAGCAGGATTAACTTCTTGTAGAGTTCGTACAATTTGTTGTACACTTTGGATTCGAAAGAACTAAAGTGAATAAATCCTTGATGGTTGAAAAACACTTGGATTTAGAATTAGAATACGTCTCTCTATAAGTGCATGCATGTATAAACTTCGTATTACTCATAGTTAATAGAGAAGTAAAAGCTACAAGGTGGACATAACCCTAACTTGTCATTCTCTGTGATCAAATATAATTACACATATCATCTCATCGTTACACTGATAATATTATTTTGCACTTGAACCAAAACCCCCCTTATCTTGGAACCTTTGATCAACAGTCTAATAATAATCGCAATACTTAGTGACCATAGTATTCCCTGTGGGATTCGACACCCAACCCAGTTGGGTTCTATATTTGACAGCAACCATTTACACTTTCTAACGAGAGTTGTAATTTGGGCGTATCAAATTTTGGCGCTATTGCCGGGGAATACGGTTGTCAACTAAGTTTGTGATAGTTAATAGACCCTTTGGTAAAAGATTCTCAAATTTTACTTTTTGTTTGTTGTTTTTTTTTGTTCAGGTTTAGTGGAGTGCATGCCAAATACATGAAGTTACGGTCAGCTATTATTACCTATAAATCCTGAACCATATCTCATTGGCAGAATGGATGCGCAACGAGACCTTGAAAGGATGGCTACTCAATAGGAGCAGGCTAGATTAGCTGCATTAGTAGCTGCGCAAGTAAATCAATAGAATGCTGATAACCCAGGTCGGGTACCAAATCTTGATGATGAGGACCTGGGTGATGATGAGTTATTAAATCCAAGGCGTGCAGATGATGTGGTTGCGCCAGTGAACAGGAATGTCAACAGAGATCATCAAGCTAGAATGAGACCTGAACGCCGACCTGTGCAGGTTGCTTTTGATGATGATGATGACGATTTAGATGGGGCTGGTGCCACAGGGTCTATTATTCCTCCGCCCTTGGCACCCGGAGCCAAGTTCAATATCACTAGCACCATGATCTAGCTATTGCAACTCAAAGGGTTATTTGGTAGACTTGCAGGCGACGATCTGAATATGCATCTGATTAATTTAATCTCAACATGAAAATTGTTTGACAATCCAGGGGTTGGACAGAATGCGATTCGGCTGCGCTTATTTCCATTATCTCTATCTGTAGAGGCAACTCTATGGTTAAACAGGCTAACTCCTGACTCTATTACTAATAGGAAGCAACTGAAAGAAGCTTTCCTAGAAAGATTTTTTCCGCCATCCAAGAGAGCACAATTAATTAGATAGCTTCCAACTGAAGCTCTCCACTAGACATGAGAGAGGTTCAAGAAGAAGCTTATGCGGTGCCCAAATCATCAGATGACCAATGTCCACTTGATAGAAATATTATATAGGGCTTTAAACTCGGTGACTAAGCCAGTGGTCGATAATGTTGCGGGTGGGTCATTCATGGAACTTACTTTTATTGAGGCATGTGATATGTTGGATAGTACGACAAAGCAAAGTAGAGCTTGGCATACCAGGGATTCTGAGGTAGCAAGCTCTACTGTATCTATTGGCATGACGGCAGAGCAGAGGCGAAGAGAAAAGGAATGTGTCCAGGATATGGCTCACATGAAAATGCAGATAGACCTTCTTACCAAGCATTTATTATCAGGGAAGACAGAAAAGATCAAGGCTGTTGTATCACAGGGAAGAGATGACTTCGATTCTGAGGAGGAAGCAAATTACTTGAATAATCAGGGGGTTTCTGAGGCAATGTCCAAGGAAACCAAGGTCAGAACTATTATGAAAAATCCGGATACAAGGACCGAGACCAAGGTAATTGGAAGAATAAGAATGACAGGAGCGGTTTGTATGTCCCTCCTGGAAATCATGAAGCTGCTGCACCTAGCTCTGGGAAGATATCTATGGAGGACATGATGGCTAAGCTGTTGAAAGGAGTGGAGGCAACCAACACGGGAGTAACTGAGCTACAAAATAATTTATCCTCAATAAATCAATTGGTTGACTCGCATTCCACTTTAATAAAATAGCTGGAACAACAAATGAGTCAACTATCAGCGGCATTCAATCAAAGAAAAGCTGGCACTTTACTGAGTGACACTATCCAAAATCCAAGAAAAGATGGATCATGTTTAGCTATTACAACCAGGAGTGGTAAAGTGTTGGAAAATCTATCCAAGGGCAAGCTCATGGTTGATAGTATAGAGGAGAATGTTATTAAAGCAGATTGTGATAATTCTGTAGAAGTTGAAGATCAGGATGAGAACGTTCATGATACTACACCTAGATGTCAGCAGTCTGAAAAGATTGATAATGGAAAGCACAATAAAAAGAAAGAGGTGGAGTAAACTCTTCTAAATCCACCACCATATTTTCCTCAAAGACTAAAGAAGAAGGTTGATGACACCAGGTTCAGTAAATTCATGACCATGCTGAAGCAGCCGACTATAAATTCGCCTTTGGTGGAGGCACTGGAGAAAATGCCAAGGTACGCCAAATTCATGAAGGACCTCTTGACAAAGAAAAGGGCAGCAAGCTATGAACTGGCAGATAATTTTCATCATTGCAGTGTAATTTCCACGAGGTCTTTGGTACAAAAGAAGGCAGATCCTGGTGCTTTCACTATTCCTTGCACGGTTGGATCGTTAGATTTTGCTAAGGCTTTATGTGATTTAGGGGCTAGTATTAATTTGATGCCACTAGCCATCTATAAACAGTTGGGGTTGGGCGATCCTATACCAACCAACATGCGGCTTGTAATGACAGATAGGTCGGTCAAATGACCTGTTGGTATCTTGTATGATGTATTAGTGAAGGTTTCCACCTTCATTTTTCCTGTAGACTTTGTTATTTTGGATTGCGAGGTGGATTTTGAGGTGCCCATAATCTTGGGTCGACCTTTCCTCGCAACAAGAAGTGTACTTATTGATTTGCGAGCAAATGAGCTTTTATTTTGGATGAATGATGAAGTGGTATGTTTTGATGTATGCAAATCAATGAAGCAGCCCAAAGATATGAATGTGTTCTCTATAGCTGATGTTTATTATGAGGATGAGAAGGAATTATCTTTAGAGAAGTATCTTACTGTTGAGCCATTGGCTGTTGTGCTTTTGAACTTTAAGCGTGAGGATGTTGAAGAGTACGAAGAAACTATCTGTGCTTTGACAGGAATGGGGTCGTATTCATATGCCCCCAAGAAGCTGGACCTTGACCTTAAGAATCGACCTTCACCACCGGCAAAGCCATCTATTGAAGAGCCACTAGTGTTAGAATTGAAAGAGTTGCCCAGTCATCTAAGGCATGCGTTCTTGGGTAGTGGAAATACATTGCCGATTATCATTGCTACTGATTTAGGTGAACAACAGGTAGAGGATCTCATCTCTGTTCTGAAGAGGTATAAGAGAGCTATTGGTTGGACTATTACTGATATAATTGGTATCCCTCCTGGCATATGCATGCACAAGATTCAGCTTGAGGAAGATTGCGTACCTACTATTGAACATCAGCGTCGTCTGAATTCACCTATGCAAGAGGCGGTGAAGAAATAAATCATAAAGTGGTTAGATGCAGGGGTGGTGTATCCAATCTCAGACAATAAATGGGTGAGTCCTGTACAATGTGTGCCCAAGAAAAGGGGCATGACAGTAGTAACAAACGAGAAGAATGAGCTAATTCCACTCAGGCCTGTCACAGGGTGGAGGGTGTGCATGGATTACCAGAAGCTAAATTCGTGGACATTAAAGAACCACTTCCCAATGCCATTCATGGATCAAATGCTTGATCGACTGGTAGGAAAGGGATGGTTTTATTTCTTGGATGGTTATTCCAGATATTACCAGATTTGCATTTCTCCTGAAGATCAAGAGAAGACCACTTTTATATGTCCATATGGTACTTTTGCATTCAAATGAATGCCATTTGGGATATGTAATGCACCTGCCACTTTTCAAAGATGTATGATGTCCATTTTCTCTGATATGATTGAAGACACCTTGGAGGTCTTTATGGATAACTTTTTGGTTGTAGGTGAGTCATTTGAGTCATGCTTGACAAATTTGAGTATGGCTTTGCAACGATGTGTAGAATTCAATCTGGTGCTAAATTGGGAGAAGTGTCATTTTATGGTTAAGAAAGGTATTGTTCTCAGGCATAAGGTCTCTGAAAAGGGAATTGAAGTTGATCGAGCCAAGATTGAAGTTATCGAGAGAATACCGCCTCTATGTGAAAGGGGTTCGTAGTTTTCTCGATCATGCTGGTTTTTATCGGAGGTTTATTAAAGACTTCTCCAAGATTGCTAACCCATTATGCAAACTTTTGGAGAAGGAGGCAAAGTTTTACTTTGGTGAAGATTGCTTGAAGGCATTTGAATGCCTCAAAGGAAAGCTAGTTGAAGCTTCTATTATTGTAGCACCCGATTGGTCTCTACCTTTTGAAGTTATGTGTGATGCAATTGGTGTAGACTTGGGAGCTGTACTTTGTCAAAAAAGAGAAAGGCTATTTCATCCAATCTACTACGCGAGTAAGGCCCTGAATTGAGCACAGAAGAACTATACCATCGCTGAACAAGAGCTTCTAGCAGTTGTTTATGCTTTTGAAAAGTTTCGTGCTTACTTGTTAGGAACCAAGGTAGTGGTTCATACAGATCATGCGGCTCTAAGATATCTAATGGCAGAGAAGGATGCTAAGCCAAGGCTAATTAGGTGGGTGTTACTGCTTCAAGAATTTAATTTTGAGGTAAAGGATAGAAAAGGTTGTGAAAACCAAGTAGCTGATCATCTATCTAGACTTGAGAGTAAGCACACAGTGCAACCTGACCTTCATATTGATGATGCATTCCCCAACGAAGCGATTCTAGCAACTATGGTGGAAAACTTACCGTGGTATGCAGATTTTGCTAACTACGCGGTGAGTGAAGTGATTCCTGAGCATCTCTCCTTTCATCAAAAGAAAAAATTCATTCATGATGTGAAACATTACTTCTGGGATGAGCCTTATCTTTTTTGACGATGTGCTGATGGTATTATTAGGCGGTGCATCCCAGATGTAGAGGTGCCTAGCATACTGGAAACAAGCCATGCTTCCCAAGTCGGAGGTACCATGCAGGTGAACGGACGGCCTAGAAAGTACTGCAAAGTGGCTACTATTGGCCTTTATTATTCAAGGATGCCTACGATTTTGTAAGAAAATATGATCAGTGTCAGCGGCAAGGTTCTATTTCAAAGCACCATGAGATGCCCATGTCAAAAATGCTTGAAGTAGAGTTATTCGATGTCTGGGGTATTGACTTCATGGGCCCATTTGTGAGCTCATTTGGGATGAAATATATCTTAGTCGATGTGGATTGAGTATCCAAATGGGTTGAAGCAGTCGCTCTAGCTGATAATGAAGGTAAAAGTATTGTGGCGTTCTTAAAGAGAAATATCTTCTCTCATTTTGGGGTACCCCGTACCATCATAAGCGATGGAGGATCACATTTCTGCAACAAGCTATTCAGAGCCGTATTGGCAAAGTTTGGGGTTAATCAACATAAGGTAGCTACACCGTACCACCCACAAACTAGTGGGCAGGTGGAGGTTTCAAATCGGGAAATCAAGTTGATCCTTGCTAAGACTATGAATGCCAGCAGGAAAGATTGGTCCAGGAAGCTAGACGATGCCTTATGGGCATATAGGACCGCGTTTAAGACACCAATTGGCATGTCACCATACCAACTAGTTTATGGAAAGGCTTGTCACTTGCCAATTGAGTTAGAACATAAAGCAATGTGGTCACTGAAGCAGCTTAATCTGAACTGGGATGATGCTATTAATATGAGATTGGGGCAGCTGAACGAGATGGATGAATTCCGTCTAAATGCATATAAAAGAGCAAATCTTTACAAAGAAAGGATGAAAAAGTACCATGATCGGAGGATTATCCAACAAAACTTTCAGAAAGGTGATTTGGTATTTCTTTTCAACTCCAGACTGAAGTTGTTTCCAGGTAAGTTGAAGTCTAAATGATCTGGTCCATTCAGAATCAACCAAGTTTACTCATCTAGAGTAGTGAAGTTAGAAAACAATGATGGTGGTGTCTTTAAGGTAAATGGCCAAAGAGTGAAGCTATATATCGGTCCAACCGACTCGATAAAATGTATAGCCACCATATATCTTGATGAAGTCTGAGTACTCGAGATAACTATGTCGTGCCGCGACAATAAATCAAGCGCTACATGGGAGGCAACCCATTATTTTTAATCATATTTGTTTTACTAGGAGTTTGTTTTTGGTAAATAAGAATTCAAAAAGAAGAGTCGAGCCACGACCAAAACTAAGGCGCTTGGTGGGAGGCAACCCATCCTTCTAATCATTTTTATTGTTTTTGATTAAGTGTAGGTGCATGAAGTACAAAGGAGGAGATTAGACCCAATTTTGATTTGGAAGTGAGTCAGGTAATTGGTGGTAAGTCTAGGAATGATGGAACAATACAGGTAAGTAGGAGTGGTCAAATGTGAAAGGTTCAAGTATGATTTGCATTAGAGTCGCGCCTCGATTTATGTAGGTTCGACCCAAAGAAAAAGTTTTGCGGTGCGACTTTATTTTGTGACCCCGAGGTATGGACCTTTTTCGGCCAAGAGTGCGTCATTTTTCCAATTGCCTATGCCAACATAGGCAATAGGCTAGACGCTGCCTATGCCAACATAGGCAATAGGTTAGGCGCCGCCTATGCCAACATAGGAAATAGGTTAGGCGCCGCCTATGCCATTGCCTATGCTCACTGTCTCACATAGGCGATAGGCTAGGCGCCGCCTATGCCAAAATAGGCAATAGGTTAGGCGCCACCTATGCCAACGTAGGAAATAGGTTAGGCGCCGCTTATGCCAACATAGGCAATAGGTTAGGCGCCACCTATGCCATTGCCTATGCTCACTGTCTCACATAGGCTATAGGCTAAACGCCGCCTATGCCAACATAGGCAATTGTTTAGGCGCCGCTTACTTATGCTTAGGCGATCCTAAGGGCGCCGCCTACTTATGTTTTTCGCCTACTAACCCGTTTGTTAATGGACCAACCCGACCAATGGCTTATCCTTTAAATATATCCTCTACCCTTAAACCCCACTATATTTTTCCTCAACCTAAGCGCTGCCCAACATATCTTTGCCCTCTCCAAGCCCTTCTTTTTTCTTATCTAATCCTACAGGCTCACCTTCCCAATTCATCACGAGTTTATCACCAAGTAAGTTGTTCTTTCATGTTCCGCAGTTGTTTCAGTGCTACACTTATAATGGTTCACTAGATTTTGTAGTAGTGCTGGGTGATAAGAGTATGATTAGTTTGGTATGATCTTTGAAAAATACATCTCATTGAGTGAAAGGATTATCGTAGGTGATCTTGATTTTACTCCGGCATGTATTGATTGGTATTCACTGTCATAATTCATTATTGGCATTGGAAGCACATCACATTATGGCAGGGTAACGTTTCACATTTTAATGAATCTTCCACTTATTTGATGGGATGGTTAAGGGATTATTTATGGTTAAACTCTTCACAACTTATCAATGGATATAACCCTTTTGGTATGAATAGTTTATCGGTTTGGGCATGGATGTTCTTATTTGGACATCTTGTTTGGGCTACTGGATTTATGTTCTTAATTTCTTGACGTGGATATTGGCAAGAATTGATTGAAACTTTAGCATGGGCTTATGAACGCACACCTTTGGCCAATTTTATTCGCTGGAGAGATAAACTAGTAGCCCTTTTCATTGTACAAGCAAGATTGGTTGGATTAGCTCACTTTTCTGTAGGTTATATATTCACTTATGCAGCTTTCTTGATTGTCTCTACGTCGGGCAAATTTGGTTAATTAATGTGTGTATCCGCGATAATCTCATTTCTTTCAACGAATAGGGGGTCCACCTTCTTCTATTTCTATATCTAGGATTCGACTTTTATCATGGATACTTATAGGAATTCAACCATTATGGCAAAGAAAAGTTTGATTCAGAGGGAGAAGAAGAGGTAAAAATTGGAACAGAAATATCAGTCGATTCGTCGATCCTAAAAAAAAAAAATAAGCAAGGTTCCGTCGTTGAGTGACAAATGGGAAATTTATGGAAAGTTACAATCCCTACCATGGAATAGTGCACCTACATGCCTTCATCAACGTTGTTTTTTGACCGGAAGGCCGAGAGCTAACTATCGAGATTTTGGACTATCTGGACACATACTTCGTGAAATGGTTCATGCATGTTTGTTTCCAGGAGCAACACGATCAAGTTGGTAAGGATTTATGCTTCATTTCTATTTCTATGGTCGATGATCATAGAAGCCCCTTTACCATTTTGTATAAATGGGCTATTCTCTTTGTACAGATAGGGTGGAGGGGCGTATTTTATCCTTGTTTATCTATTAGTTTTCAGTTCTTATCTTCGGCGCGGGGTAGAGCAGTTTGGTAGCTCGCAAGGATCATAACCTTGAGGTCACAGGTTCAAATCCTATCTCCGCAACATCTTGTTTTTCCAAACTATTTTAGGGTTGACTCTGGTAACTAGTAATTAATTCCCGCCTTTCGCTTTTTGGGGGTGGAAGGCAAAAGAAAACGTTGGGGAGGGATAGAATCACTACAATATCACGGCCAACTATACCAAATCCTTAATGTAAGGATATATTTAATGCTATTTATGAAATTAAATAATAAATATTTAAAAATTACTTTATCTTTGATCTTGGGCGGATAGTAGGAATCGAACCCGCATCTTCTCCTTGGCAAAGAGAAATTTTACCATTCGACCATATCCGCATTCTTTTGTTCTTGATACATAATATGTACCCACGTATATGATATATAACCGGATCTTATTTGTGCAGTGCCGGGACACATATTCTCTTCGGAACGATTCCAATTATTTTTTTAATTGTATTCTTTTTATTCAAGAAGTTTGACCCCCCCTCTAATTTTTATGTTTTCTTTATTTGATTTGCATTTTCTTTGGGGACTTAGATTCAAATTTAATGTGTCTCACAACCGAGAAAAATTAGGGGGGCATTTTAGGTCTGCGATGAATAGGTTCAAGAGATGAGAGAATTAAGGATACCCACCAAAAAGACTAATCCAATCCATAAGATGTACCAGAAAATACAACATTTTTGTTACTTGACCAGCCATCAGGAGAAGCAAATACAATGGGTACGCTAATCAATTAGATTAATGAAGTAGCAATTAATGCAAAAACAGCCAATTGGAAAGCAAGAGTCATGCTTTTAATCCTCCAAGCTACCAACAAATGAACTATATACCATTTGGTCCCTTTATCAGCACAAAAATATTAATTGTGATAAAACATGTCATCGAGGGATTTTACTTTATCATGAATCCATTCATTCTATATGACTTATTACTACTCCCTCTTTCACATATTCGTACATGGAGTGGGCCGGAGAGAGGAGAGAAATGGAATTTTATTTTTTATTTCACAAATGGGCATGCTAGATCATATATCTATATACGGATATATAGATCGACCGGTGGGTTCGCACTTGAGATCTTTCTACAGATAGTGGGAGTATCCACCCCTATAGCCATGTTCTATTCGGAGGAATAAAATTAAAATAGTCTTTCGGAGAGATGACTGAGTGGTTGATAGCCCCGATCTTGAAAACCGATATAGTTTTGAATAAAGAACTATTGAGGGTTCGAATCCCTCTCTCTCCTTTTTTGCTAATTGAATTGATATTTTTCTTTAGTGGTTTTTCCCAATCTGCTATCCGAAAGAAAGGGGAATGGCTCGTCTATCCCACCTAGCCAAGCCAGAAAAATAGATTCGATATAAATTAGATAAAATTAGTTAAAAAAAAAAGGAATACTTAAGCTGATTCCAAGATGTATGATTGAATCAAAGTGATTTGTACTTCATTCAAGCATTAGATCTCCTGTCTCATCTCAATTAAGAGGGTTCATGAAAAGAACAGGTTCAAGGTCACGATCAATTCCTTTTTCAAATCCTGCTGCAGCTGCACGAGCCCTTCCCGCATGCCACAAATGACCTACGAAGAAGAAGAATCCTAGAACAAAATGAGAGGTAGCTAACCAACTTCTAGGAGAGACATAATTGACTACATTGATCTCGATAGCTACAGCACACACGAAATTTAAAGAACCTAAAGAAGCATGAGTCATATATTCTGTGGAACGTCGTTCCTGCCAAGGTTGTATGTCTTTTTTCAACCTACTCAACTCTAACCCATTTGGACCCCTTAGAGGCTCTAACCATGGAGCACGCAGATCCCAAAAATGCATAGTTTCTCCTCCAAAAATGACTTCTCTGGTTGGGGAACGCATTAGATATTTACCTAAACCAGTAGGTCCTTGAGCAGATCCCACGTTAGCCCCAAGGCGTTGGTCTCTAACTAGAAAAGTAAATGCTTGAGATTGAGAAGCTTCTGGTCTAGTAGGTCCGTAAAATTCACTAGGATAAGCGGTATTATAAAACCAGACAAAACAATAATCAATGAAACCAAAGACGGCTAAAGCCCCTAAACTGTAAGATAAGTAAGCCTCTCCAGACCATACAAGTGCGCGTCGAGCCCATGCTAAGGTTTTGGTTATGATATGCCAGATTCCACCAAGTATACAAATGGAACCTAACCATATATTTCCTCCGATTATATCTTCTAAATCGTCCACACTAACAATCTATCCTTCCCTTCCAGAAGGGGATTTTAGTAAATAACCAAATATGATACTCGGGATAAGGGTCAAGTTGGTAATTTTTCTCATATCTCCCCCTCCCGGAGCCCAGGTGTCATATATGCCCCCAAAATAAAGAGCCTTGAATACTAGAAGAAAAGCACCTAGACCTAACAAGATTAAGTGAATACCTAAAATTATGGTCATTTTATTTCGATTTTTCCAGACATAACCAAAGAATGGAACAGATTCTTCAAGTGTATCAGGTCCCAGAAGTGCATGATAAATGCCGACAAAGCCCAATACTGCAGAAGAAATTAAATGAAGTACTCCAGATACAAAGTATGGAAAGATGTCTATAACTTCGCCCCCAGGGCCTACCCCCTCAACCTAGAGTAGCTAGGTGGGGAAGTAAAATCAATCCTTGTTCATACATAGGCTTCTCGGGTACGAAATGGGCTACTTTAAATAGGTTCATTGCTCCGTCCTAGAATACGATTAATCTAGCATGGGCTACATGAGCCCCTAGTAGTTTACCAGATAAATTGATAAGTCGGGCATTCCCGGTCCACCAAGCAAAACCAGTGGTTTCTTGGTCACGACCAACTAAGGCTAAAGTTCCATTAAAGAGCATTTCCACATAGTAGAACCTCCTCAGGGAATATAAGGTTTTTATGAGGCTGATCTTTAGCCGCTATCCAAGCGCGAATACCTTCGTTTAAGAGAATATTTTTGGTGTAGAAAGTCTCAAATTCAGGATCTTCCGCTGCGTGAATTTCCTAAGAAACGAAGTCATAGGCACGTAGGTTCAGGGCTAGACTGACTACTCCAAGAGCACTCATCTATAAACCGGTTACTGGTACAAATAACATAAAGAAATGTAACCAACGTTTATCGGAAAAAGCAACTCCAAAGATTTGGGACCAAAAGCGATTAGCGGTGACCATTGAATAAGTTTCTTCGGCTTAAGTTGGGTTAATAGCACGGAATGTATTTGCACTATCACCGTCTTCAAATAAAGTATTTTCTACGGTATCACCATGAATGACGCATAGCAAAGCAGTGCCCAATACACCGGCAACTCCCATTATATGAAAGGGGTTCAAGGTCCATTATGAAACCCTTGAAAAAATAGGATGAATCGAAATATAGCTGCTACACCAAAACTAGGTGCAAAGAACCAACCAAACTGACCTAGTGGATAAATCAGAAATACAGAAACAAAAATAGCAATTGGACCAGAGAATGCAATTGCATTATAAGGTCTCAATTGAACAGATCGAGCAAGCTCGAATTGATGTAACATGAAACCTATTAGGCCAAAAGCTTTATGGAGAGCAACAAAAGTCCATAGACCCCCCAATTGGCACCAACGAATAAAATCTCCTTGTGCTTAAGGACCCCATAGTAACGACAACGAATATGCTAAACTATTAGCAAGAGTAGAAACCACGGCAGTTAAGAAATTGCAGCCTTCCAAATAAGAACTGGCCAATCCATGGGTATACTATGAAGTTACAAAGGTTGTACCTGTGAACCAACCCCCTAAAGCGAAATAGGCACAAGGAAAGAGCAATAGACCAGACCAGCCTACAAAAACGAAATGGTCCCTCCGTGATACAAAATCAAATCAACAACACCAAGAGCTTCAAGTAGGCTCGGATTTCAGTCCAACAACACAAGAACAACAAGTTTAAGTTTAGGTTTTTCAGCCCACAACACAAGAACAACAAGATAGATAAAAATGCTAGTGAATCGAAAAGAGCCCCACACGGCTTCACTAGACTTTAAGATAACAAAATCAACAACAACAACAAGATAAAGAAAGATAGATAACTTGACATATAACATTCAAGAAACTAAGAACCCTAACATCAAGAGAGGACCCTAAGTCTAATGAATATAAACACCAAGTTCTTACGAGGACCAAGAGGCACTCAACGACCTCAAAACCCTTGTTTCTAGCCAAAGAGACAACACAAGTATCCCTCTACTTGTGAGATAATAGGGGCGGCTCCTATGAGTGGAAGAGAGAGGAAAGGTTTAGTGTTTTTAGGTTACAAAAATCAGCATTCAAAAACTAAGGAATAACTCTCTAACATGTTCTATTTATACTACAAACAAAAGGGGTAAAATGACCCATCCGCCCTTGCTTCTTGTGCCAACCTTGGAGAGTAGTTTATTACACATTAGGACCTCTCTTCACACATAAAAATGTTTAGGTCCTTGGTTGGTTCAATCACCAACTCACACACGGCCATTTGCATGAACAAAGCTTGGAGTTTTTGTAATTCCCGAGCTTGGCTTCGTGTGAAAGGCCGTGTACCTGTGGAGGCTGCCCTAACCGTATCACTCTGTAACCAGTCATCCATAATATCAAATAAATTACTTTCGTCTTTGGTAAACTTACCAATGGCTATAGTTATAGCGATCCTACTATTCAACTACTTCGACCATTTCTGAGCACCTCATATCTTTTTTGGGGCCTCCGAAGATTCAATCATTATTGTATGATTTCTCTTGCACTGCCCTTTCCAATGGGTTTCGAAGATAAAAATCCTTTATTGATTAGCCCATAAACTGACCTAGGTAAATCCATGAACTCCATTGGATTATTCCTTCTGACTAAGCATATGAACCATGAATTATCTTATTAAGACAATTCATATCAATCCCTTATTTTGAAAGAACTCTTCAAGGACCAAACGGTCTCTTTCCTTCATACTTCATATAAATAAATCTAAAACCCCAAAGTATATCTTTCCATGGATCGAAAGTAAAAAGAAAGTTCGAGCAAATATTTATTTTTAGATTTTTTTGTCTGTTAGAAAAAGAGATAATTTGCTATTTTCCCTTTAGCAAATCTAAAATTCAATAAAATAAATAAAATAACTAGGAGACTGGAAATGAAAGTCTCTTTCTCGGATCTATTCTTCATCACACTTTTGGAACAAAACAAAAATACCGGATGCAACGATATTGAAATATTTGTTACATGAAGCCACAATCTGATAGATATACATCGAAATCTACAATCTACTTAATATTGATATATAATCTAGATAAAAATTAATCTTTGATCTAGAATCAAAGAAAGATAATAAATGGATCTTAAGGTGTGACTTGGAAGAAAGATTTATCTGTAGAAGAAAGGAATAACAATTTATTCCTATAATTTTTCCTATAGAAAATCTAGTAACAAGAAGATTTAATCGAAAATATCAACAAATTCTTATGCAGTCCAAAACAAAAAAATGAAATAAAAAAAAAATTAACTGCTCCAATTTCATCTCTATCAAATTTTAATATCAGAATAGCGAATATAGTCATGATTCAATAGGTCAGGTCCACTTCCTTTTTCTTTTGTTGATTTCTAACCTTTCAAATGGATTTGGTTGGTATAATGGAAAATAGGAATATTTGGTGGGTGATTCAAGAAGTGACTTTTCATTATTCAGAAATTCATAATAATGAAAATTGACTAAACAAATGTTCAACTTTATAACTGAGTATAATGATAATGTATTATCCAGTTAGTTACTTTTTTTATTACAAATCAAAATACAATTCTCCCCTTAAATATGAATACTAGATTGGAGTTTTACAAAGCCCCTTATCGGATTTGAACCGATGACTTACGCCTTACCATGGCGTTACTCTACCACTGAGTTAAAAAGGCCTTTTTTATTTAATTCCGAAATTATTCACTATGTGGATAAAATATCTATATGTACATATATTATAAACATAAGTATATATGCATTAAATACGTGTAGTAGATACATAGTGTCTAGTGGCTCATGGATTTACCTAGGAAGTCTAGGAGAAAATGCAACGAAGTGTTTCAAGACCGACTCGAATTGCTTTTTTCTTTTATTGAATTTATCCCACCAGAACAAAATTCACTTGATTGATACATGTACATACACCTAGCAATTCAACATAAAATTCAAGATATTTCATCGAATCATGGAATGAAGAGATTCTACTTGTCTCTTGAACTAAATTCTTGGATAAAAAACAATTTTCTACTTGATCTTACTAGATTTCTCATTTGTTAATTTCCTGTCTTGGTGGGAGGGAGATAAGGATATCTCGTCTTAACAATGAATCAAATGAAAGTGAAAGAAATCGAAAAAAAATTCTAAATACTAAAATAATTAAAACTAAAGTAATTGAAATAAATTCAATTGAAATAATTCAAAAAAATACTACTACTATATTTTAGATTTCTAATGGCGATTAGAATGAATAATTCATCAGAATAAAAAATAATTCTATGCAATTCTGAAAAGGGGAAAGATCCCTCAGATAGAATCATTTGATTATATTGACAATTTCAAAAAACTGATCATACTATGATCATAGTATGATGTTCGTTGGTCAATCGGGCCCCCATTCTCTAGTGGTTTAGGACATCTTTCTTTCAAGGAGGCAGCGGGGATTCGAATTCCCCTGGGGGTAGGGTACTACGAAAGGAAGTTGATCTTGGATTACCAATAAGTCTAAAATTGATTCTTCCTGGGTCGATGCCCGAGTGGTTAATGGGGACGGACTGTAAATTCATTGGCAATATGTCTACGCTGGTTCAAATCCAGCTCGGACCAATAATTCGACAATCCATCATGAGATGATATAACCCCTTTGTACTTCAGAAATACCCGATCCGGAGATAAAAAAGAATCAAATTTTCTGCTAGATCCCGTATTTCCCTGGTATTGTAGTTCAATTGGTCAAAGCACCGCCCTGTCAAGGCGGAAGCTGCGGGTTCGAGCCCCTTCAGTCCCGATGGATCCAATATAAATCTCTCCCTTTTTATGAAGGGGACGGGGGGCAGAATTTCATTGTCAAAGCAAAGGGGAAATCCTTATTTCTTTTTTCTTTCCTTTGGGTAATATGCGGTTGGATTAGTACAATTATTGGTAGAATTATAGTCAGTATTCCAAGAAACGCTGGCTTTTTTGATTGACCCCAATGCATGTAATGGAATTGGGTACTATACCTTTTTGAGGCGCGCATACGTAAAGGGAATTCTTTTCTTGTCCAATACAAAATTGAATATAAGAAAATACTTTCCAGAAAAAATAAAAAAAAATAATTTATTTTTCTGGATACTGATTTATGGAACCTCACTTACTAGTTTAAAGTTGAAAAATAGATTTCATGCAAATTGCACACTGAGCTTTTGGTATAGGTGTCCCGGGGCTAATAATCTATGAAGAAAGAAGGGGGAAGGACAGATCAACCAAAGATCCTACTCCTCTTAGAAAGGGGAATGAACCATTTTTCCAATTTTTCATTTTGTTTTAAGGCCCCATCGATGAAAGAACAAATTGAAAAATAGTAAATTTGATGAATATTCATTTTATACGGTCGTATCTCTATCACGCTTGTTTGTCTTCCAAGTCAAAAATAGTTTCGTTCTAAACTCCTTTCTTTTTCCATTTAGCTTTTATTGTTTGTTTGGGTTTGTAACTATGTGACCACTGGAAGTGGAAGAGCTGTTTGATGAGACTTCATCAGATGATTGTACAAGAAGGAACTAGATAGATTAGAGAGAGAAAAAGAACAGATGATAAAAAATGATAAATAAAGGAATTTTGGTTGGATTGGGTCAAGAATCCTAGTTTGGGGCGGTATGGATAACAGAACTTCCTATGTTATACTATTCAATTCTCGTAGACGAATTGATTTGATAATTCAGATATTGTTATTCATGATATTGATCCGATTCAAGATCATCGAGAGGTAATATTCATTCATTGAATTTACAAGCCAAGTATTTATCATCTCTATGGGATTAAATCCTGAGTTATTGCGAAGTAAAAACCGATGAGATTATGAAAGTAAATATTCTTGCATTTATTGCTACTGTACTAGTTATTCTAGTTCCTACCGCTTTTCTACTTATCATTTACGTAAAAACAGTCAGTCAAAACGATTAATTATTAACTAATTTGAATGAAACTTGACTTCTGAGTTCTTATCTAAAATTGCCAAAATAAAATGAAAAAGATTCCAATTTCATGTCTTAAATGAAATGAGTGGACTAGAATCGACAGTATTCTAATAGATAGATAGTATGGTAGAAAGATTCATCTATTTCTTTCTAGCATACTATTTATTAGTTAGATTGTAGCTCCTCCCTGGACTAAAATAAAGATAGAGGTTGTATTTGATATGGATCTATAGATCAATCCACAATATTATCTTGATATATGTGAATATCAATTCCATATATGGGAGTGACATAGCATCCAATTCCATTTATTTGCTATATCTATTTGTTCTGATCAATCTGAATTACTCTTATGTCTTATAGTTTGAATTACTATATTTTTTATTTCCAATATGAATCTCGGTATCTATTGAAAGAATCAAATCAATGAAGGAAAAGCGATAGATATAGGCATATTCAAAAAATCACGTAGTAATCTTTTTTTTAACATTCCCAATAAGTAATTGAGTAAACCATTGACAGTAGTTCCACGGGCATCGAAAAGGAAGAGTAAACCTCATTGGTTTTTAACGCCTGAACCATGATATGAAATAAGTCGATAAAGTATAAATCCAATTTTAAAAATTCGAAAGTGGTAAATGCGCAATATGTGACCCACCTGACAAACTTATTCTGCATAGTATCTCGTTAGACAACCATTATGTTTATATACCTTCTTTCTCATACAAAGTGTGCATACACTTAACAAAAACTTCTTCTTTGAACAGTAAAGAAAGAAATAAATAAAAAAAGGGTCCGGCCCTCCTCAGTATCACCTAGTAAGAGGCCGTTGATTGGACTAGAAAATTTAGGAAGAATTAGGTTCAAATAAATTTCCTGGGATCCTCTTCCTTTCGAACTACAAACATGGGAATTGTTGAAATAGCTCTTTGATTGAAAGAGGATGATTCCTATAATACATTACTCCAGTCGAGTCCAATGGAATTTCAAAATGAAGATATTTTTATTTTGTTCCAAACGTGTTGCAGAACGATCTAGAAAGCAATTGATATTGATACAGTTTGCTTCCTTAACTCAATTAGTAGGACCCCTAGAGTCCACTCCTTCGCCACACTACGAGTGAAAGGGAAAAAGTAAGGACTACCATTAAAGCATCCCAAGCAAGACTTACTATATCCATATGAATTATGTCCCCTATCTCTATAAATATAAAGGAATTGTTCCATTATTCCTCACTAATAATAGTGGAATCAATGGCGCAGAGTCAAAAAGAACGAAGACTATTAATAAACCAATCCGATAAATTCGCTCATTTTATAAGAGATTCCTATAAATTCGCTCATTTTATAAGAAATTCCTATATGATTTCTAATCGGGAAAGATTAAACACAAGCAAAATCCGCAGTAAGGAATGTTACTAATGGAACATGTAGGAATAATAGGTCCTATTCTTTTTTTGTTGACCCTCATTTCAATTGATTGGATGCTTGAACACTCAGAGATTTTTGTGAGTTCCTCGTATATAATAAAGTATCTTCCACCCCCTTCCACAACTATTTATATTTCCTATCGGGCTCTCCAATCTAACCCAAGGTCCAGTCATTATACAATGGATTAATAATATAAAATTTTTATTTGTAGTAGAAGGTAATTGCGAAGTCTTGATAGCCCCTCTAGCATTCGAATATTTCCTTGAAGCCTAGCCTAAGCCCAAATATGCAATGCAAGGATATTTAAATTTTTTTAGAAAAAACACCAGACCTGATGTTTAGAATCAAACAAGTATCAACAGTCTGCCTTCTCTACTTCTGCTGGGGAATCGTTCGGAGGGTTATATCAACAGAAGAAAAGAAGAGATTTCTAGTTTTTTGTTGATCAGGCGACACCCGGATTTGAACTGGGGAAAAAAGGATTTGCAGTCCTCTGCCTTACCGCTTGGACATGTCCCCAAAATGCTACAAATACAAAATAGATGAAAACTTTCCTGGATTACTGAACTACTTTTTTATCGTACTTGCACCTTGAGTTCTGTTTTCCTTAATTTTTCCTAAAAGTCAAAGAAATCCTAATCCTTCTTCCCATTTGATTGGGTTTGATTCATCCTTTCAATTTTGATTGAGTCTATCTCAAAATTCATAATGTTCAAAACTTTCTCTTACCTTTCTATTAAAATCTATTGAAAAATCAAATATGGATTTTCAGTCGCAAAATCAAAAATTCAACTTTATGAAAATAGGAACCATTAACTATTGACTTAGAATGCATGAACAATTCTTGGATTTGAATCTCCAATTTTTGTTTTCCTAATGACATAAGAAAATACAACTTGATATATAACTAATTAGTATGGATTTTTTCAATCAAAAAATCCTTCTCAATTATAAATTATAATTATTAATAATAATTATAACAACAATTATGAGTATATGTAAACCCCCCAAGAGAAATTGTTAGACGGATATATATTATTTATATATTTTTCCGATATAGAATTATCAGATATAAGAAAAGTATCATACTTCAATTTGAATTTTGAATTGAATAGAAAATTTAAATTCTGTTTTCATAGAGCACAACCTGTGTTGCCCCGAATAGAACATAGAACGACAATAAAATAAGAAAAGAGAAGAAACACGGATATTATAGATATCTCCAGACATGTTTAAGCCATACAAACCTTCTTTTCTTATACACTTCACAATCGTATTCTACTCAAAAATCCATAAACAAAATCTCTCTCTTCTCTGCAAATCATTTTTTGAACAACGAAATCCATAACATAAAAGGGGGTTAAATGCTAATAAACCAATTCTAATTCTATTTATTCTTTTTCTAATTTTTATGCCTTTATCTCAGCGAAAAGATCAAATGTCCAATCCACTTATTTTTCTGGTATTCAAGCAAGTTGGAATATGTATTATCATAATAATGGTAGAAATGGAATCATTTTTGTTTTTATATTCTATACAAAATCCTATAAACTTAATTAATAAGTCTAAGTAGCAGAAGTCCGTTTCTAGGAATGTTTTATCAATTTCTTTCCATTTATATCTGTTGAAAATTCCAATAAATTCCAATTCAATTTAAGTAAAAAATTATCTTTCTTCCTTCGTTCATACGTATTTCATACATTCCACCATTGCTAGATAATTTATCTAATCTATCTAATTAGATGAAGAATGAGCCAATAGTGGTATTTTTTGATAAATGGGAAATTAAAAATGCTCTAGGATGGAAATGAGGGAATATCTACAATACCTGGATTTAATCACATATAATTTGAAGGATTTTGTAGGTTCATTGATCAAGGTTTGATGGAAGAACTTTATAAGTTTCCAAAAATTGAAGATACAGATCAAGAAATTGAATTTCAATTATTTGTGGAAACATATCAATTGGTCGAACCCCTTGATAAAGGAAAGAGATGTTGTGTATGAATCACTTACATATTTTTCTGAATTATATGTATCCGTGGGATTAATTTGGAAAAACAGTAGGGATATGCAAGAACAAACAATTTTTATCGGAAACATTCCTCTAATGAATTCCCTAGGAACTTCTATAGTCAATGGAATATATAGAATTCTGATCAATCAAATATTGCAAAGTCCCGGTATTTATTACCGATCAGAATTGGACCATAACGAAATTTTGGTCTATACCGGCACCATAATATCAGATTGGGGAGGAAGATCAGAATTAGAAATTGATAGAAAAGCAAGGATATGGGATCGTGTAAGTGGGAAACAAAAAATATCTATTCTAGTTCTATCATCAACTATGGGTTTGAATCTAAGAGAAATTCTAGGGAATGTTTGTTATACTGAAATTTTTTTATCTTTTCTGAGTAATAAGGAGAGAGAAAAATTGGTTCAAAAGAAAATGTCACTTTGGAGTTTTATCAACAATTTGCTTGTGTAGGTTGCGATCCGGTATTTTCTGAATCCTTATGTAAGGAATTACAAAAGAAATTCTTTCAACAAAGATGTGAATTAGGAAGGATTGGTCGACGAAATATGAACCAAAGACTGAACCTTGATATAACCCAGAACAATACATTCTTGTTACCACGAGATATATTGGCAGCCGCCGATCATTTGATTGGGCTGAAATTTGGAATGGGTGCACTTGACGATATGAATCATTTGAAAAATAAATGTATTCGTTCTGTAGCAGATCTTTTACAAGATCAATTCGGATTGGCTCTGGTTCGTTTAGAAAATGTGGTTCGGGGGACTATATGTGGAGCAATTCAGCATAAATTGATACTGACACCTCAGAATTTGGTAACCTCAACTCCAGTAACAATTACTTATGAATCCTTTTTTGGTTTACACCCATTATCTCAAGTTCTGGATCGAACTAATCCATTAACACAAACAGTTCATGGGAGAAAATTATGTTATTTGGGCCCTGGAGGACTGACAGGTCCCACTGCTAGTTTTCGGATACGAGATATCCATCCTAGTCACTATGGACGTATTTGCCCAATTGACACATCTGAAGGAATCAATGTTGGACTTATTGGATCCTTAGCAATTCATGCGAGGATTGGTCATTGGGGATCTCTAGAAAGACCGGGAATGGTCTCACTAAGACAATAGTTTACTTGAAATAAGTAAAAATCAACTTTGGCAATGCACCGAGTAAAATCTAGAAGATAAAAATTTATTATTAATATCATTTCCCCTAAAATAGGAAGAAATTACATGATATAAGGTTTTCAAGTATAGTATGCAACAAAGTCTAGAAGACTAAGCATCCACACATGTGTATGGTTATTGTTCTTTGCTCTGATTGACTAGAGAAACTTCTTTCAACTCAGTCCCTTCCCTAGAAGCAAATAGGAGCACCTCATATCACAGTGTGAGGGACACACCCATACCTTCTAAACTGCACACATCTTGGTCGAAGAGTTTTTGGGATCCAAACTCATCCACTCCTCCTAATGGAAACAGAAGCCATGTAGTGACCTCATATTAAGAAAGAAAGTCGTAGAAAGAAATAGATACCGAGGTGGGGGGCCTACAATAATGTATCCTCATTAATGTGGGGAGGCTATTTCACTCTGTACCTTAGTTTTCTCATCGAAGGCTAGCAAGAGCCCCGCTGAGTATGGAATTCTCCATAGTAACCAGGTAAGTTTTATACAGTGCATAAACATTAACATCAAAGAAAGAAGTCACGGTAACTATGGAGAAAAATGGTTGGTTAGAGAATTACCTACCACCTCCTTGGGATTTTCCTATAGTTCTTACCTCACTCTTGTCAACAATCAAAGTAAGGTCCTTACTATCATGCCTCAAATTCCGTTGGGGCGAACAGGCACCCATTTTTTGAGAACCAACTCTTAACCATGTACTTCTCGTGCATGTAATTATGGTATTCAAAGCTTCTGCTAGTATGGATATGATGCATTGATAAAACAAACCACATAACTAAGTCCAAACCTACATATACAAAACTTGGCCGTTGGGGCCGCAATGTTAAAAGGACATAATACTACCACACTTAACTTCACATAGCCTTCAAAGCCTCTAAAAGACACATGGACACTTAGTTAAGGTCAAGGCAAACCCCCGCCTTGCTCATAACTACTATATAATACCAAAATATATAATAGACTAGGAAATCTCCGAATCAACTTGGAGCTCACCAATAGCAATTAGATGTCCTGTGCTCCTACTAGGTTGGTCTACTGGCTGGAGTACCTATACCTACGGCATGAAACATAATGTCCCCCATGAAGGTTGTCAATACAAAGAGTGTACTGAGTATGTACGGCATGAAGTGACCATAAATAAGACAAGATCTTAACAAAGTTATTTATCGATATATAACTATAAATATAAGGATAGAATACCAACTTTGCTTATGCTTATGGGATTATGTACATTACATCCTTTATTTTGCTTTATTCATCTATACTTTATAAGATTATAAGGCATAATACAAATGACCAGCTGATCAGTGGTAAAGGAGGATGGCCCATGCTAGGTATTTTAACCCATGGGATACGTTCCTCATAAGTACACAAATTGGGATCGACCCATGCTAGGCTTTCCTTTCGCCCCTGGGATACCACCCATAATATTGGGATTGACCCATGCTAGGTATTTTTTCCACCCCTGGGATACCATCCAAAATATATAGACTCACTTCAGATCATTCTTTTCATCTTTAAAGTTATTGTTTTGGTGGTTATGTATTAGATTTGTAACTTTGGACCAATAGCAAAAGGTGTGCAAATATGCACTAGATGCAGTAGCAATGAGGTCAAATACAACAATAATAGAAATATAACACATAGGAGCTTAGATAACATCATGGGTCATGTTAACTAAGATAATAACTCATAAGGCTTATTTCTGAAAGCACCCATATCATACTAGTATTTAGAAAAGAAATGGACAGATCTAGTAACAAACACATCTTTAAGTACTTTAACAACCTGACAAGTTATAATAAGGTTGTTAACCACCTTGGGGGTTGTACATTGTAGTTATGTATAAGTTGAAAGGAAGAATGCTTAGGAAGCTTACTTTGTAACAAAGGAGCTAGATTCATGCCAAAGAGTATAGGATCGATGAACCATACATACCTTGCTACACAACTGATCACACTTTCACTTAACGTCTTCCCTTTTAGATTACTAATATACAATAGCATAAGACTAGTATTAGTAGCTAATTAACATATTCATCTATTTAAACGTACTAAAATAGTAACCGGGCAGTAATCCATAATCAACTAATCCAAGGGTGTTCTCTCAACCTCATTTTTCTCCAACTACATTCACATGTGATGTAACTTCTTATAAAATCCCCTTAATAGTTTCATCTTTATTGTACTCTCAAATCAGTATATCAAGTGATGTGGGCAGTAAAGTTATGCGACATTCAATTTGGTGATGTACCATTATACTCTTCTTCTACCTTTAAATGGAAATTTTTCACACCATTCCCCCAACGTCAACCAAGAATCCCCCGACATACATACATAAAACAGATCCAAAACAGCCCCAAATACCCCTTAATATGACAACCAAAAATTTAACTCACCTTCTTTTGAGTTCTTAACAACAACATATACACAATCCTCAACCAACACACGTATATAGGAAAAGGGCAAAAATGGACAGTAGCCATACCTTAATTTCGGTGGTAGTTTATTCCCTTAATGTATATCTATTCAATAGTTTGATCTCTTTACTCACAAACCAAAAGTGAAGAGAAAAATCTCTTAATAATCAAGGATAAAGGGACTGCCTAACTTAAAAAGGGATATGTTATAGTTTAATCATGGAGAACATAATCATTCTTAAGATGTGATCATGATTTGTTCACTTAACTTTAAATTTGAAGGAAGGTTTCCAAAGAACCCTGTTGGAATTTTAGGGCTGCTGCATAGCTAGGAGTGAACAAGAGAGAAAATCTTAAAAGCTGTTTTTTTTTTTGGCTAGTTAAAATGAGCTATAAGGGCTGGTTTTAATCCCTTTAAAAATAGCTGATATTGGACGATTTCTTGGTAATTTTTGGGCCATAATTTATCAAGTAGGTGATGCACCTACTTGCCCATTATATTAGGCCTTTATGGATTAAAAACTATTGGGCCTTGGCTGCCCATTCTCCTTCTTTTCTCTTATTTAATTTGGGCCAGAATTAACTTAAGTAGGTGGTAGTGTATTTGGACCAATAAGCTGGTCAAGGTATCCTTAATAGGTGATTCACCTACTTAGTTTTTAAGTTGGTCAAAAGTTCAAAGTAGGTGATTCACCTACTAGCTTAAAATAAGTCAAGCAAACACCTCAATATTTTGTTCCATTTTAAGATCAAAATGCTTATAGTTAAACTTAAAACTTGGTCACTTCATCCTTTAGATTCAAATACCTACTTAAGGGCCCAAGTTTATATGGTCTCATCGAAGGTAACTTAATCATACCACGTTTCAGTACATGTGGGAACTCCTCCAAACCTATCTTACCGTCACCAATCACATAGGATATCCAAGACTATTACCTACACTATAAGTCTATATCAAGTGCCACATAAGTAGAACTAGTACATGCAGAATATAGGGTGTTACATCCTACCCACCTTAGAAACATTCGTCCTCGAATGCTAGCATAACTAGCTAGCCTAAACGAATATAAGACTAAGTTTAAACTCATTGTTATCTATATAACACTTGTGTATTTATACTTACTTGTTTATGCCCCCAATCGGCATCCTTGGACCAATTATTGAGATTCAAATAAATGAGGGTACTTTGGCTTCATTGCTTCTTCGGCTTCCCATGTGATTTCTTCTACTTGCGGGCTCCTCCAAAGCACTTTTACTGAAGCTACTTATTTATTTCTTAACTTCTTAACTTGCCAATATAGTATAGCAGTAGGCACTTCTTCATACGTGAGTTCTTCTATAACCTGCACATCTTTAGTAGAAGCAATATGAGATGGATCTCCTATGCACTTACGGAGCATTGAGACATGAAACACCAGATGCACCATTGAAAGCTCTTGGGGTAGGTCTAACTCATATGCCACTTGGCTAAATCTTTGAATAATTTTATATGGCCCTATGTAGCGGGAACTTAGTTTTCCCTTTTTACCAAATCTCATTACCCCTTTTACTGGAGATACCTTCAAGAATACCCAATCTCCTACAGCAAACTTTAATGCTCTTCTTCTAGTATCCACATATAATTTATATCGACTTTGAGCTATTTCTAATTATTGTTGTATCACCTTAACTTTTTCTATAGCTTGATAAACAAGATCTGGCCCAAATAAGGTAGTTTCACCCACTTCAAACCACCCAATTCGTGATCTACTCTTTCTGCCATATAAAGCTTCATAAGGCGTCATTTTGATACTCAAGTGATAACTATTGTTGTATGCAAACTCAATTAGTGGCAAATGATCATCCCAATAGTCTTTGAAGTCCAATACACAAGAACGCAATATATCCTCTAATGTTTGGATTGTACGTTCCGCCTGGCCATCCGTTTGAGGGTGAAAAGTTGTTCTTAAACTCTCTTGCATTCCAAAACTCTTCTGGAATGACCTCCAAAAATATGCGGTAAATTGAGCTCCCCTATCAGATATAATAGAGATTGGGACTCCATGTAGCCGAACTATCTCTTTAATATGTAATTTTGCATACTTTCAGCTGTGTACGTAGTCTTAACCGGTAGAAAGTGTGCTGATTTGGTGAGTCTATCAACTATTACCCATATAGATCAAACATTAGATATGAGCGAGGTAGACCAGTGATGAAATCCATGTTGATCATATCCCACTTCTAAGTTGGGAGCTCCATAAGCTGCATATAACCTCCTGGCTTTTGGTGCTCCACTTTGACTTGTTGATAATTTGGACATACAGCTACAAATTCTACAATGTTCTTCTTCATGTCGCCCCACTAACACACCTGTTTCAAGTCATGATACATTTTACTTGAACCAGGATGGATAGAATATCTTGAATGATGTGCCTCCATCATAATCTGCTTTCTTAGCCCATCTATATTAGGTACACATAATCTATTTTGGCATTGAAGTATTCCTTCTTCTGTAAGCTTAAATGCCTTTTTTACACCTTGTTGTACATTTTCCTTAAGCTGTAAAATAATAGGATCTATGTATTGCTTCACTTTAACTTCGGCTACTAATGAGGATTCTGCTGCATTTTGCACAATAACGCCTTTATCTAAAGATTCAATAAGGTGAACCCCTAAGATAGCTAATTAGTGTAGATCCCTAGCTATCACTTGCCTTTCTATGGGCTGCCTATAATTACTTTCCATCGCCTTATGACTTAGTCCATCCGCTACAACATTTGCTTTGCCCGGATGATATAAGATATCAACATCATAGTCTTTTAACAACTCAAGCCATCTTCGCTTCCTCAAGTTTAGGTCCCTCTGGTTAAAGAGGTACTGCAAACTCTTGTGGTCGGTATATATATCAACATGTACCCCATACAAATAGTGGCGCTATATTTTTAAAGCAAATATAACTACTGCTAGCTCAAGATCATGTGTTTGTGTTGGATAATTCTTTTCATGTGGCCACAATTGTCTTGAGGCGTAAGTTATTACTTTACCATGTTGCATCAAAACACATCCTAATACAACTCCTGAAGCATCAAAATATACCGCATAGCCTTCTGTGCCATCCAAAAGTACTAATATGGGTGTAGAAGTCAACTTATTATTCAAATCTTGAAAACTTCTTTCACACATTTCATCCTATTGAAACTTAGATTCTTTATGTGTTAACTTTGTTAAAGGTGCAGAAATAGAAAAAAAAAAACCTCAACAAACTTTCTATAATCACCTACCAAGCCTAGGAAACTACGAACCTCCGTAGGCATCATGGGTCTTGTCCAGTTCTTCACTGCCTCTATCTTTTGAGAATCTACTCTTATTTCTTCATCGGATACAATATGACCTAAGAATGCTATCAATTTAAACCAAAACTCACATTTGGAGAACTTTGCATACAACTTACGATCGCGAAGGATTTGTAACAGCTGTCGCAAATGATTAGCATGGTCTTCTTCTGATCTTGAATACACCAGAATATCATTTATAAATACGATAACAAATACATCCAAGAATGGTTTAAACATTCTATTCATCAAATCTATGAAATCTTCTGGTGCATTATTTAGCCCAAATGACATAACTAAAAACTCAAAATGACCATATCACGTTCAAAAAGGTGTTTTAGGTATATCTTTCTCCTTCACTCTCAGTTGGTGATAACCTGACCTCAAGTAGATCTTTGAGAAACACTTAGCACCTTGTAATTTATCAAACAAATCATCAATTCTAGGAAGGGGATATTTCTTCTTAATTGTCACCTTATTCAATTATCGATAATCAATACAAATTCTCAACGTGCCATCTTTCTTACGTATAAATAACATGGGTGCGCCCCAAGGAGATATACTAGGCCTTATGAAACCCTTTTCCAACAAATTTTTTAATTGTTCCTTCAATTCACATAATTCTATAGGGGCCATTCTATAAGGAGGAATAGAAATTGGTTGAGTACCTGGGATCACATCAATACCAAACTCTTCTTCTCTTTTCAGAGGTAAACCTAGAAGATCTTTAGGAAATACGTCAAGAAATTCATTTACCACTGAGATGGATTGAAGAATTGGTGACTTCGCCTCTATATCTTTCACCATTACTATATGGCATATGTATCCGTTGTACATCATCTTCCTTGTGTTAATATAAGAAATAAACTTACACCTTGGTGCTCCAATATTACCCATCCACTCAAGGACTGCTTCTTTTGGAAAATGGAAATGCATCCTCTTAGCTCGGCAATCCACTGTGGCATAACAAGAAGACAGCCAATCCATACCCATTATAACATCAAAATCCACCATTTCAAACTCTAAAAGGTCAGCCAATGTATCACAATTACAAATAGTTACTATACAATTACGGTAAACTCTGTTAGATTCGCCAATTGGTGTAGGCACTTTAAATGGCTTAGCTAGCAATTCTGGTGTTCTTCTGAACTTTCCAACAATTAAGGGAGTGACATATGATAATGTAGAGCCTGGATTAATTAATGCATATACCTTATGTGAAAAGATGGATAATGTACCTGTAACCACGTCAGGAGAAGCCTCTAAATTTTATCGACCTGCTAGAGCATATGTACGATTCTGAACACCACTAGAACTAGCTCCCTTAACACCCCTACCACGACCAGTAGGTATCTGCTGACCCCTACCAAAAGAAGGAACCAAGGATGATGATGCAACAGTAGATCCAGTAGGTTGTGCCATATTAGCCATGCCCCCTTTTGGGCAATCTCTCATTATGTGTCCTGGTGTGCCACACTAATAACAAGAATTTGTCCCAAACCGACATATACCTAGATGATTTCTTCCACAATGCTTACAAATTTGTCTAGGAGGTCTTGATTGGATTGCACCTCCTTGCTCTCGATACCCCACTACTTGTGAACCTTGACTCTCACTTTTTTTGCCCAAATTGATTTCCCTTAAACTCCTGGAATCAAGGAGGAGCACCTGATGTGGAGTAGGAAGGTGATGGTCTAGGGGGTCTATCGAAAAATTGAGGCCTAAATTTAGTTTGAGATGGAGAAAATTATCCCATAGATCTAGCCCTATTGCAGTGCCCTCTTTTCAGCTCTTGTGTCCTTAATTGCCTTTGATCCTCCATTTTTTGAGCAAATGCTTGTATTCTTGCTAAAATCTATGAATTTATTTAAGGAAGCAATAGTACAATCTCTAACCA